>JAMAJS010000003.1:3276-332914 GCA_023628935.1 Zygoascus sp. PK3305
TACTGCTGCTGTAGCAGGTAGAGGGCAGAGTAGTGGTGGTAATAACACTAGATGGCACAGTGCTAGGAGGAACAGTGACTCCGTTGCTGGTGGTACCAGGAATAGTGGATCCGGGAACGGTGATCACGGTAGTAATAGGAACACAAGTACTGCTGACCGGAGTGGTAGCTGTAGCAGGAGTGCTCTGACTAGGAGTACTGCTGCTGTAGCAGGTAGAGGGCAGAGTAGTGGTGGTAATAACACTAGATGGCACAGTGCTAGGAGGAACAGTGACTCCATTGCTGGTGGTACCAGGAATAGTAGATCCAGGAACGGTCACCACGGTGGTGATAGGAACACAAGTGCTGCTGACCGGAGTGCTCTGAACAGGAGTAGAGGTACAGGATCTGGGCAGAGCTACTGTAGTATAAGTTGTTCCGGGAACAGTAACGGGAGAAATTGTCTCTGCAGGAATCGTCATGCCATTCTCAGTGGTACCCGGCACAGTGGTTCCAGGAATAACACTCTCAGGAACAGTAACCACTGTGGTAACAGGGACACAAGTACTGCTAACAGGAGTGCTGCTACCAGGAGTGCTGCTAACAGGAGTGCTCTGGCTAGGAGTAGAAGTGCAAGTCATAGGCAATGTCACAGTAGTGTACGTGGTTCCGGGAACGGTCACTGGAGGATAGGTCATTCCATTGCTTGTAGAAGCAGGAATGGTGCTGCCAGGGACGGTAACCACAGTGGTGGTAGGAACACAAGTACTGCTAACAGGAGTGCTAACAGTAGTGCTACTAACAGGAGTGCTGCTAACAGGAGTGCTCTGGCTAGGAGTAGAAGTACAAGTCATAGGCAATGTCACAGTAGTGTACGTGGTTCCGGGAACGGTCACTGGAGGATAGGTCATTCCATTGCTTGTAGAAGCAGGAATGGTGCTGCCAGGGACGGTAACCACAGTAGTGGTAGGAACACAGGTACTGCTGACCGGAGTACTGCTGACTGGAGTGTTGCTGCTGCTGGTGACTGGGGTACTGCTGGCAGGGGTGCTCTGAACAGGAGTAGAGGTACAGGATCTGGGCAGAGCTACTGTAGTATAAGTTGTTCCGGGAACAGTAACGGGAGAAATAGTCTCTGCAGGAATCGTCATGCCATTCTCAGTGGTACCCGGCACAGTGGTTCCAGGAATAACACTTTCGGGAACGGTAACCACTGTGGTAACAGGAACACAAGTACTGCTGACAGGAGTGCTGCTAACAGGAGTGCTGCTAACAGGAGTGCTGCTAACAGGAGTGCTGCTAACAGGAGTGCTGCTAACAGGAGTGCTGCTAACAGGAGTGCTCTGGCTAGGAGTAGAAGTGCAAGTCATAGGCAATGTCACAGTAGTGTACGTGGTTCCGGGAACGGTCACTGGAGGATAGGTCATTCCATTGCTTGTAGAAGCAGGAATGGTGCTGCCAGGGACGGTAACCACAGTAGTGGTAGGAACACAAGTACTGCTAACAGGAGTGCTCTGGCTAGGAGTAGAAGTACATGTCATAGGCAACGTCACAGTGGTGTAAGTAGTAGCTGGAATGGTGGTGCCAGGGATGACACTTTCGGGAACTGTCATACCTTCCATAGTCATACCAGGAACGGTAGTCGCAGGTCTGGTGGTGCCAGGAACCGTAACGACCGTTGTGATGGGAACACATGTACTAGTAACAGGAGTAGTTGCCGGAACAGAGCCAGAACCACTACTTGTGAGACCGGAAGTGGTGCCACTAGGCGTAGAGGTTGACTCAGTTGACGATAAAAAAGGACCTAAAGAGTTAGCAACAACAACAAAAAATTCTTGGAAAATTCACAACACTTACTTCGGGTGGTGGTGACAGTGGTAGTAACAGTTTCAGTACCGCAAGGAGCTGTAATGGTTGTAGGAGTGCAAGGTCTGTTGGAGGTGACCGTCTCAGTGATGGGAGCACAGGTAGAAGCCGGCAAAGTAACAGTCGTGGGAGTGCAAGTAGCGGGAATAGTAACGGGAATAGTCCTTGCTACAGTTACTGTGGCCTGTGCAGTCTCGATCAGAGTGGTACCGGGCTGAACCACAGTGCTACCGGGCAGCGTAACAGTAACTGTCTGAGGAGTCTGATTGGGCACGGTAACAGGGTATGAGGTAACCAAACCAGGCACAGATCCGCCATTTCCAACACAGGAGTCGACATTGATGACAGTTGTGATACTGGGGGTAGATCCGTCAGGCAAGTTGGTAGTGAGTGTAGCAGTGAAGGGGTTAATGTAGTTACCGTTACCATCAGTAGGAGCTGAAATGGTCCAGGTAGCAACTGCAGAAGCGGGAATAATTAATTTGATCTTGTAGGAGAACTGATGAGTTACAACAGCGCAGCATCCAGTGCATTCACCTTCCTGCTGAGATGGGTTAGAACTGCTGGTTCCCAAATTGAACAGCCAAGGAAAACACCAAAATGTGGCATGGGCCCTACTAACTAGGGTTAGCAGCCCAACCAAAAAGAAGAGGAAGTTGTTCTTCATCTTCTTTATGAGCTCTAGAGCAGTCTTCTCTTTTGTTTTGGTCTACTAGTTAAGGCTATTATTTGCGCCAGACGTTATAAGGGCGAATAATAATAGGGAAAACTCAAGGGAGAAAGACCTATATTAGATTTGTGAGCTTTCCTTTAGCTGGAGGAATCTGGCTTATATATATTTCTCGATATTCAATAAATCTGGTACATGTGAGAGGGTTTCTTTATTTTCTTTTGCTAAACATCGAGGTTTGACATTTCTTTTTTGGATCTGGGATGTGTGGCATTGTTAGCGTGAGATGTCTTGTGTGTCCAGCTGAAATTTCGCCCACACTTGATAACTGAGACAAATATATGGCAGCTGATGGTAGAAAGTTACAGTCACTATAGCTGTGAGGTCAAAAGAGATATGCCTAATTGCTGTGACGATGTCAATATAGGATATCCCCGGCACGGGTGCTTTCCATCATGTCTCAATCATTGGCAACACCAGGGGGTTAGTATACCCAGTAGACCCCTGTTTTATTGTGCTAAATTGAAGCTTGATTCACTTTATCTGAGGAAGCCACTGCTTACTGTGGCTGGGCTTGAGGGCATAACGCTACTTCAGCGATCGGCAAAGGTGTTTCGGTTGTCAGATTGCCTAACGTTCCGTAACGATAGCTGCTTCACGGCAGATTCGTTATCCAACCGATGGGTAGCTCTGACTTATGGTATGCTCATACACAAGTACATAATAGAATTGTAAAACAGCTGTTCTTGCCGCAGCAACTGTTCAAATTGTCTTATGCAACTTTCTCTCTTCCTTGTAAGTAGCAGCTTGGTTATACCAGCCAGCTAAATTTTTTGGTTTACAGCCCTATATCTTATGGCACAATTACTCAATTTGATGTCTATTTTTATTTTTTTATTTTTTGCTAGTCAATATACATACAACTCAAGCTGCCAGCGGTGTTGTGTGGGGAGAGATGAGAAAAAAGCAATAAAAACCTTAAAGTTTTAGCATTGCTGGTCCCTCGAGTGTTAGACTTCTGGGCGGCGGCTGGCCATCCACCTCAACACTGTTTATGCAAGGTACGGTATGTGCATGTGAGATGAGCTTTCAACTCCGGCTACTGGTTATATCCTGTCTTGCTTTCTTGCTATATTTAACATAGGGGCTGCTAATCATCACGCGAGAAAGGCATAACGATTCAGATACCCAGCCAACAAATCATACATATCGTGCAGTTAAGTGCAACACTCAGACTTTGGAATCCGAATCATTGCCAGTAAGTCGGTGACATGTGGATCAACTGAGGCACAGGCTAGTGATTCATATATCTGGGTGTATCTGATTTGAGTGTTCCGCCTCGGCCACCGAAACACTCGCACAGGCCGAACTGGTGCGCCGCACGGGACCCCCATTTACCATTTACGGGAGAAAGCAGATTTCTTAATGTGTGCCATTTATGCAGAGAGGAAGAAATAAAAAATTCCAAGAAATAGCTGGAATGCTATTTGCACCCATTTTACCTCTGGCAATTTGTTAGGTTTGCCATCTGAGTGATTTGATGATTTCCCTATGTCTTGTTGTGATTTGTGATGATGGTTCACAGCACTGTTACAGAGGTATAAAGCGACTGTGTTTCAGCTAAATGGACAACAGCATGTGTGAGGTACAGGGTATTTTCGAGCACGAAAATGATTCCGCCCTCTGGTATTTCATATCTTTTTTCAAGTGGCCTCTGGTTTGCCAGCTCTTCTCAGTCACACACACAAGTTGCTGTTGTGAGGACCTATATGAGGTACTGAGATTCGGCCGTCTTCTGTGTGCAGCTCAGCGCGGTTCAGTAACTAGCTCAGGGTCAATGATCGACAGCCCCTCCCTGTTCCTGATCAACAAAATTTTAACATATTGTATCTGAGATGGTTTACCTAGATAGCGGGAAAGTCTTTCTGTATATTGCAAAATATTCTTAAATATTCCTTATTCACAGCAGGGCACACGGTCTATCTCCACTCGGATCATCTATATAAGACTAGTATCTTTTAATTTTCATCAAGCCATAGTCAAATTTCCAATGTTCCAACAGAACACAAAAGCGTACTTCCCTTTCACCAGCTTTTGCTGCGTGCATGTGCTTACGCCATTGTTCTTTTACTTTTTTTGACCAATTGTGTTCCCCACTGTAATCTATGTCTGCGCGTGGTTTTGCAAAGCCTGAGCATGTCCGTGCGGTTCTGTTTCACATACTACCCTTGCCATCAGCGTGAGATTGTTAGCTAATCCTGCTCCATCCCTGCGCTTGAGTCTTGTTCCCCCTGCTGTTGTTTCAAGCGCGATCTTATCCGGCGAAGTTTTATTACTGAACAAAATTGCAAGCCGACTCCAACAGATCTGCTGAACTTTCTGGGATCTGGTACTACCCCTTGCCTTTATCTACATCTACTCCTGCGTTTATGAGAAGCAATTCCGGGATGTGGTGATGTTTTAATTGAGGTTCAGTATATTTGTAAGAGACATTTACGATTAAATGAGACTTGCTCGTTCTGCGTCTGAGCAATGACAAATCAATTTTCAATATCTCGAGCAGCCGGTTCTATCTCTATTTGAACTCCAAAACCGGCAACAAAAGTCTCTAGGGTAGTGATGGACCGATTGTATTTCTCTGGAGGGCATTACGGTATAGCTGCTTCCGTTGGCTGAGCACTTCACATCTAGGAGTTTTCCGTACATTACATTAGCCCTCAGTGTCTTCTACATTTGGAGCATCTTCCTTATTGAGAAAGCTGTGTCAAAGCTTGGGTGAGGTTTGGTCGCATTTTTCCAAGCTGCCAGCGGAGGATAATTGAGCTCTCCTGTTCACCTTCTCTCCGTCTTTCATCGCACCCAAATACGATTCCAGCTTGACATTTTGTTGTCTTTTGAATGTTCGATCAGATTGTAGCACATCAAGAGGGGGATCCGTGTATCGCTTCCTCCGCTTGGAATTCTCTGAGGATTTGAGAGAACTGTGGTTCGGGTTGGATAGGGGCGGGAGCACGGAGATACCCATAAAGAAAGAAAACCCCATTTGATGGTTTATGTGTTCTAGTGGTCATTCAAGTATTTGTTATCTTTAATACATTATATCGTCATTAATTCGCAGCTGATTGCTTACTACTTCTGACTTTGCTGCTGGAGCCATACCATGGATCATACACCAGAGTGTATCTTCCTGTATCTGACGAACATAGAACTGGTAGCTCTGTTCTTTTTCTACAAATAAAAAGCTCTCAAGGCCTAAGTATGTACTCCCGGCTATTTCACCAGGTTATTAGGCAACAGTAGGAGAAGCAAAAAAATTTGCCTCGAGCCGGATTCGAACCGACGATCTTAACATTACTAGTGTTACGCCTTACCAACTTGGCCATCAAGGCTATCTGATTGAAAACAACTCAATTCAGGCCCATTTTATCATAAAAATAATTTAATCACGTGAGTGATCATGTGAGGGTCATGTGATCTGACTGCTATTTATCGGATATTTCGCCTTGTCACTGGTCTGGGTACGTTTACAGTACCAATCACATCCATGTTGCCGAAGCGGATAAGCCAAAAAAGGACAAAAAAATAAAATCAAATAGAAGTAATTGCTGCTTGTTTGATAGTGTTGGTTTTGTTCTCATTATCAGCTCCAATTGGGGTCTACGTCTAAACACTCCTGGATCGGAAGCAGTTGACATATAGCAGTTATTTAACGATCCCATGCGGTTAATACCCATTAAAGAACGACAATCAGTTAGGGATCTTTGGAGGACAATAGAAAACACCCGATTTGGCCTCAAAGGAGGTCGATCTGACACAAAGTCTGGCCAGACCAGCCGGAGATGAGGTCTGGATCCAGGGGGTAAGCGGCAAGTTTCCTTTCTGAGCTTGTGATGTCCGAGAGCTGGCAGAGCGGCGTCCGACTTGTGTAACACGCACATTACTCGACGTAATTTGTCACAGGCTGCAGTGACTCAACCGACTACCAAAATCTCCCCAGGGAGCAGTGACAGGAAATAAAAAGATCAGTGGAGATTTTCAGTCCTCTTAGTTGTATGGAGCATAAAATATAGAAGGCTGACAGCATGCCGAAACCTGCATACACGTTTCGCCAGCAGATCCAAGGGTTTCCTTGGACTCAGGTTGGAGTAGTGGCCGTGATCCGTTTTGCAGAGCCCGTGTCGTTCACGTCGCTATTCCCGTACATCTATTTTATGGTCAAGAGCTTTAACGAGGACCAGCCTGACAATGTTGTTGCAAGATATGCGGGCTATATTAGTGGAATCTTTGCGTTGTCGCAGTCATTTACCGGCATTGTCTGGGGCAGAATGTCGGACAGGTATGGGCGTAAGCCAATAGTGCTGCTTGGCCAGATCAACACTGCAATTGCCATGCTGATGCTTGGATTCAGCAGGACATTTTACATGGCTATTGCCGCACGGGTGTTCGGTGGCCTTGCCAACGGAAATGTTGGAGTTATCCGAACAGTGCTGGGCGAGATTGCAGTCAAAAGACACCACCAGCCACTGGCGTTCACCGTCATGCCGCTGCTATGGCAAGTCGGATGTGTCGTTGGACCCATGATTGGAGGATTCTTGGCCCGCCCAGTCACAGAGCATCCCCAGTGGTTTGAAGAAGGTGCCCTGCTAGCCAACCAGAAGCAGCTGTTCACTGCATTCCCGTTCCTACTACCGAATCTAGTAGTGGCATTTTTCCTGGTGTGCAGTGCAATTTTTGCATTTTTTTTCCTGGAAGAGACTCATGTACTGAAGAAGAAGAAGAAGGATATCAGCAGCACCAGTACCGAGAGTGAGACAGAGCCTCTACTTAGCTCCTCCAGTTCCGTGGTTGCTGACAGCCGAGCAGCGTCCCCTGAACAGGCAGAGCAACAGGAACAGGACCAATACATTCTTGACGCAATGCAAGACAAGGGTCTGCATGAATGGGGCCGTGTTTTGGTGCCCCGTGTCAAACGCATGCTGGTTGCAACTTTCTTCAACACCCTTCAAGCCACTGTGTACGAAGAGCTCCTCCCCATTTTCCTTTGTGCAGAGGTAAAGTGGACGCCAGGAGACACGCTGAGAGGTGGTATTGGATTCAGCTCCACTGATATGGGCAAAGTACTGTCCTCATGCGGTGTTGTCGGAGTCCTATCAATGATGTTCTTCTTCCCTTGGATGGAGCGCAATTTCGGATGCGTGCGTCCACTGAAAATAGCCACCAAGCTGGTACCTTTCTTCTCACTAATATGTCCATTTTATATTCTACTGCTCCAGGTATCCCCAACTGTCCGACTAGTGGTGATTATTGTTCTTGCATGTACAAGAACCTTATTGCAAGGAATCTGCTACCCTTCCATTTTGCTGCTGGTCAACCAGTCAGCAGCACACCCACTGCACCTGGGAACCATCAATGGCTGCACCCAAGTTGTTTCAGCTGCATCTAGAGCTTTGGGTCCGATTATCTGGGGATATCTCATGGACAAGGGTCAAAGTGTGGGGCACGTTGAAATCCCCTGGTGGACACTCACCCTGGCATCATTTATGGGTGCGTATCAGGTGAACCAAGTGAATGGAGCAGATTATGGAGAAAAGGAATAACGAGGGAAGATAGAAAGGTAATTTTTTTTGCAGCAAGAAACAGCTGTAAACGGCAATACATTGAACGGGGTTTTACTAATCTTGTTCGCCAAGCTTAAAACCACCCCAAAGAAGCCAATTTACTGGTTTTTAGAGAGCATATGCCCCGTAATGACAAGAAGATTAGAATAGGTTAGACACGTTAGATGGACAGTCACTCATAGCATAGAAATATATACAATTCATGGGACAAGTACAGCAACGATGCAGTGACACAGAGTTGACGTCTATAATAATAGCAAGCAAAAATAAAAAGAACGAACATTAAAGTATTGTCATGACACAGAGTCCATGTCAAATTTATAAATTACAGCAAAACTACGCTATCAAACAAGCAGCGATTCAAGAATAATAAATCAATAATCCATAATCCATTAGGTCCTCCCATCCTTTTACCTCACTATGCGTAGGCAATAGCAGGCACAACGCATTCAATCCATTTCAGTTCTCGGTTGGTCAGTCAGTCAAGTTTGTCAAATCAATCCACACAAGAATAGACTCCAGACTACTGGGCCTGGCCCGGATGAGACTGCAGATGCTGATGCTGAGGAGGCATGTATCGCTGCTGGGGTGGAGGAGCAGTATTCATAGCCAAGTATGGGTTATAGGCAGCCTGCTCAGGAGAAATATAGGGCATACCCTGCTGCTGCTGAGCAGCAGCGGCAGCGGCAGCGGCGGCTCGCATCTGGTTAGCCTGGGCCTGCATATGGGGATCATCCATAGGAGGGCCCTGGGCCATCAGATCATTGACAGGCGAAGGCTGCTGAGCCATTCGCTGGGGAGGAGGAGCTTGCTGCTGAGGAGGAGGGGCCTGCTGGTGGGGCTGCGGTGGTGCCTGCTGCTGCTGCTGTTCACCATTGCTGACAGACTCCTCGGGTGCATTAAGGCAGGCCTGGATCAAGTTCTTACCCTCAGGCTTGGTGACCAGAGGCTGAAGCTTGGGGGTGGTAAAGGTGTAAACAAGACCTGTCTCTGACACAACCAACAACAGCACCTGAGTACCGGTCAGAACAGACAGTTCGTAGGCCTTCTTCATGATGCCGGCCTTTCTTTTTGAAAAGGTGATATGACGTCTTGATTTGTCCTGGATGAACTTTATTTCAATCTTTCGTCGTTCTCGGCCAGGTTTTCTATCTTCGTCATCTTCTTCTTCGTCATCCATGCCGCGTTCACGCTTCACGTCCACAGGAGCCTGCTGCTGGGCATTGAGCTCGCCTCCGTTGCTGGAGCCGGGGGTGTTGAGATCACCGGCACTGGGATCTATCAAACCGTCAGACATTGTTTTAGAAACCTGTCAAAAAAAAAAGACAAGAGGTGCACGCAACCAAAAAATGGTTGAACCAAAAGGGTATTGATCAGTTGCACAAGTATCAACCTAGAGCGAGCGTGTCAGCAATTGCTTAGGTGAACTATCTATATATATATATCAAACGGTACAAGTCACAAGCGGGATTGCAACTAGCCAAGATGATATACAATAAAGTAGGAGAGCAGTAGATGATAGACAGTGAAAGGGATTCAAAGTAGTCCAAAAAAGACGCGAACCAATCAACAGTCAATCAAACGGTGGGGGGGGGGGTAGGAGAGAATTAAAAAAAAAGAGACACGCCCAAAAGGAAATCTAGGGGGTCGTTCCGACGAAAAGAATAACTTTTTGGCGGGTAGGTCCAATTTTTTTTGTTTGTTTGTGGTTCGGTGCTGTTTGATTCTAGTCAAAAAAACCTGATTTTCGTCTAGTGTGGTGGAGTTTCCAAATAAAAATCCGCAAACTACGCAGACGACAACCAAACGGAATGGGTGGGAAACAACACGAGGTGGCTTGCTATCAAACAAACAAGCAGGCAGAGCCAAGAAAGAATCAAAAAGACAGAGGAGCCAGACTGTGCACAAGTGTCTAGCAGAAAAATAAACGTCTCAAGTTCGCGTGTCCGCCGTGTCCAAAGCTAACCGGGATAATATAGCCTGTGTAGTATAACACCGCGCAGAGTATCCTACAAGGAAGGTGAATATGCAGATAAGTACAAATGAGGAAATGTCCAGCTTAAAAGAGAAATTTTCCTTTGTTATGATGGTGTGCTGTTTACCCGGCAGCGGCGTTCAGCTAGGTGGTTGGGCATTCCTGGTTGGGCCGGCATGACAGTTCCTGCCGGCAGTTGCCAGGACAACCGACGCCGACCCCCACCTACACGGCCTGTGGTTGGCTGGATTCGATTCCTGGCGCCGCAGATGGCTGCATGGCGCTGACTGGCTGGCTGGCTGGCTGCTTTGGCAGGCAAAGAACAAAAAAAAAGGACAAAAGGGAGGAGCAACCAAGCGCAAGTCCAGGTGAAGTCTCAGGCAGATTCCTGGCGCACACTTAGTAGTATGCAGGCAGGTACAGCCCACACACCCAGCTAAAGCCAAAGCCAAAGCCAAAAAGCACACGCAGATGGCCATGTTCGGCCTGACCCTGCAGTCTGATCTGCCGCATTGACCGTCAGGGATTATGCTCCGTTTGGTTAGAGTGTGGGGCTAGACTTGGAAATTGGATGGAGCGTTATACCTTAAACGAGCTGGGACAGGCCGAATGGGGAGGTGAGGGTCGAGCGTAACTCTGTTGGTGTGTGCACAGGCCGGAGGAGTAGCTAGGAGGCAGCAGCAGGAGGAGCACCGGAACTACTGCCGGAGATCAGGCGAGTCTGCAGGAGACAAGGCCAAAAGACAAGCCAGACAAGCCAGACAAAAGCCTGGGTGGACTTGATGTACATGAGTGAGCCAAAGTCAGTGCAGTGCATCAAGGGCATAGTTTGCGAGGGACTGGTCCAGGAGCAGTGCCAAGGACGTTTGTGCGAACTCAAAGTGCTGGTGGGGGTGGTGCCGAGCACGGATGGAGCAGGCTGAGCTGAGCCTAGCTCAGCGCAGCGCAGCACCACTCTGCCGCAGGCCACGGCTGGGCTGGCAGCGTAGAGACAGCGTAGACACAGTAGCGTTGTCTTATCCAGACTTGAATGCCCCGGACAGACCTAGCCCTAGGACTGTAGAACTGACGGAGAGCAGCTCTTATTGTGGTTTGGTATGCTGCATTGCTCTGCTGACTCGCCAATCAGCACCAGCCCACAGCGCTGCCCTGTGCTGCACTGACTGGACTCATGAGCACTTTTCCCCCTGGCACTCCCAAATTTTTCGCTCGCTTGTTCGTTTGCTCAGCTGCCGGTCTGCGTTGTCGCACGCCGTGTGCCCGGTTGTTTTGATATTCCCCCAGTTGGCATGTTGGCCCAGTCCAAGCGGGCGTTGCCACAACAACACCCTCACCAGGTAAACAATACCTTCTCTCCTACCATCACCAACGCAACGAGACTCCCAGATCGTGTTCCCCCCCTTCACAAAACAAACCAATTCTACCCCGTTCTTTAAATGAGCAGACTGAGCAACCTCAAGAAACCCGAGCTGGTCACTCTGGCCAACGAGCTCGGCGTGTCGCCCGACGGCGTCAAGAGTGAAATCGAGGCGCGTATCGCTTCGTTTTTCGCGGAGAATCCCGCCGTGGTTGAAAGCAACGAGACGTATGCCGCGTACCATACTGCGGCATCCTCTCCCGTGAAGAGCAGAAGAAAGAGCAAGAAGGTCGAGATCCCCAAGCTGGATGACGACGAGGCTGCTGACGAGACTGCCACGGCTGCTGCGCCTGCCGCGACCGCTACTACCAGCGCGTCTGCCGCTGATCAACCTGCAGCGGCGGACGCTGACGAGGCTCCCGACTCCAGCGTGCTCGATGCCGGCAAGGACCTGGCTGCCAACGCACTGGAACACGTTTCCAGCTTCTTTGCAGACGTCGGTGACAGTTTCCTGGAATTCTCTGATTCTCTGCGCCATGGACTTTCCTCTGTCACTGCTGTGACGGGCTTTCTCACTACGCTGGAGCTGGCTCTGTTGCTGCAGACCATTGTGCCCATCTCCGAAAAGTCCATCATCGGCTACCTGCTGCCTCTGCCTCACATCGAGGTCGTCACTTACTGGAAGACCTTCTGGCTGCCTCTGCTTCTGTGGGCCATTGCCTCTGTTGCTACCCCACTGCTTGTCAGTTATTATGTCAATTTCACTGTCGCTGCCGGCAACTCCAAGCGGGCAAAGGCCAAGCAGTTCACCTTTGACCCTTTGGTGTTCAACGGTGTGCGGCTGATTGTGGGTCACTTTTTCTACCTGCACTGGGTCTACTACGTCTTGAGCCTGCCCTCTTTTCTTGGCCCTGTCACCGGGGCTCTGACCAAGGCTGCTCCTCTGGTAGGATCGGCCATTGGCGGCTACTCGCTGTTCGCTGGTCTGGTGTCTTTGTTGGTTACTCTTTATGCTGCTGCATTGTAAAGTGCGGCAACTCTGGCCAACCACCACCCCCGGAACAAACCCCAAACAAATGATGGAAGAAGAGAAACTGCTGGAGGACTGGACTGGACTGGACTGGGCGGCGCTTTATTACAAGTATAGTTGGGCGGACTTATTTTCCCAACTTGATATTCTCGTAGTTGTCGCCCTGTCTCCCCCCCACCCTTGGCTGCTGATGGAATAGGAGAGGCTGTGTGAATGAGGCCCAGCCAATTTTTGCTAGTTGCAATTGGAAACTGCCAATTAGCCAGATCACCTTGTACGATTACTCCTGGTAAAGTCTGACTGGACTGGGATTTATATATTAGGCTCTTAGCCCTTGTGTAGTATTTAATGGTAATAGGACGTTAATATGAGGATACGTGCGCACACCAGAGGTTCGTTCCCATCCACCCACGGGAGGGAACACCTGATGAGGTGCGGCCTTGCGCGCAGTACAGCAGCTGTGGACACCAATCACCTGTGCAGCATTAATCAGAGCGAAAAAAAAAAAAATGCGAAAAAGGGCAATGGCGGCCAATCCCCTGCTTTGCATACAAATGAGTGGAAATGGATGTGGTCAGTCCAACCTACGTGGTGCAGTGCAAATGGCACACCTGCAGCTGTACAGCAAACCTCGGGTTCGCAGTCATTTTGCGAGTCAACAGATTTTTCATTGGAGAAACCCTAACTACACAAGATACTATTATTTAACACAATTTCGCAACTAGCCTTAGTTCTAAATGCTTAGTTACCCTTGGGGGCCTCTCGGAAAGAGATGGCAGCCTCCTCGTTCATGGCAGAGATAATAGTAACCAGCAAGTCCTTGCCCTCGTCGAACTCAGCCTGCATCTTGTCACCCAACTCACCCTCGGGAGCCTTGACATCATCCTTGAGGGAACCGTCGTTGGTCATCAGGTTCAGGAAACCGTCGTCAATGTCAATCAACTGGAATTCAGTTCGTCGGACATTGGGGACATCCATGTTGTGGGTGGAAGGAGACAAATCTTCCAACTTCTTGTTGGTGAAAATGTCAATGGCAACCAAGTGCACCTTGGCGTGACCGTGCTTGCCGGTCTTGGAGGTAGACATGTCGACAATCTTGCAGGGTCGGCCCTTGATGACAACGTGACCGTTCTTTCGCAGAGCAGAGCACTGCAAAGGGTAGGTGAGGGAGGCACCGGCGTCGGCGTTTTCAAAGGTGTGCTGCAGCGTCTGTTAGCATGGGCCATGTCTTATAAAAACCACTGGCAACGTCTCCAGGAGACATGAAAGATGCAAGCTATCCGGTCTGGAATGGCCTGGATGCTTGTTGTGATGCTTTACTTACTTCTTCTTCAGACATGGCAACAAAAGTTTGGTGATTCGAGAAAGAGAAAAGAAGGTTGAATTTTGCAAGGTAGCAGAAAAAAATTGGATGCGGGCGTATATTGAGGTCCGGTTTCCGCACCGCAGTTCTGAGCACTGCGCACGTCTGGGAACGCCCCCACAGCTCTGCTCAAAGTTAAAAATGCCAACAACCAACCAACTGGTGGGTGACCGCTGTAGGCTGGCTTATTATTTGCGCTGCAGCGCTCGCTCTTCTTGACAAAAAGGCCAGCCTGCCAGTTCGAATATTTTATTTGCAAAAAATGTAGCATTTCAGCACGACCAGTACGTACAGGGGGAAATGCAGGACTCTGGTCTCCGCCGCACGTGATATGAGGCTCCAAACAGACTGTGCCCAGTGCCAAACTGCCACATCTGGACCCACTAATGTACCTTGATCAGAAGAGCTACATTCACCAGAATCAATTACAGTTAAAAATTATATGTAAAATTGTAGAAAATATCGTAAAAATAGAACCTGCCCTCAGCTGAAAAATTATTTATGCTTCAGATAGGTCTTGTCGATCTATGCCCATGCCCGCTTGGGCGATGTAAGGTACCGTCGCTCCTCGTTGCGCCGTTCCCTCAAGTCTCCACTGCTCTTGTACTTGGCCAGCCGATTATTGTGCTGTGGAGGAGATGGCGGGGTCAGACGCATACTGCTAATATTACTCATAGATGATGAATTCGAGACGGTCCGCGGCGAGGTGGTGGGTATCAGTGGTGAAGCCGACGGCAGGTTCAGAGGGGAAACCTTGCGAATGTCCTCGAAGAGGGTATGGGTATATTTGCGATCACTGAGAAAACTTGGAGGCGTCTGTAAACATGCAGTGTAAATATAATGTGGCGAAGTGGAGCCAATGCTGATGTCAGTGTCCACTGACCCAATGCTCATGTTGGATGATGACGATGTGGATGGCTTGTGTCCGTGCGTGCGGAAAAACGGTGAAGGCGCCAACTGCGGCGGCGATTGCAGCTCAGGCATGGCCTGAAGAGCCTGCATTGATGGAATTTGTTGAATTTCAGGCAGCCTCTTATTGCGTCTGGAAGACGGCAGCTCAAACAAATGGGCAGTATCGAGAGCCACAGTGTTTACCAGCCTGGTAAGTTCATTGAGCCAGGCAGCACGCTCTGACCGATGGTTAAATGCCAGTACCACACCATTGATTTTGTTAGGTGCAAGGGCCAGAGCTGGCAACCCGCCCTCAAGGTACCTCAGATAATTGCCGCTAGTTTTCGGGTCGCTATCTTCTGGCGATGAGTGATGTTGATGCTGGTGGACCAGGGGGCTGCTCATGACACTTTTGAACAAACTTTTTCTCGGCTTTATTAATATCAGACAGTGCTTCCTGAGCTGTATTGAACTTATCTTGATGGTATGTGTGATGATCTCCACTTCCTTGGATAGGGTGAAGTGCTGATTTTTCCATTCTAGGCGTGGTGTAGAGTCCATGGATTGGTGCAAGGACATTTCAACTTCCTGGAAATCTGCCCGGCCAACAAGAGGAATTTGATCCATTGTTTCCTTGGCATGCTGTAGCTTTTTGCTACTCTTGTCTGAATGTGTGCTGGACATTGTGCAGTTGGAGTTTCTTAGAGTACTGTTGTCGATAATGCCCTTGACCACCTGGTACGCCAAATGCTTCTGGGCAACGTCTGGGCTAGTTACAGACAAAACAGACTTGTGCTTCATCGTCAAAGAGAACGAGAAGGACAGCGATAGGGACAATGTGGTTTGAAGAGGAGTGGCCTGGTGCAGTAATCAGTAGATATATAGATCTACGGTAAGCAGGAAAAAGTAGGGTTGATGCGGGCTGGGCCCCACACATACCGGCTCGAAAAAAGCAAAACAGCTCTAATCAGCGTCTATCAGGTTATTTTTCAGTCAGCGGTATTGTCAAAGCCCGGCATGCTCTGGGCTAGCAGAGAAACCTTAATTAATTAAATGATCAATTAAACCCATCCGCCGCACAGTACTAGCTTGAGCTGGGCTGGCCCAATGTCTCAGGTGAATCAAGGCACTGTGTATTATTTCTACAGCATCGCCCTAAAGATACAGTAGACTACAGCCTTGAAGGGTGGCTGGCAATAATATGGTGGTACATTGTAATTGAGCTCGTTTGAAGTTGGGCCCTAAATGCACAAGAATTAAATTTTTTTTGATCCTCAGTTACATTGCCGCTTAAAGCACCCTCTAGATGATCGCACCAGGCAGAGTAGTGGCAAGATAATAAAAACGGCAGAAATAGCAGTTAGAAAAATGAGCATTTCTAGTAGTCAGTAATTGATTTGAGAGAATAGAGTAGCTTATGCAGAACTGGGGCAAGATTGAGTGTGTGGTGTCCAATGTCTTTAATCCAAGATACGGCGGTGTCAGACAACTTTGAACGTCTATAAAGGGATGAGCTTATCTGCGTACAGGCAGTGCCAAGGTCGTCTTTTACACCTGATTAGTGTAAGGTTAAGGCGCTTTCGGTAAGAATAAGCCAGTAGTGGGGGTTGATGAGGAAAGGCAGCGTTATTTTTCCAAGCGGAATACAGCAAGCATACACTGGCTGGAACGGTTTCGGTTATATACAGTAGCCAACCGCAGGCTAGAGCCCAGAAGGAAACGAGCCAGATATTGCAGCATGGTGACGCAAATACGGTTAGGACCGGTGTCACAGAATGCATTGCATTAGACTAACGGCAAGTTACTGTGCACTGCGGCTGGCAACAGAGCACACACTGTGGAGAGAAGGAAGCATTGAGGAAGATACGACAGGAGCTGATACGCATATGATACAGAAGTGTGAGGGGATTTTTTCTTATAATTTTTTGGTTAAGATTTGGCTTTGTATGTTGAGGGTTGTGGTTGTGCTGGCTAGAACAGCATGGGCAATCATGCAAATGACGGTACATGGACGGGTAGACCAGCGCAAGCGCAAAGGGAGCTAGTTGCATGAATTTGCCGATCAAGTAACAAGCTGGTAGCAACAGCATAAGAAACAATAGCAGGATGGTATTAGATATAGCAAAACATTATTTACAGGCTGTTCGACAGCAAGGCATGAAGGGGGGAGGAAATACTGCACTGGATGCTACCAAGCCCAAGTACCTGGAATTGAAGTCATGCAGGGGGGGACTGGAGTTGTAGACAACGCAACGTTGCAGCTGAGAAGATCTTAGATGTCTGAAAAATTGCAAGTAGCAAGTTTGCAGACTGGCTTGAAAAAGTAGATATAGTGAACTGTAGGCTGGCCGGCTGTACTGAATGAATGTATATCTGTTGACCTGGGCTGATGTGTGAACTATGAAAGGAAAGCTGAGGAGTAGATCGTCAAGGCAGCAGCAAGACAAGACACAACTGTCTGGGTATTCAGCACAGACAGACAGAGACACCGCAATGTTCAGTATTATGAGACCTCAAACAGCCCTTATGATTCAGTGGAGGGAGATTGAATTAGAAAGATTTACGAGCGAAGGCATGCAGGACCGGGGAAGGCCGAACGGGCGATCCCAGAATGAAGTGGATAGATGGCGATAATAACCTTTTGTAATTTATAGACACCTGCCCTGGTATTTTCAAGTTCCCCACCAGAGAGGGACGAAAAAATTGCATTGGACACTGCGAGAGGCGGAGGCCCCCAACGCAGATCATACGAGACATGCGAGCCACGCGATGGGCTCGGCAGAAACCAAAAAAAATCTAGTCCCGAGCCGCCACCGTGAGCCAAGGCTGCACGAGGAGAGAGAGTGGAAGAGAAAAAAAATGCCCCTGTTGATTCAAACCGAGTAGGTACAAGAGCCCTGACGAGACCATGGTGGGGTGCTGGGCTCTGCTAGGTCTGCTTGACAGCAGCCCCGGCTGGCTACATCAGGGCGCGGCGGCGCCGGGCGACATTTCGGCGGCAGCAAGGATCTCCTATTGGCGCAAGCTTGGTGGAGCATGCATGGCGGGCATATTGGTTGGACAGATAGACTTTGGCAAGGGCGATGAGGCAGGCAGGCCCTTGGGGGTGGGCCGAGAGCCACATGGCTACGGTCAGATGCGGGGAGTGAGTGCGTAAACGGAAACAGAAGCGGGCACGACATTCTACGACAAGAATCCGGGGTAGAGAAGGATGGACATGGGCCTGGGCAGCATAGACAGACAGTGAGCAGCGTGCCGAGTTGACTGGAGCGAGCATCGCACACTGATTGAAGAGCAGAGCAGAGCAGCGATGGTGTGAATATCGAGCGGTGGATGCCTGTTTAGGCAAACCGAATGATAAGCACCAACAGCACCAACAGAAGCCAGGGCAAACCTGAACAGGCACAACATGACAACATGACCAGCAGCGGAGCGCAGTGTAGTGCAATGGCTAGCCGGGCTCCGCAGGCCTCCAGCGTTTTGCCGCGCAGAACCCCACTGCACTACACCGCACCGCGCCGTTGCGTCGTACCGTTGCAGTGCACCCCCACAGCGGGCGATGAGCCCCTCCGCACTAACAAACATCCCCCCCTCTCCGCGCATAAATCCACCTTCCTGACAATCCCTCTGCAGCGCACAGGACCCCAACAGCAAGCCCCCCGCCGTAACATATCGCCCAGATCCCCCCCAGCCATTTCGCTCACCCCATTGGCACTAGCACAGACTGTCACCCGACTCGTGCCGTTTGCTCGCTCGCTCGCTCGCCCCCGCCCCAGCAGCGGCGCATATATATTGGCAGGCAGCTCGCCATTCACGGCACCCCCATTGTGCAGGCACGTGACGAAGCCTTGATTGCACAATCCTCTCCACCGCCATTCCGTTGCTCATCGTACCCACCCAACCACCCGGCCCATCTGCAATCCGACAGGTGGAGAGCCCGGTATCCGTTGTATTTGAGAAGTATCCGCAGCTCTCGATGCCCCCCAAGCTGTCGAATTTGTCGTCGGCCCTGGCGGCGGTGCATCTGCGCACCAACGACTCTGGTGGTGCACAGCAGCAGCAACAGCAGCAACAGCAGCAGCAGCAGCAGCAGCAGCATCAGCACCAACAACAACAGCAACAGGGCTCTGCCAACGACAACGACCGGCTGTTCATCGAGGATCTGAACGTGCAGTATCGCAACACTGCGGCTGGCGCACGGCCATTGCTGCGCAGCTACGGCGCGGCCGGCGACGACGTGGACATGGTGGCTGCATCTCCTCTGCCTCCTCCCTCGGAAACGTCTCCGCTTACCATGGGCTCGATTGGAGCGTCCAACTACATTCAGCAGCGCGAGCTGCAGCAACAGGATCTGGACAGGGTCGGCCAGTACAGGCGCAATCCGCCAGCTGATGGCATCTCGCTGTTTTCCCACCGCTCGGCCCCAAATGGCTTCAAGGTAGCAGTGGTGCTGTCCGAGCTGGGCATCCGTTACAAGACGTTTTACCTGGATTTCAAGAAGAACGAGCAGCGGTCCCCGTACTATGTGGGAATCAACCCCAATGCCCGTGTCCCTGCCATTATTGACCATGACCATGAAGACCACTCGCTGTGGGAGTCGGGCTCCATCCTGGTGTACCTTTGCCAGCGCCAGGGGCCCGACTGCCCGCTGTGGAGCGACGACTTTATTGAGCAGAGCAAAATAACGTCCTGGCTGTTTTTCCAGGCCTCTGGCCATGCGCCCATGGTGGGCCAGGCCCTGCATTTCCGCTATTTCCACCCGGAAATGGTGCCATCTGCCATTGAGCGCTATGTGTCCGAGGTCCGCCGCATCTACTCGGTCGTGGAAATGACTCTGGCCGAGAAACGAGAGCAGATGATTATGGAGTATGACGATGCTCGCTGGGGTGCTGCTGCGGCCAGCTCCTCCGGCAGCAGATACTTTGACGAGCCTGTCTGGCTTGTCGGCGACCACATTACCATTGCTGATCTGTCCTTTGTCACCTGGAACCATGTGGTTGACCGTATTGGCATCAGCCTGAAAAACGAGTTCCCCGAGGTATACAAGTGGACCAAGGCCATGCTGGAACGGCCCGCTGTCATTCGGGCTCTTTCTGGTCTCGAAGGTTCATAACCACTCCCTCCCTCCCCCGCTCCTGCTTCTGCTGTGAAGCATAAAATCACTCCCCCATCCCCCATCTCCGACCTACCTGGTCGGGCTCATTCTGCTCAAAAGTATATATATAGTGTCCAGCAGCGAGCTCTGCCCCCCCCCCCCCGGCAAGCCTCCGCTACTGCTACATAGCGCACCTCGCTCCATTGCTAAATAGCGGGTCTCCGCACTCTTGTATAATAGAATCAATGTAAGTGAAAAGACGACAAGAGCTCATCTGTGCTGCAATGGCACTGCACAATATACTGGAGGTGCTGTGACCGGCAATTCTCTCACCTTTTGGATAGTGCGGGATACCATTGCGAGGCACCTCTTCTACTACACTCTGAACAAACCGCAAAAATAACACGTACAATAAAATATTTCAAATAATTCAATTATAACCTCCCCCCTTTCAAATACACGCCCAAGCTCAATTTACAGCTCACTTACTCACTCACCCTTGGCCTGCCTCAGGTGCTGATCTCCCTTGGGACCAACATGTCCGCTCTGCTTGGACATCTTCACCTCAACCAACCTACAACACTTCACCATGGCTCTTACTCTCTCCGACGACACCAAGGTAGGATGGGCGACTCGCTAGTCCGTCTTTTCTCCATTTTTCTAACGCATCCCACAGGAACGAATCAACCGAATTCTCGATGCCTCCAAGCTGGCTCTCCACTATGGCTGGATCCCCTTCATCATCTACCTGGGTAAGTGTAGGCTCAGCGGAGCTCAGCAAGCTCCAACCAATGGCAGCCCTGGCAACCACTAACCTTCTAGGCTGGTCTCAATCTGTTCCCCGACCCAGCTTGATCAAGTGAGTAATTCTTTTTCCAGTCCACTTTTTGCGTGCGTGCGCAGCGTTGTTCTAACTGCCAGGCTTTTGTCGCCTCTGCCTACTGCTTAGTTTTGCAGGCCCTTCAATATTTGAAATTTTTCAATGTATATATCGAATAAATCAGATCCCAATCAACAACCTTCCACAGCAAACCCGCCCGCCCTGCAACGCACTCCAGCAGCACCAACGGCACACGCACCATGTCCGATCCCATCAGGGAGATTACTGCAGGTCTGACGGCTGGCGCGGTCACCACGCTCGTCATGCATCCGCTGGATATCATCAAGGTGCGGCTCCAGGTCGCAGGCAGCGGCGGATCAGCCAGCAAGCCCTGGCACCTAGCTGGACTGGCCGATGCGTATAGGGGCCTGCCAATAAACCTCGTGGGCAACACGGTTTCCTGGGGTCTCTACTTTTCCCTGTATCATGAGATCCGTAGATCCATTGGCGACCGCCAAACGTACTACTTCAGCTCTGCCTTTTGTGCCGGGCTCACCACCTCCGTGCTGACAACGCCCATTTGGGTGCTCAAAACAAGAATTCTTGCCACCCGGGCTTCTGAGCAGGGTGCTTACAAGTCTATTTCACAGGGATTTTACAACATTGTCCGCAACGAGGGTGTTGCTGCCTTGTGGAAAGGCGTGGTCCCAGGAATGTTTGGCACCGTCCAGGCTTCGGTGCAGTTTTCCATCTACGAACACCTCAAAGTTTACTGGAAGGCCCAGCAAGCGGACTCCAAGTCTCTTTCTGCATCTCATTTTATTCTTCTTTCTGCATCCTCCAAAATTGTAGCTGCCACGCTGCTTTACCCTTACCAGGTGGTCCGGGCTCGAGTTCAGATCCACCAAGGCGCAACCTCCCCGGGATACCTGACCAGCACCGTCAAAAGCATATACCGACTGCAGGGACTTCGTGGCTTCTACAGGGGACTTCTACCAAACCTTCTACGGGTGGTGCCATCTACCAGTATTACGTTTTTGGTATACGAAACCATCAGGGGCCAATAAAGTCAGCACACTCTTGGACGACGCTGCTGCTGCACGTTGAATAATTGGCTCGACATTTGTACATAAAAAAGCTGGCGGGTCAAAAAATATGAAAAAGCCAGCTCGAACTTATTAATTTTTCTAGTTTAGCCAGCCAGCTCTGGGCAACAGCATTTACGCACACGCTCATTCATTTTTGATTTTGGATCTCTGTTCAATTATTTCATTATTTATTCACTAGATACAGTTTAGCATTAGATATCCATGCATCATACAAAAAGCCAAAATTAATTAACAATTATCTTGCAAAAAAAAATGAATGGCCATATCGCTCGAGCTCCTTACCTGCCAATTTTTCTCATTTTCCTTCTCTCCATATTTCACAAAATGCAGTTGGCTGATTAGCTCTGGCGAAAAAAAATATATATATAAAGGACAAGCAGTTTGGCATAACAAAGCAAGTTTAATAGCCCATTTGGAATGGGAGAGGGCCTCCATTCTCGCCCTGGAAGAGCGCTGCCTGATTTAAAATCTGCGGCGCTGCAACATTGTAAGGGTATTGAGGTTGAGGAGGAGGCGGCAATCGATGATCGGCCTGTTGGCTGACCTGGCTGTCTTTCTTATCCTTGGTGCCGTTGCTAGCACCATTGGGCTGAGGCGACTGGCTCTTGGAGTCGTCTCGTGAGATTTTGTTGCTCTTGCCTCGGCCCTTGATACCACGGTTGGAGTTCTTGTACAGTTCTGCAAAGTAGTTGAACATTTCAACTTCCTCCTGTGGGATCAAATGGATACCATTAACCAAATAGAACTTGAACTTCTCCATATAATGGTGCAAAGCTTCCTGATGGAACTTGTTCTGATGGGCCTTGAGGTTACCCAGCTGAGTGAAGCTCTTGTCGCACTGATCCAGTTTGCAAAAGTAGGGTCGATGCTCCTCGTGGATCAGCTTGTGGGCCCGGAAATTACCTCTCTGAGCAAACTGCTTCTTACAAATCTCACACTGATATGGCTTTTCACCTGTGTGGGATCGTCGATGGGTTCTCAAATTACCTCGCTGCGAAAAGGTCTTCCCGCAGCCTTCAAAATCACACTTGTAAGGACGCTCACCAGTGTGGGATCGACCATGAATTTCCAAATGGGTCTTTTGACTGAAGCTCTTATTACAATCGGGGTAGTCACACTTGTACTTGAGCACAGTATCACTGGATCGTTTGCCCACACCACCATTCAGGGTACCAGCAGCAGGCATGAGCTTGACCTGGTTATCAAGCTTAAAGGGCTCATTGGATTCACCCTTTGCAATCTTCTCGGCATGCTTAGCCTGGGCCTGAATGATGAGCATCAGAGAGTCGACCTCGGTAGCACCAACAACGGGTCTGCCTTCTGCATCTTCTGGCCCAGCACTAGTCTCCGGTACTGGATCAACCTTGAGAGGAGATGGCGCCACGGGAGGCTCCTTCTTGCGACGACCGCCGCCAGCGGCACCTCCACCAGTAGACTTTCGTTTCTTGCCCTTGGGTTCCTGTTCAACAGCCGCAGCAACACTCATGCTATGCTTGGTAGACCGTTTGGCGTCGGCCGGGGCAGCCTGAGCTTGCTGTCCACTGCCAGGGCCAGGCAGGACGGGCTGCTGAGTCTGACTGGGGGTCCTCTGCTGTTGCTGTCGAGTCAAAAGAGAGGGCTGCAATGGAGGAGGAGGATGGCCAGAGCCTGTCACAGAGGAAGATGTGTTGTTTCCATGGGGTTGAGGCAGAGGCATGGTACTCTGGTGCATGTTGTACTGCGAATGGAGAGGGCCCACATGAGGAAGCTGAGGGTGGGGAGGAAGCTGCATCTGGTGAGCATGATGAAGGCCTGGCAGCGAGGGATTCGTCTGGTTGGCAGAGGACTTGCTCAGATCATCCAGATAGGAGGACTGCTGCTGTGAAGTCAGATGTTGCTGACCCTGACCGAGCTGTACCTGGTGGGACTGGAGTTGTTGTTGCTGCTGCTCGGCCTGCTGCTGCTGCTGAGCTTGCTGCTGCTGCTGTTGTTGTTGTTGCTGAGCCTGCTGCTGTTGTTGTTGCTGCTGCTGCTGCTGCTGGGCCTGGGCCTGAGCACTCTGGGTCCTCTGAGGCTGCTTTTCACCACCTGGAGGCGGCAACGCACCGCCATAATAGGCACTGTTGGCAAAGTTGTTGCCAAAGTACAGATTGGAGCCCTGGCCAGCCGACCCCAGGTCGTTGAGACCCAAATTGTACGTGCTGTACGGGTTGCCTGCCAGAGGATTGACCTGCTGGCTCTGAGGTTGCGTCTGCGGAGCCTGTTGCGCAGCATGGGCTTGGCTGGGAGTTCTCTGCTGGGCCTGCTGGGCCTGCTGGGTCTGCGGAGCCTGTACAGCCTGGCCGCGTTGCTGCTGCTGCTGTTGCTGCTGCTGTTGCTGCTGCTGGCTGCCAACCTGTTGCTCGTACATGTTGGGGTAGCCCTCGGGCATGATGAAGGTATTAGGAGAGGCCCAGGCCATGCGCGCAGCAGCAGCATTGTTGGCTCCCTGGCCTGGATAGCCATAGTATTGGCCCTGCGAGTGCTGCTGATGAGCCTGGTTCTGCTGGGGCTGTTGGCCCTGCTCGTGATATCCCGGAGCGGGTTCCATGTAGGTTGGCGTCTGCCTGACCAAGGGGTGCAGCGGGGCCGGCTGCTGCGACCAGTTGTAGACTGGCCGGTAGTTATTGGGAGGCTGATTCATGATCAGGCTATCAGCAGGGGATAGGTAGGTATTTCAAGAAGCTTGTCGCGAGGACAATCCAAGACTGACTGAGTCTGGGTCTCTCGTCGTCTAGCGGCGACTTTGTTTGTTGGAGGGGAGGGGGGCGGTGGAGGCTTGCGCAGAAAGGCAGCAGGCCTGCAAACACAACAGAGTCCAACACCACGCGGGGGCCGTAAGATGCAACGAGAAAGCGCGGGATGAATAGACAAGAAACTCTGAAGAACAGAACGACGAGCTGGATGTCTGAACTGCTTCAGTTAGCGAATAAGCTGCTTGGTTTCTTTTTCAAGGGGACGAGTAGGAAATGAAAAAGCAAAAGGAAAAAAGCAAGAACTTTGGACATCAGAGCACGTGTAAGTCTGAGCACGGCAGTCCGTCCGGACTGCGCGGTAGGCTCACGGGCTCACTGGCTCACTGGACTGGCCGGTCGCCCGGGCAGATATGCCCAGTCAGCATCAACAAAAGCACACCGGCCAATGCCATCTGATTGTTGCAATTGCGAGGAACCGTGCAGTGCTCTGGTTCCGGCGGGCCTGAATTCGACCGCTGCGAGCGCCCGCGCACGCGACCTGTTGCTGAGCCTAGTCTGGGCCCCGGCCTAGCCTGCTGTGCTTGCTTTGTTTGTGTTTGCTTTGTCCAATCTCGCCTCGCCTCGCTTCACTCACTCTCAGTGCTCGCTCGCACCTCACACCCACTCACTCCCACACCTGACGGGGCCAGCAAAAAACAAATTACCCTCTCGAATTAGCTGCTCGCCGCACACGACAATGCACTAAAAACCAAATAATCCCACACCCCGACTGAGGCTCCGCCTAGCATTACTGAACTATCTGCTGGTGGAATTGCCGTTTTGGTGCCCCGCGCAGGATGGAAGCTTATCTTACTTTTTGCTCTTGGGCGAGCTTAAATCTAGTCATGCGACCTTCAAGGCGATCCAGCCAACGGCCGTACGGCGGTGCATGCCACCGCTAGACTCTGCGGGGACTGGGCTCTTACGGGAGTCTACTTGCTGCAAAACTCGTTATACTCTAACTCTATTCTGGGTTGCGACCCGTATGGCACCGTAGGTATCTGCCAGTCGGCGTTATTGGGGACGGACTAGACAGTCTGTTGGTCCATCAGACAGAACCCGTCACCCCTCCCCGTGTAGTTTTGTATAGCTGTCAGCAGTCAACGTGCACTGAACCTGAATCACTGCACTCACTTGCTTCTGCATGTTCATGTTGCGCAGCAGACAAGAAGAAAGACATACAGTTCGCAGCCTGACTGACTATGTGCTACCGGGTGCTACTGAGCAGGTTTTACATACATACACCAGCACCGAAAATATATTCCGAATAGAAACTTCTGTATTTTGGCTATACAGTGGCCCAGATGGGTACAGTGCGGTCAACTCTGGATTTTTCTTGGTCCTGTTCGTCACACCAGCCGTTTGGACCCCACTGACAGCTCGTACTATGTGTACATCTGCTCTACCAACACATTACTGCCATTAAATCGTTAGCCTGAATCTGCACAGGCAATGTATTTATTGCCTATTCCCCTAGATACTGTGTTTCTATGCTTTCGCTGTGAACTACGTTCGAGGTTCGTATTTATATTATCATTATTATTATTATTATTGTTGGTATCGTGGTTATATATTTGTGCATGTTCTCTCTATTTTGCTGGTCCATGTTTGGCTCCAACGGCTGCTGTATGTTCTGAGGTTCCTGCCTGATGCAGCTGGTGCACCTGCAACTCCTCGTGCCCCTAAGTGCCCGTTTTATTCCGCAATGCCCATCACTATTGTGTCTGCTAGGTCTTTTTCTGTGCAACATTCTTATCGATCATTCGTTCCTACATCTGCTGCTATGAGATCTAGATCCCAACTGCTCACCCTCCCATATGCTGGCTGGTTGTCAACCAGGTACAGCAGCTTCGCACAGGCACCATATAGCAACGGAATAAAGATCGAATAAGCACCGAAATTTGGGCCAGACTAATTCG
This sequence comes from Zygoascus sp. PK3305, assembly GCA_023628935.1. Classification (NCBI taxonomy): domain Eukaryota; kingdom Fungi; phylum Ascomycota; class Dipodascomycetes; order Dipodascales; family Trichomonascaceae; genus Zygoascus; species Zygoascus sp. PK3305. The sequence goes on from JAMAJS010000003.1 coordinate 29,721, forward strand.
GCATCTCGTTCACTCACATTCCCAGTCAATAGAATATCCTCGCGCACCTGCTCGCTCGCCCACCGCTTCAGTCTCTCATTGTCAGTTGCACATCCGTATACGCATCACGTCATTCGTAACTTTTATTCTTATTATATCTTCACTAATAAACAATTCCACTTGTTCTAGCAGCTAGAATACAGTATTTCAGCATGTTCGTTTGGTACACTAGATTGCCAACCACTGAGTAGTACTACTATACATCCTCCAGCGACAGGCTCACCTAGGCCAACCGCATCCAATGAAAATCAACAACATACATAAAGCAAGCACTCGTATAATATCCACAGCTCTGTTCGCCTTTACCCCATCTGCCTGCAATCTTCCTGTGCATTGCCATTGCTTCTGCATCGGCCAAGTCCAGCTAGCTAGCTCTGCTCAGTCTTGGTCCGGCCCAATTGGCTGTGACAAGAAAAAAGCTATCCCAACTTTCATATATCTAAAAATCAATCGAGCTAGCTTTATTGTTTCCGTATCAGTAGCGATTGTAGACTTCTGTCTTGGGGTTTAAGGTCGGTTCGGCTCAGTACAGCTCCGCTTACTGACGAGGATAGTATCGCCAGATTCGGGCCCGGCAGTCACCACTTCCAGTAGCAAACAAACCACCAGTTGGCGAAGGAGCAACACTAATAACAGAGTTCTTATGGCCCTGTAGCATCAATTGCACCTGTGCACTGCGAGGATCCCAAAACTGCACGCCTCGATCCTTGGAGCCAGAAATTATCCATTGAGCATCTGGTGTCGACGCAACGCTCAAAACAAAATCCTTGTGGCCCACAAACGTCTTGACGCATACACCGCCCTTGTGTGTAGACTGGATACCTCTGGGCGCCTGTAACTCCCAGAGTTTAATTGTCTTGTCCAGAGATCCAGAGATTAGATCCTTACCAGAAGGCGTAAATGCCACACTGTACACTGAATCCTTGTGTCCATCGGGCGCCTCGAGTCGCTCCACCAAAAAGCCAGTAGAGGTGTCCCAAACTCGCACAGTTCGATCCAACGATCCAGCTGCAACATACCGCCCGTCAGGAGAAATGGCCACAGTAGTGACACCATCCTCAATACTAAGAGTCAGAATACACTGACCGCTTTCCATATCCCACATTCGCACAGTTCGGTCACCAGAACCGGATGCAATGTGTCTGCCGTTGCGACTAAAGTCCAACGAATAAATATCCTGTTCGTGCCCGCTGAAAAGGTATCGGATGGTTCTCGTCTGAATGTCCCACACTCGAATCTGCTTGTCTTCAGCACCAGCTGCAAGGTATCGACCATCTGGCGAGAAGCACACAGATCGAATGTATAAATCACCGTCTCGGTCAACACCCTCATCCTGCAGTCGGCATATCAACTGGCCGGTTTCCACATCGAAAATCTGAGCAGTTCGGTTGCAACCGGTAGCAATGTAACGTCCGTCCAGAGAAAATCTCACACAGCACACCACAGAATTGTGATCCAACGTCTGCACCACATCCACATCCAAAACCTTGGGTGCCTTTTGGTTATACAGTACAAACCAGTCATCTTTCACCTTCTTGGCTTCAGCAGGCACCTTGTCAACATCCAAGTCACCAAGGTTATTGCCTAGCTCAATTGCCCGCTGCATCGTCATGGTATTCGAGGGTGTAGTAGTGGCAGAGGCTGCTGCTGAGTTAGCCGCTGCTGCTCCACTCGCGGGATTAACAGATACTGGAGTAGCAGGAGCGGCAGGAGCAATTTCAGGCTCGGTCTTCTTAGGAGCTGACGGAGAAGTCGCTCGGGACGCTGCCGCTTGCTGCTGGGCCTGTTGCTGAGCCTGCTGCTGTTGTTGTTGCTGCTGCTGCTGCTGCTGTTGAGCCTGCTGTTGTTGTTGCTGAGCCTGCTGCTGCTGTTGAGCCTGCTGTTGAGAAGCAGCCGCCGCAGCAGCCTGGCTAGCAGCGTTTTGGTTGTAGCCGTATCCAGCGTAGCCGGGAGCACCAGGCTGAGCACCGGGATGTGCGGCAGCAGCCGCCGCTGCAGCAGTCTGCTGTTGGGCCTGCGCCTGGCCCTGTTGGATACCTCCAAACACACCCGAATTATGTGTGAGGGTCGGAAGACTGGTAGAATTGGTTACAGGTGCAGGATTGGCGGTGGGTCGGGGCTGCGCCGCGGCTTGCACTGCGGCAGCCGAAGGTGCTTGACCCGACGCTCCTCGAGCCTCCAGCTCGCGTTTCAGACGCAGAATCTCCTCCTCGTAGTTTTCCTTCATTTTTCGATGGCTCATGTCCAGCTCATACACGGCCTGACGTATTTGCTGCAGCTCCACGGTCTGTTGGGAAATCACTGGTATCCGTTAGCAAAAAAAAATAAATTAATAATAATAAAACCACGGCTTGACCAAAGACATGCCAAAAGAAGCCCCACCTCCAATTGCGTCGAGGCCCCATAGGCGCCCGGACCGCGCTGACCGCCGGTCTTTTGTGCGCGACAGGCGTGTTGCTTGTCGGTTTTTTGGAGGGGGTTGGGTTGGGCCTTGGCTGTCACTCCCTGGCTGTGATACTCACCCTTGTGGTCGTACTCATCCTTATGCATTCTATACATCGAGGCCTCGTTCGTAACGCTCTCAAATTCCTGCTTGATGGCTTCCAGCAATTCGTTCAACCGGTGACCCGGCTGATGGATCATCCTCGAAGGATAGCTCATATCGTTGAGTTGGCTTTTTAAACGCTTGCAACAACACTTGGAAAAGGGAAGAGAAAATCTTGTGGTTTAAGTGGGAGGATAAAGATATATTACCCTGACTTCAGCCGTACGATCGCGCGGGTTTTGTTTTTTTACGCAAGGCTGGCTTTTGCACCCCCTCTGCGACAGGGGAAAAAAGCAACCAATCCATCCCACTTTTTCCACTTCCCAATTGTGTTTGAGCCGCTGCACGTCAGCGTTGGCCTACTTGCGAAGCGCATGCAGCCGAGGCGCAACAGTCAAGTGTACGCTGCGTTCTTGTCACTGTACGGTGACAAGAACGGCAGCCAGAAGGGATTGCATGACTCATAATTTCATTTATTATACTTGATTTTTTTTCCCAGGAATTTTCATTTTAATCCCTTGTGATTGAAGGGGGCGTTGGTGGCCAGTTGCATGGCATGGCAGGGCCCAATTGCTCCTCTCCTTGCCTGAGGCATCTCCCTCCAGTGGCGACGGAGATAGTGTGGTAGCATAAAAGATTAGGCCGCAGAACATGTGGAGAACATCTTTTCTTACTACTCTCTTTAGTTCATAGGTTTTTGGAGAACTTGTGAACTGCTAATTCTCCGTCTATCTCCGAGCGGGCTGTAGTCTTGTGTCTACTTCGATTGTATTTTCTGCCTATTATGTCGGCATTTTCCTCCAAAGATATCCCTGATCTGCACGATCAGGTGGTAATAGTCACCGGTGGCAATATAGGCCTGGGCCTGGAGACGATTCGCCAGCTTGGTGCTCATGGCCCAGCTCGTATTTATCTTGCTGCTCGGTCCGAAGACAAGGCTCAAAATGCCATTATGCAGCTAAAAGAAGCCGGTATCAGCAATGTTCAATTCTTGCCACTGGACCTCGCCTCTTTTGAAAGCGTCAAAGCCGCTGCTTCTGAGTTTCTCAGCAAGGAAAGTCGTCTTGACATTCTTGTAAATAATGCTGGCATTATGATGACCCCACCCGGACTCACCAAGGAAGGTTATGAGATTCAATTTGGAACTAACGTGCTGGGCCCTGCACTTTTCACACAGTTGCTGTTACCTACCGTGCAGAAAACTGCCAAACTGAATTCCCAAGCAAGAGTGGTGCTGCTTGGATCTGCGGCACACGCTCAAGCGTCGTCTAGCATTGTAAACTTGGACGATTTCAAGACAACCTTGGAAAACCGAAGCACCATCCAGAGGTATACTTGGTCTAAGTTAGCCGATTTGCTCTATGCCAAGGCTCTCGCTGAGCGCATTACTGATGTGAAAATCATTCCTGTTCATCCTGGAATAGTGGCCACAAATCTCCACCACGCTTCTACAGGTACTTTCTTAAGACCAGCTTTGTACGCTGCCATAAGCTTATTTGCAAAGCCGGTAGAAAAGGGAGCTCTTTCGCAGATATGGGCCGCAGTCAGCTTTGACGCAAGGAGCGGGCAATACTATGGCCCAGTTGGAAAGGCTGAATCCGGTTCGAAACTGAGCCAGGACCATCAACTGCAGGAAAGAACATTTAACTGGATTCAGCAACAGCTAAAAGGAAACGTCGATGTACTAGAGTAGCACTTAAGCAATAATGCAGCACTTGTTGGCACCACTGTGAATCTCAACTTATCTAGTTCTCCTCTGACAGGAATAAGAATATCTGTTTTGCGAATTTGACTGAGAAGAGCTCCTAAACTTCTTGTAATCAGAACTATTTTGTCCACGTGCAAGGCGCTCCATATAGTAAGGGTAGTAGCTGTATATCATCACAAGCTGTAGAAATAAACTGTCAGCGAGCTTTGTTGCTCTCTGCACTAGAAACAAGATACAGCTAATTTCCTCTTAGCAAAGCATCTCTTGAATCAAACTCAGAAAGCTTTTTTTCATGTAGTAGCATTCACGTGGGCAAAAGAGCTTTTTTCAATTATGTCTCGGCCTGGCATAGCTGCAGCAGTCGTGTGCTCGAATAAAAGGAATACGCCGATGTGAAGGCTCGCACCGCATGCAGTGAGAACTGAATAGTACTACACCACACCATCGCAAATCGCCATGAGCACGCACCACACGCGGCACGTTGAGACACGTTACTCCTCCTCGAAGAGAAATTTCCAGTCCTCAATCTCCTCAATCATCCACCGTAATCGGTCTTTGACGCCAGACAACGCTGATTCGCTGACCAAAACTCGCTCAGGAGGAGTCCGTGAGTGGCCAATCACCCACAGGGTTTTGGCTATCTGTGCAGCATCAACTGGGCCAAGACCTAGATCAACAACAACAGTCTTGACGCTTTCCTCGTAGGATTCATATGCAAAGCAGTCCAGCAAACCTTCAACAGCTCTGCGGACAGCAGACTCGGCGGTATTTCCCGGGATTCCCTGTATGCCAATGGTGTTAGAAATGCATATGATTTTGCTTAGATAGTTATCGATGGGTTGGGGGCTTGGAGATCGACTGTGATCACATTCTGCCGCAGCATCGCTGTCGGAAATGTCGCTTTCCGATTTCAGTTTGGGCCGCTTGGCTCTGAAGTCATCATTATGTCCACTGTAGCCACTGTGCGTGCTACTGGCGGACCACTTTCCGTCACGATCACTCTGGTCATCGCTATCCAGGGGAGGCTCTGACTGTGGGGTACGGCACACCACCTCCGCATTTCGCACGAGCTGCGGCATAGTCTCTCTGATAATATTGAAAAGGCCGATGAGCTCAACTTCCAGCTGCTGAGCAATTGTGACACTTTCCCGTTGTATTTCTTCGACACGCATGCGCGGTCCGCTCAAGCAGGCCTGCAGATCTGCACTGGCAGGTTGTTCGCACATCCAGTCCAGCACAACGTCAATTCCTCCATACAGCAGCATACACTTATCCACCACCTCCTTGACTTCGCCCACCTCACGTGCGTCACACATCATTGTGTAGCAATGTTCATTTATTTCAGTGCCCTTGTTACGTGGACTCGGAGAGGTTGCTCGGCTGGACTGGGCGGTGGAATCACCTGAACCACCGCTAGTCCGAGAAAGCTCCTTGACCGGCGGGGGGAAAGCCACTAGCACTGAATCACCCGCAGCGACGGCAGCACGCACAAACATACGCACTTTATCAATCTGGCCAAATACCAGCCAAACGAGCTTTGCGGATGGCACCAAGCCGTAATCGGGCAGCCTCATTCTGACTGTATGGGTGTGTGAACTCTCTTCTGTGGGCCTCCGTCGGGAATTGGCGCTGCGTGGGGTCCGGTCCGGGGTGAGTGGGTGAGTGAATGAGTGAGGGAGTGAGTGAGTGGCTTGCGTAGGTGGGTTTGATTTTTTGGGCCGTGGGGTGTTGGGTTTCTTTCATTTTTGGGAGATTGAGCTGCTGCTGTTTTGTGTGGAAAATTAATTTAATGTATTATTATTTGGGAGGAAAAACTTCTGTCATGGAACAAACGGGAGCAACCAAAAATCATTCTGCGGATCGGTCCACGCAGTGCCTTCGGAGCTATCAGCCTGTCCCAGTCCGGATTGTCCACCTCCACTCCACTCCACTGCGCTCAGTTGAGAGCAAACTTATTAAGGAACAAAGTCAACCAACCCGTACCCCGTTCTTAACAGTCGCAAAAAGAAACGCCTGCTTCCAAAAGAAAAGAAATGCTGCTGCTGCTCTTTTTTTCCTGTTGTGCTCCTAGCCCAGGGCACTATCATTTCACCACGACCATACTAGATAGGATCGGATGCATCATGCAGCCCATGCTACTACCGTCCAGATCCCGCGCACGTACGTCAATCTGACCCAACTACTTTTAAAAAAAATTATGCAGAAAATGCCATTAGGGTGGAAAAAAAAAGTAAAATACACAACCTGGCCTAGCCCCAACCTCACTCAAACGTTTGGTTCCATGTGCTGGTCGGCAGCTGGATCCACACACCCTTCTGTGCATAGCGGTGCCCCTTCCTCCTTTTTATTCAACAAGCCATTTTGTCCAAGACATGCGAATAAAACCTAGCTTATCGTCAAGGGACCTGGATTCTCCTGCAAGATTTCATTTTTTGCCAAACTCTCTTCGATCTTTGCCTTTAAGCTCGAGTTAGTCAGGTGAAAACTGTCACCGGGGATTAAACTATGCTGAACCTAGTTCCTTCTGTTTTCCAGAGAGACCTGGCTTGCTAGCACTCTTCTATTATTGCCCAAAAGGAGTCTTCTGGAACGCTAAGCAGGCGTAGAAGTTTTCCACCCTTCCGAAAATGTGGTGGCTTTCGGGGTTTTTACTGAAAATTACCCAAAAATACCCGATGTGCAGACATGTTGTCGCCTTGGCAGATGAAGAAAACTCCGCCCAAAAGAAAACAATCAAAAAAATGCGCGCAACATCTCGACGCTGTCGCAGTGATTTGAAAACCTCTAATTGACTATTCAAGTATTATACCATACGATTAAAAAATTAATAAAAAAATTATATAAAAAACGATAAAAAAATAGCCATCTTATGCAACTCATAAATATAGTAAAACCTCACTTTCTCTCGCTAAACAGTGTCTTCCCTTACCAACCCTGGTTCACTGGTGCATAGCCATAGCCGTAGCCCCCTCCATAAGGCAGCCCACCCTGCGCGCCTGCAGCAGGCGGTGCCACACCCTGACCAGAGTGCTGCTGGGGCGTACCAGTCGTCGGCAGCATCCGCTGGCCTGGAGCCGGTTGCTGGCCGGCCATATTATGCAGCTGCTCTTGTTCGGAAATCTGAGGCACATGAGCTCCTTGTTGTCTTCTCAGAGAATCGGGAAGCTTTCGAGGATCGTTTGTTCCGGCTGGTCCTGGTGCTCCTTGTCCATTGTAGTCAACCTGCCCATTGTAATCGTGAACATAACTCTGGTATGAATATCCTTGAGGCTGAGGTAAAGGAGGAAGACTAGGAGAAGTTCGATTATTAGCCCCAGCAGGATTTCCGACTGTAGCAACAACTGGTTGGTTTGCATTTCCAGTAGTGCTGCTGGAAACAGCCACTCCCTTCCCGGGTGCCTGCGGCGGCTGTCGGCCGTAATAGTAGTCTCCTTGAGGTGGCTGTGGGTATTGGTAATGAGGAAATGGCAATGGCTGACTTTGGGGCAGAGGCAATCCTGCAGATCCGAATGGCCGATATCCGCTTACATAGCTGCTGGGTGCAGGGTTGACGGCCAGCTGCTGTCTCTGTGGGGGGCTTACCTGTGGCCCTGGAACCCCTGGTCGCGGCTGATGTTGCAGACTGTAATACTCATTTTTAACACCAGCCATACCATTTCGATAGTAGTTATTTTCAAGAGGAATATCAATTTCATAAGCCATATCCATCTGGTGAGGCTGTTTGCCAGGAGGGTAGTACACAGGAGCTCCCTGTTGACCTTGGGGACCACCTTCAGCGGCAGGACGGGGAGGTCGGCTATCGCCATAAGATACCGAAGTGTTGCCATTAGAGTCCAAAGGAACTCGGAAATTCTGTCGAGATGTAAGCTCTTCGCTGATCTCAATATCCTTGAGGCCAGGAGTCTTAGAAGGCCGGGGAAATCGTTTACTCTTCACCTCCTCCAAGTTGTAATAGCTAACAAGATGATGAGCCTGGCCATTGACCACAATGCTCATAGTCCTCTTGATAAGTCCGTCACTTTTGAAGGCATATGAATCAATAAGAGAGCCAACCAGGGCCCGCTCGCTGTATTCATCGTCTTCTTCGCCATCTTTGATCTTGACATCTTGCTCTCCATTAAAATTGCTGACAATATTGCCTGAAATATTCTTTTCCTCATTATCATGTTCATTCGTAGGAATCGCATCCGAGCCCGGTCGAGCTACCCCCTGGGGAGGAGGAATAATGCCATGCTGTGCTGCAACACCCTCATTAAAGCTATTTATGGGCAGCTCGCCATATCTTCTAATTCCGTCAGATTCAATGTCAGAGCCATCCTTGGGGTCCCGTCCATATGGGTGCTCGCTGCCGTAGTTGTACTTCTTTCGACCTCGCTTGGCAGTTCGCTTCTTCTCACCTGGAGAAAACGGCTTCTCCAGCTGTCGATATAAGAGAAAGTTTTCATAAATTCGACTAGGCGACCAGGCAATTCCGTCTGTCCATCGTTTGATACCAGACTGCTGTTCGTTGAAAATGAATACGGAGCCTGACTGAATAAGTTCGCTTCGCTCTCGATCATGAGGACGTCTAGAAACCTGTGGCAGAATTCCTAACAGAACTGCTTGAAATAAAATAAGTGCATCCTGTGTGGTTACCACAACTCCTGTGAATGTAGGCTGAAGATTCATATTGAGTTATTCTGGTAGCTTTCGTTTGTTCGACTTGATAGTTTCGGCAATGCTAGAATGATTGTCTGTATACGCACGAGCGCCCACGAAGAACACTAAATTGAAATTATTGCAAGATATATGAAATTTTTCAATATATCTTTTAATTTTTGGCTTCCTGATGTGATGATAGAAGCAAACGTAAGCTCTGTTGGAAGTTAGTAAAAAATTAAGTATTAGTGACCGAAGCAGGCTAGTGCGGGGTTACTAAAAAAACACACCAGCAATTCTAGAGCAAATATCAATCAATCTGGGCAGTAGTAATGACTTTCTGGCCTAAAATAAATCTTGCTGGCCTGTTACTAGGCAGAGTTGCCTCAGGGAACAAAATTTAAGGTGCTTCGTCGTGTAGGTGTCACCAGACAGTTCCAACTCACCTTTGAAAAATGCACACCGGCAGTTAGGTGTTTGCAAGTTCGCCTCAGAAGCGCGCTTCGAAGTACACTTGAGATAAGTTACTTCAGAGTTTCCAACTAGATCCAGATAGTACTTAGACTTTTCTTAAGAACGTTTTACGACTTAAGCTCAAGAGTTAGTTAGAAAAAAGACCCTGAAGAGCTAAATCCAAAGACACCAGAAAACGAGAACTATTTCAAATGTATCCAATGGTCAAGTGTGTTGGTAATTTGAAGTCTCTCAGCTGTTCGGCCTCTTAAGTATGGGAAATATGCAAGGAATATGGCACTGATGTAGAGGAGTTTCTTTTTTGGAGCCTTTTCCTGGGTTAATATCAAGCCTTGCGCGGGTCGCTGGAGATTAAGTATCTTTCTCTCTTGGTGGTCATAAAAGAAAAAAAGCCTAATTGAAATACAAAGAAGCGCTGTTCCGAGAGAAAAGCAACGGCAATGGTGCCTCAGAGTCAGTCCAGGAAGGTCGTGGCTATAAAGGGATACTCCCGAATGGGGCCACAAAGTACAACGTATTGCTTTTTGCTATTAAAGTTTGATGAAAGCAAGTTTCAGGGTGAGTATTCACACAAACCGAGTACCCAACTTTAATAATCACGAGAGGTATCTGCTGTCCTGAACGCTGGCAATCGTGGGCTGGCAACCACAAGAGGAATAATTTGGTAAGCGCCAAATGAGAGAGTAGTAGAAAATAAACCCGCTTTAAAATTTCCTGCAGTTGGAGAGTCTTTACTTAAGACTCAGAGAGCGTTGTGCTAAGTTTAATCCTAGGGATTCAGGATCCAGAAGGTTCGCTCTAGGTTTTTAGCTCTAGGTTCGCCAAATGTTGAAGTTAAAGAGAGAGCCAGCTTATCACTAGTAGGTTAGCGTCAAATATGGGCTTCCCAAGCTTCTTGGTGATTTTCCTTTGATGATGATGGATGGTTATAAAGACTTTTGAATCTGCTCAAATGGCGCGTAATTCACCACTGGGGACCAAAGAACAGAATATCACAGACCCCTCACTTCTTCTCCCTAGGTATTCTGTGCAACAGAAAAAAATGCAGCTTCTGGAATATTTTTGGCAGTAAAAAGAAATATTCTCTAATAAGATTAGCAACTGTAAGGGGGATAGCAAAGTACACGACTGCAGTGGCGGCCACTACAGCGGCCACGCCCCCACATAGCCATTTCATCGGTTCTCCGTCCATCTCGCAAAATATTTTCGCACCTGACGCTGTAACTACCCAGTAAGATACTAATTATGGGGAGGATAAAAAACTTGATCGAGAAATAGCGACAAGGTGCAGATCGGAAAATTGATCATTTTTTGGGATTGATGATTGGATGATCAGCACCCTCGATGGTTTTCTTATCCCGCCCTTTCTTGTCCAAATAACGTTGGTCAGGGTTTCTAGAGAGGCAGGAGTACGATGAGACAGCCATTAGAGCATGGCATAAATCAGCAGTTCGCGGAATACCACTAAAACTAGGTTTCTTGATAAACTTACCTTGACGGATGTGATTCACACACCATCCGGGTGGGCGAAGCGCAGATTGAGGGGAAAAGAAAAAGTCAAAAGAGTAGAAGAGCAGTAAATATGCACAAGATGCACACAATATGGCTCGTTTAAGCGTACACCTGTTAAAAAGGTTCTGGATAGCTTTTCTTAGATATGTAACGAGGAAGCTGTAAAATGCTGCTTCTTGGGGAATTGCAGAGTTTTTGTTGTCTGTAGAAAATCCGACGGGCAGAATAACTTAGTCCAATGCCGACCAGCTATTTTGAGCCTAGTAATGTTCTATGCAGGCCACTGAAACTAGTGCAATGTGTGGTCCCAGGAGATTGCAGATCCACTTCCTAAATGGGCTAAGAGTGGTGAAGAAGCAATTACTGTTGGCAATTTCCCAGAATTTGTTTTTTCAAGCCAGCGTAACCACCCGCATCGGAGAAGCGATCAACCTGGATTTTCTCAAAGAGAGAAACTCAATAATAGTACATACCTGTAGGTGGCTGGGATTTTTACAGCCTACTCAAACTTTACGCTAGCGCAGGTGGTGCTCAGTAGAGATGTGGAAAGGTTAACTCTGATAAGCTGCACTAGTTCGGAAAAAAAGGCGCGTTCAAGGCTCAAGAAAGTATGATCGCTGAGGGAAGTGCAGAACGCTCTGGATAAGTAGTAGGTGTCCACAGCTAGGCAGCTAGGCGGACAGATTGACAGTAATTATAAGACAATGTGGATGACTAGGGTGGGGGAGGGGGCGTAAAGTCAACGAGGGTCTTACTATTCTTGTACCATTGGGGGGACCAGCAATGTGATATGCTGGAGAAAAGCATTGCACATCGATGCCGATTACTACGAAAACTTTCCTGTTCTGGAATTAAGGCACTGGGTCCACCGATTTTTCAGCCCATTTAAACAGTATAATGGAATATACCAAGGCGTAGATCTTTCACTGCACTAGTGCAAAAAAAAAAACCCCATCGAGGGGGGCCGTGTTGCTTTTGGGAGAAAGCAGACTGGGAAAGGTGTGCCTTGTGTGTAGATTGCTGTTAGTGTGTGTGTAGCGTAGTGCTGGTTTCTAGTGGGTGTTCAGTGTGCGTAGCGCTGCAAGGAAATAGGTTTACTTTTTGGGGATGTTGCTATGAAAAGGAATCATGGGATATACTACAACATATTTGGTCAGTCTGTTCGCAGACAGAAACACCGCATCATACTCATGTATGGCGGGTTGGAATTCTATTGGCAAGAAACCAAGAAAACAGGAGCAAACTGCGGCAAGGACCCCGCGCCATGATGTACCTCGGGTACTGGTGCAGCAAAGATGTTAAAAATGAGTTTTGCGAGCCAAGTCGCGCCGCTCTGTAGGGTCGCGCATTTTTTTACTGAACCTTCTTCCAGGTCAAACTTACTCCTGTCAAACTTAACTTGAATGGCCAAAGCTACAAACCTTTTTTCAACTTAAACCACATTTAGCTGTATCAGGGCTTATCCCTCCAACCGACGAGGCCGTTGCACTAGAATACAAGCTTTTCGAGAAGAATTGTTCGCAAGTGTGATAATCAGCGATTCTGAGTGTACATAGGACGCCCCAATTGCCGATTGTTGGGACAGGCTGGGTGATCGGACCAGAGCTTGCTCGTAGGCCGACTCTGATCGATCTGCCGCGGCTTGCCGGCTGCTGTTGCTCTGTGCTGTAGTGCAACAGCTTGGCAGCTGATCTGCAGCAGGCAACCCACTGCCATTGGTTCCCGCGCGTCAGATGTGCGGCCCGTGTGTATTCGGTCTTGGACGAGGCGTTGCATGACTATCACTCATTGCTAGGTACTGCCACGCTGCGATGCTGCAGGCAGAAGAACCTGGAGGCACCCTGCCGGGGCAGGGCACTGATGACCAAGGCACCACTACTGTACTGACTCCTTATCTATTAACTACACCGTCTGCCAACCGTAAATCAGTAATGTAATATCAAGGACGACGATTTACTACTGATCTGAACCCTTCCAGAATCTGGTCTCATCTATGGCTGCAGTTACAGTGAGTAACTTACCCAAATGAAGTAAAAGGCGGTATCGCCGATCATGTCAGTGGACGGCGAGGATCCTTGGATCCTGGGCATGCCCACCTTTGGATCGTCTTGTCCTGTCTATTTTCCTTACGTTTTGCCGAGGCTTGCTACGCTTTCGTTGCTATGTAGGCACCGACGATGGTATCTGGTCCGGTAATGGCTGCGTGTATAGCAACAACATGAATGAATAGGTAGTTCACCTCTTCTTTTTTTTCTGGTTTTGTGTGGTTGCTTTGTTTTTCTTGACGAGATGTGGTGGGGTTTGGTGCATCTTTTGTTTTGCCCACTACTATGCTTGCCTAACCTGGCAAGACACCCCTTTTGGCGTGTTCTAGAAGGCACACTGGTGTAGTTCTCCTGGGGACATTAAGCGGGCGCACCCTCGGTATCTCCGCACACCGCGGAAATGCCCACTCAAGCCGTGACGATCGACTTTTTTTCCAGTTGCCGAGTGGGTGTATGGGGAAACTACAACGATGACTGCCTGTTGTGGTGCGATTTTGAGCGCGGGGCATAACGATCGGGCTCAGTACCGGCGGAGCACCGTAGGTGTCGGGTCACCGATCTATTAAAAGAAAGCTGCTCTGATCTGATCGAGGCGCAAGCGTACAGAACTGAGCCAAATCAGACATACGAACAGGGCACTTTGCAGAAATGGACGTATATGCTGGGCCTCGCTACTGTGTACGCGAATCATGCAAGTCCCCATGGCAGCCATTACATGTCGTGCAGCTGTGTTAAGTTACGTTTCGCTAAGGTGTATATTATTTTTTGGATGACTCCTGTACCGTCCAAACATGTGGGGCGCATAGTCTATTGTACCTCTCTGATAAAGTTCTATATAGGTCTTTGTCAGAATTATGTCTGGGCTGATCCAACCGCAACCCTGGTGGCCACGGATCATCTTGCTTCGTTTCCCTACTACGCATTGAAGTGTAGCAATATGAAATATTATTTGCGGTATCTGTATGTATATATTTTTTGCTTTCAATCCATCTTGCCTACGTCAAGCGGTGCAGTGCCCAGTGCGACAAAGCCCTTTCGATTGAAGCCGGCACTACTGGGCGACACCTTGCTCCAACCGAAGTACAGCACCAGTAGTCCGATAAAGCTAAAGGTCCAAATGTGCTGGCCAATCTTGTACTTGACGTATGCAAAGGTGCCTCGGAAACTCTCTACCAGCAGTTTAGGCTGCTGCTTGTTCTGGAGAATTCCTTCCAAAGTATCCATGATCTTGGTACGACCAACCTCAATGCTGTGGCCCGCAGCATCGGTATCCCAGTACCAAGATGCTCCACTTCCCTTCCTGCTGACAATAATTCTGTTCTTGAGGGCATCCTCGTGGCCGTACCGGCCTTTGAGCCAACGTTCCCAGAAAACACTGTCGATCCATGCAAATCCAACAATCGGCTTCTGGGTCACTTTCACCTTGATCTTCTTTGCATTGTCCTCGGCATCTTCGTCGTCCTTGTCCTTGGCCTCATCTATCTTGAGCTGCTTCTTGTTTCGCTTCTCCTCCAGTTCCATTCTGTTTTCTCGTTCCACGTTACTTAGATAGGTCTGGGCAGTGATACGCATTTCGCGAATGGCGGCCAGACGAGCAGCAGACTCTCGGGGATCAATGACAGCCAGTACCACGTATTCGGCATGGTCGTAGATCTTCTGCGCGTTGATGGGGGTCATCTGTGGGACCACACTGAGCCATGCATCTGTAGTCCAGTCCACCAGGCGATTGTGGTCTCGCATATCCTTAGGTCCCTTGTTTGGGTACTCGGTCCAAAACTGCTTTGTATCTGAAACAGCCAGCAGAGCTGGAAACCTGCTAATCTTAAAGTTCTTGATAAGTTCAGAGCTATTTGTTCGGTAAAACTTGCCAATGTCGTTTACCGACAGGGCCAATCTGCTGAGGGCCTCAAAGTCCTCGGAGACGGTACTGTCGTCGTAAAAGTATACAAAGATGCTGGATTCGTACTTTTGGGCAATCATGCCATCGAGCTCCTTGACGGTGGTGACCTCGGAGACCTTTCTAGCGTCGACCATGCTCTCAGCGAACTTGACCAAGTCACCGTATCCCCTGAGCCCCTCGTAGGCCACCTTGTCGGAGCCTTCAAAGTAGAAGATACTGGGAAGGGCATCGATCTTCATGTCAGTGCATAGCTGGCGCTCGGTTTCACAGTTGACTTCACCAATGTTGATCTTTCCCTTCAAGGTAGAGGCCATTTGATCCCAGCTGGGTTTCATGGCCAGGCAGTGGGGGCAATAGGGCGAGTGCAGCTTGATGATCCAGGGGTCTCTGGTGGCAGTGACTTTTCGGGTGAACGCTGAGTGAGACAGCACGGTGGAGCTGCCGTGCGCGTTTGGAAGCGATTCGTCAATCTCTGCGGTTTCAGGTTCGGGCTGCTTGGGGTACTCGGGGTTGACAATCTCCGTGGATGCAGGGAACTGCGGGAACAGGTTTCCCGTACCAGAAGAGTCCGGAACAGCAGCAACAGCCGTGGCCGTGTCATCAGCAGTCGCGGTAGACGCTGTGGCTGCGTCCGCGGGTTTTTCGTCCTTGGCCTCAGGAGCCGCCGCCTCGCCGCCAGCTGCTGGTGCAAACTTGCTGACAAACGCCATCATGGTGGTGTCGTTGCGGACATTGTCGCCCATAACCTCCAGAAATACGCCGTCCTTGTGCATCTGCAGCGACGGATACGCCATGACATTGTTGTCAGCACACAGGTCGCCGCTCTCGGCACAGTCGACCTTGGCCAGCTGGACGCCTCGGTCCTTGAGCTCGGCCTGGTGGTCCACGTAGAACTGGTTCCAGACGGGGGCAAAGTCCTGGCAGTGGTGGCAGTACGGCGAGAAAAACTCAATCACCCACATGCCGCTCTTGGTGGTGGGCGCGAACGAGTCGGCCGTCAGCGCCGGAGCCAACTTGGCGATGTCGTCCTCGTACGAGCCGTCGAGCAGCTTGTGGAACGGGTCGGGCTCGCCATCTTTGGGCGCGCTGGGCGGTGCGCCCGCCACAGATCCCAGCTGCATGAGCATCAGCAGCAGCAGTGACAGCACGGCCAGCCCTGTGCGTGGTGGAGGTATTCTGCTCATAGTTGGTTGGATGATAAGTGCTGTGCTGTGCTGTGCCAGCATGGCGAAGGTTGGGTGGCTGACTAAGCGTCCGCTGGCTGCGTATGTAAGCGGACGTCGTTGCTGCATCGGTTGGAGGGAGGGGGCATCTGCAGTGCACGCAGGCACGCACAGCCGGCGGTTCTGCAGAAATACGAAACGAGCATGCCGGACCTGGCCTGGTGCCGTGTGGAATTGCCAGCGGGCCAGCAGGCGTTACGGCATCAGAGCGTCCGATGCGTGGATGCGCATCTCTGCTCCTCCGCATGGCATGCAAGGCTCTGTCTGGGGCCTCGCAGCTGTGCGCCGCGCGTCCGTGTTGGACTGGATTTTTCATTTTTCATGTTAGGCATCCCACTGATTCTGCGGCGGGGGGCGCCGCGCCATCGTTGTCTGATCGATCCGTATCCCCTTGTCTTTCTTGGTCCATGTTGTATTGTACGATCTGTAGTCTGCCGCTTTGTGCAGACGCTCTTTTTGTGGTGGAAAATGTTTGTTCGTTCGTATTGTCTGTCTGTGTATTAGTGGTGCCAATATATTACCGCATCCTCGCGCCCCAAATGCACTCTATTTAGCTCCCGTATTATAAGCAAAACCAGGGCCGATTCCAGCTCGAGACACCATGTACCTACAAGCATGTACACAGCAGCGACAATGCGACGACGGACCAGCACCCGCCTAGCACTCTCATTGGCACAGACCATCACAGCCACAGGCCCCATACCACGGCGCTGGCTGTCATAGCCCTCACCACCTCAGCCAGCTCTCTCCGTGCACGCAATCAGCGGTGCTCCACTTCACTTCCCAGCACATCGGTTGCACCTTCCACATCTCTTATCAGCGTAGCCGCACTGACTAACATCACCACCCCGTTTCGTCATTGGTTCTTCAGACAAGCCAACCATGGGAATCAGAATCGCTATAGGTGAGTACCCCGTACAGGCAACTGCAGGTCCCCAACTTGTGACGGTCCTCCTCTAACACCCAGATCGCGGCGGAACTTTCACCGATGTCTGTGCCCGGGACGAAAATGATAACGAACTCATGTTCAAACTGCTGTCGGTGGATCCTGCCAACTATGACGACGCCCCCCGCGAAGGGGTCCGCAGAGTCATTGAGCAGATGACTGGCCAGAAAATCCCCAGGAATGAGAAAATCGACCTGGCGGCCGTAGAGTCCATCAGAATGGGCACCACTGTTGCTACCAACGCTCTGCTCGAGCGCAAGGGCGAGCGGGTGGCCTTCATTGTCACCAAGGGCTTCAAAGACATTCTCAAAATCGGCCAGCAGGCCCGTCCGGACATCTTTGATCTGTCAGTGCGAAAACTGGGCCAGCTGTACGAGACGGTTTACGAGGTCGATGAGCGGGTGACCATTGAGGAATACTCGGAAAACCCCGATCCCACGCCCATCGATGCCAGCTCCAGTCCTGATCTGGTCGTCGGCACCTCCGGAGAAACAATCAGAGTTCTGAAAAAACCAGACCAGACGGAAATCAAGCAAACTCTCGAAGCAATCCATGCCTCTGGCGTCAGATCCTTGGCCATCTGCCTCATGCACGGCTACACCTTCCCCGAGCATGAACAGCTGATCGCCAAAACGGCCCGGGACCTGGGTTTCGAGGACGTCTCAGTCTCGTCGGAAATCCAAGCTATGATCAAGCTGGTGTCCAGAGCCAATTCCACCACTGCCGATGCATATCTTTCACCCATCACTTCTCGCTACATTTCCAACTTCGGCCAGGGATTCAAAGGCGGACTGAAAGAAGTCGGACACAAACTGCTCTTCATGCAGTCCGACGGTGGATTGACCTCCTGGTCCCGCTTCTCGGGCCTTAAGGCCATTCTTTCCGGCCCTGCTGGTGGTGTAATCGGCTATGCCAAAACCTCCTACGACTCCTCCGCCCCCGTCCTGGGATTTGATATGGGAGGCACCTCTACGGATGTTTCTCGTTACGACGGTCACCTTGAGCATATTTTCGAAACGACTACTGCTGAAGTGACCATCCAAGCACCTCAGCTGGACATCAATACCGTTGCTGCTGGAGGAGGCTCCATAATCTCGTGGAAAAACAGCCTGTTCAACGTCGGTCCCGAGTCTGCTTCTGCTCACCCGGGCCCTGCATGCTATAGAAAAGGAGGCCCTCTCACCGTTACGGACGCCAACTTGTTCCTCGGCCGCATTGTTGTCGACCATTTCCCGAAAATTTTCGGCCCCAATGAAAATGAACCATTGGATGTTGAAATCACTAGAAAAAAATTCGAGGAGCTAACCAAAACAATCAACTCAGACAGGAAGAAGGAAGATGCAGGTGCAAAAGAGCTGACCCCTGAGCAGGTTGCTATGGGATTTTTGATAGTTGCTAATGAAGCTATGTGCAGACCCATCCGTTCGCTGACTGAAGCCAAGGGCCACGAGGCTGGCAAGCATGCACTGGCCAGCTTCGGAGGTGCAGGTGGTCAACATGCGTGTGCTGTAGCTGAGAACCTTGGAATTCGACAAGTGGTAATTCACAAGTACTCCTCAGTGCTCTCCGCCTTCGGAATGTCACTTGCGGACGTGGTTGTCGAGGTACAGCAACCGGAATCGTGCACTTTGTCAGCCAAGGAACTGACAAGGTTAAATGAGCGACTAGATCAGTTGAGTGACAAGGCCACCGAACAGTTGGAACTACAGGGTTTTACAAAAGACAGTATTGTACTGGAAAAGTACCTCAACGTCAGATATAGAGGAACCGAGACGTTCATAATGGTACAGGGCCCTGATTTTGCCTCCTCTTTTGTTAAACAGCACAGACAGGAGTTTGGTTTCTCGTTGGAGCGAGAAATATTGGTTGGCGATGTCAGAGTGCGAGGTGTCGGCAAAAGCTATCTTCAGAGAGATCTGTTGCCTGAATATACCAAAGACACCTTTGTAGCTGAAGAGCCCCCCCAGACCGTTGATGTCTATTTTGACGGCGGGTGGAAAAAGTCTGCCTTATATACTGTTGAACAGCTTAAACCAGGTCAGAAGGTTGCAGGACCAGCAATGATTCTTGACAATACTCAGACTATTGTCGTCCAGCCCAATGCTGTTGCCACTTCTCTTGCGAATCATATTGTCATCCAGGTTGAAAACACTAGATCAGAAATAGATGCCAATAAGATCGATCCCATTCAACTGAGCGTGTTTGGACACCGATTCATGAGTATCGCAGAACAAATGGGCCAGACTTTGCAGAAAACGTCTATCTCCACGAATATCAAGGAACGACTGGACTTTTCCTGTGCTATTTTTGACCCCGATGGAGGCTTGGTAGCCAATGCTCCTCACATCCCAGTGCATCTGGGATCTATGAGTAGTGCCGTGGCTTTCCAGAAACAGTACTGGGAAGAAAAGGGCAAAGAAGACCCGTCTCAGGCTTTAAAGCCGGGAGACGTGCTAGTTGCAAATCATCCTGCCTACGGAGGATCTCATCTGCCTGATATAACTGTAATAACCCCAGTTTTCAGTGAGTCGAGCAGCCCCGAAATTATTTTTTGGGTAGCTAGTCGCGGCCACCATAGCGATATCGGTGGAATCACTGCAGGCTCAATGCCTCCTTTTTCAAAGGAGCTATGGGAAGAAGGCGCCCGAATCAAGGCTTTTAAGGTAGTATCCGACGATCATTTTGATGAGAAGGGCCTAGTCTACTACCTGTTCGAAGAGCCAGCGACTTTCCCGGGTTGCTCTGGATCGCGAAGTTTGTCCGACTCTATTTCGGATCTCAAGGCCCAGGTCGCTGCCAACAACAAAGGCATCAAGCTGATTTCTGCTCTGATTGGAGAATATGGACTAGAAGTTGTACAGCTTTACATGAAGGGCTTTCAAGACAATGCTGAACAGAGCGTGCGGCAGCTATTTGCTCGGGTGTACGAGAGATTTGGCGGCCATTTGGCTGCAGAAGATTGTATTGACGACGGTACCCCAATAAAGCTTGCTGTGACTATTTCTCCAGAAACGTGGGATGCTACGTTCGACTTTACTGGAACTGGTCCTCAGGTGTACGGCAATTTGAATGCTCCAAGGGCCATCTGCTATTCTGCTATTCTCTATGTCTTACGAAGTATCATCTCTGACGATATTCCACTGAATCAAGGATGCTTGAAGCCACTGAAAATCGTGATACCTGATGGTACATTGCTGTCGCCGGCATCTGATGCAGCCACTGTGGGGGGCAATGTGGAGACTTCACAGCGAATCACAGATGTTGTTCTGAGAGCTTTCAACGTGATGGGTGCTTCTCAGGGAACATGCAACAATTTGACGTTTGGATTCATGGAAAAAGATGACAAGAGCGGCAAGTTCAAGGGTTTTGGATACTACGAGACCATTGCTGGTGGTGCTGGAGCCGGCGAAGGCTGGGATGGCCAGAGCGGTGTTCAGGTACACATGACAAACACACGAAGTACCGACCCTGAGATTCTGGAGAAGCGATACCCTTGCATTTTGCGCGAGTTTTCTCTTCGAGCTGGTTCTGGTGGCGGTGGAAAGCACAAGGGTGGAGACGGTGTGATCCGAGACATTGAGTTCCGAAGGCCCATCCAGGTATCCATTCTTAGCGAAAGACGAGCAGTTGCTCCATTCGGTATCAATGGAGGTGAAGATGCTCTGAAAGGTGAGAATTTGTGGCTCAAGGCCTCTGGAAAGTCGGTCAGTCTTGGTGGAAAGAACTCCGTGCAAATGGCTAGTGGTGATCACATCGTTATCAGAACGCCTGGAGGCGGTGGCTACGGTCGAATTGAAGACTTAAAGATACAGAAGGAATATGCTCCTGTCAGTAAATTTGAGCCCAGAGCCACTGGTAGCATTCACCAAAGACAGGCCACTACGGCAGCTTTGTAGAAGGAAGTAAAACATAACATAACCAGAAGTATAGCACAGCATTGCAACATAGGGAGTGAATCGCGAAAGAGAAAATTGGCAGTCTGTTATGGTGATCAAATGATCTGGCAAATGGCTGAGTAAAAAAAAGCTGGTTAGCAATGATAGACATATATTTTCTACGTCGCATGGAAGAGCCAGGCAGGCAACTTCAAGCAAAGCAACAAATATAGATGAATAAAAATAATATTATAACTTAAGAATTTAAAGCAATCGAAACTACCGTCTGCAACACCCCAAGGACCAGCAAGCACGAGCCACCAGCACACTGCACCACACCGTATCGCAGTGTTGACTAGTTAGTCCACCGTGGTTGGATCCCATGAAGGCACAGTCAGGTAGTACTCATTGCTGTCGCCTAGAGCCTCGACATCCTTGCTTTCCATTTTGAAATCAAACACCTGAAAGTTTGACATGATTCGCTCTGGTCTCACCGATTTTGGCAGAGGAACAAAGCCCTGTTGGATGTTCCACCTTAGCAAGATCTGAGCCGGGGACTTGCCATACTTCTTACCGGCAGCAACCAGCGAAGGGTCATCAAGACGCAGACCGCATGTCAATGGAGAGAATGCTTGGACGACGATATCGTGGGCCTTGCAAAAGTCGACAATGTCACGGTGTTGCAGCCAGGGATTGAGCTCGATCTGGTTGATGGCGGGGCTGACCGTCAGGTCCTTCCACGCCAGCAGCTCCCGCAAATGCTTGACACCATAGCAGGAAACACCAATGTCCTTGATAGTCCCCTGCTTGACAAACTCCTGGAGAGCTTTCCAATTTTCCAGACGGATGGTGGGGCCACCCTCAGGCGAGTGAACCAGCACAATGTCGATATAGCCCAAGGGTTTGGCAATGTCCAGGCTCTTCTGCAGGCCGAGTTTGGCTTTTTCATATCCGAAGTCATCGACCCACAACTTGGTAGTGTACGAGATGTCTTTTCTTTTGATATCGGGGTGCTTGGCCAGGAAATTGACGATGCCTTCTACGCACTCTGCTTCATTCTCGTAGCAGCTGGCAGTGTCGATATTGCGGTAGCCGATTTCCAGCGCTGCTTCCACGGCCTCTGCAGTTTCATCACTGGGTAGTAGGTAGACGCCGAACCCAATGGGCGGCAGAGAGGCACCCGAAGGTAGCTTAATTGGCGGAGACATTGGAGTACAGAGATCAAGAGTCAGCGACCAGCAGTGACCAAGCGGAGGATTGGGTGGGTGGGGGCCTGATTAGATAACGTGATTGCTGGGATGATCTAATGAGTCTATCAAACGAGTGCTGTTTTCTGCTAGCGTTGCGACAGTGTTAGGGCCCAAATCACAACGTGAAAGCCGTTTCATTTTTGACTGGATGTATTGAAAAAGTAAGGTACGTAATCTCTGCAGATATACCGATTGAGCGGATTGCTCGATTGTTGCGTCAGATCCAGCTCCGGCCTGAGTGAGGTACGTTTGAGTTGGGCTTGGCTCGGATTAGGTGCCGCAGACATGCCGGAATAACGGCCCGGGATCAGGCCATTCTCATCATCTCAACGGTAGGGGAGCCACAATGATGTGTGTTGGGGCGGGAAAAATCCACTTTAGGTAGTGTCTGAATGTCTGGTGCCAGTTGGTCGTATGGAGGTAGTACAGGAGATCACAGTTCATGCAGACCCTAACAGTTATGCAGCCGTTTTGAGCAGGGATCGGTGGGTCATCGTGGAGAATAAGCGAGAAACAGCACAACTGCCTAAAAAGAGGAAAAAACCACCTGATCAAGGTATATCGGATCCCACTACCAATATAGCCGTGAATTGTAGGGCTATAGGTGGTTTTTGGAGATGGGCTTCACTTTGACTTTGACTGAGGGCGAGCAACATGGTCAGTGGTAGACACTGAGCAATTGACCATGATTCCATCGAATAAGTAGGATGTAAAACTAAGCAAGATATTCGTTGTAGGAGCTCTATCGTCCTTTTGGCAAGGAAATACAGTAACCCGATGGGATGCTTTGATTTGCTTGAGGTAATCTGCCAGCAGGGAGCTACAGGGCCAAGCCATGATTACAACAACAAATTAATGTAATACATAAATTTAAAGGTAAATATGCACAAACGTGGATAAAGTGGCCAGACAAGTTCCATCTATTAGAGTTTTGTTTCATTCAGGTATGTGGGGCTGAGTGCCGTGAAAAAGGTTATCTGAAAAGCGATCCGGCGAGGCAATGAGCACAGAGAAAGGCGTTACTGAAGAGCTCATGGAGCAAATAGCTACATTGAGGAACAAGAATGATGCGAGACAGATGCCGAGGTGACTTCATTGAATGGTAAATATACAATAGTATGCTGCAATGGACGATTTAGAGTGAGCTTGAGTAAACCATGCATTTAAAGCATACTGCTGATTCTGAGTGCGGAGATGCGGGGGTGGTGCTCTGCTGACAAAAGGCCGCCCCGGTCCAACAGAGTCTGTCCAACATAAGAAATCGCATTTGCTCGACTCGCTGATATTGCATCTCTTTCGAGCCGCTAATATTATCCCTTTGCATTATTGCTTATGCAGCGCACATTCGATGGCATTGGCAGCAATTTCATATGCGTTATACTATCATGTATTAGACTAAATCAACTTCGTAAACTAAACAGAATCAAACAAAACAGAGACAAGACAAGACCAACACCAGTGAAACATGAAAAGGAAAAAGCCATGCCTACATGAGAAAGACGGGCAGACGTACCAAAAACTAGTTCCCGCCCATCTTCTTGGCAATCTTTTTGACCATTTTGGTCACACCGGACTTATTTTTGGCCATCATCTCCAGGTCCTCCGGTCGAGCCAGAGTCATCTTGTGCATGTCGTCATAGTGGGGAGGAGCATAGTGACGTTTCAGCACATAGCTGCTCTGTCTCTGCAGATCTGACGACGTGAAATCATCGGGGTTGATCAGGTGTCTCTCGTGCACCTGCTGCTGGTGGTAGTGCTTGACGGGGACAGTGGAGATGGTGCTCTTCACCATGGCGTCCAGCAGCGCATCATTGACGTCATGGTCCACCTGGGACATGGCCAGTGGCACAAAGATGTCGCCAGCGGCAGCTTGTGCATACTCATCATCTTCTTGCTCATGCCAGTGTTCTTCAGCCTCCGGGGTGTTTGTGTACATGAGAGTTGGGGGCTGGCTGAGCCGCGGGGTGCTGCTGGCGCTGCAGGGGGCCGCCGTGGTGCCATACTCCGTGTCAAAATCGGTGGTCAAGTCGACTCGCGGTAAATGGTCGACATAACTATGCTGGCTTTTTTCAAACAGGCGCCGTGACGAGACGGCAGCAGCTCCAGAGCCGCCACTATTGCCGGATGAAATGCTGCTGGGATAGCTGTACTCGCTGTTCTGCAGGGACGCAATTGGCGAGGCAATAGCCCGACGGCTATGTGCAGAAATACCAGATTGGGTGCTGCTGCCGGCAGACAGCATGCTCATGCGCACCATGTTGACATGGGTCTGGGCACTGCTGGCTCGAGAAGATGCAACGCTCATGTTAGACGAGCCGTAGTTTCGGGACTCAAGACTATCGGTGCTGCTGCAGAAGGACGAGCTGGACGAAGACGTTCGGTTGGAGAGAGCCTTGTGTAGTCGAGAAGAGTTGGCCGACATGAATACACACTGGCTATACAGGTTGGTTCCAAAGAGTTAAACTATATCGAAGAGGTGGACGGACGGGACGATAATAGTTTAAATAGGGGAAGGGAGTTCTTTTTTTTTTTCCAAAGGATTTCCGATACAAAGACTCGAGGATAGGTTTGAATAAATTTTCCAGTCCAGGCCGGTCTTTGGACGTCTTCTTGTACTTATACCAGATGCTACTGTGGGCAGGCAGGCTCGTCATAATTGCTTTTGCAATCTTTTGGTTATGTAGCTCAAAATTAAATAGGATTTTGCCGAATGCGCACAGTAATCCTAGTCAGGGCTAGGGTAGACCCCTGGGATCGCGGGAGTGTGGTACCAGCAGCCCCCGAAAAACACCATCTATCGGGTGATAGTTACATGATTTTGTATGAGGAAAAGTAGGACAGGGCGAATCCGGAGATGGAAGTCGGGAACTAGGTTCGTTGGGTGTGGCCTGGAAATGTAAGGGGGCCAGTAGTTGAGACCTCGGTGGGGGCATATTGGGTGGAAGGGAATGTGCATGTATGGACATAACTAGGCAGGCAGCGGAGCAGAACACAGCGAGCGGTTCTGGGTGCGTGGGTGGGGACTCGCATTGTTTTTGGCGTTGACTTGACTAGAAACTAAAGGCGGCTGGCTGAACTTGCTTTGCTTTGTCTTGCTTTGCTGTGCCTGGAGCCGGGTGTGCTGTGGGTTCGTTCTGGATGACGGTCAGATTGGTCGGTCCGGGTCCTGCAGCACCTGCTGATAAGCGAGAAAGGGGTTGCAGCTAAACCAACGCTCGCTGCGCAGTTTCAGACTAGCAGGCCAGGCAAGACGTGGCTAAGCCTGTTATTTTTTTCGAAATGTTGGCTTTACTAGAGGTCTAGCAGGGTTGAGCCATGCCAGCCAATCTCTTTCTCGCTTGGCGTGCGCAGATGTAGTAGCCAATCTCATCGAAACGACATGATCTGAGTGAGTCCAGTTTCGACTCGAGTCAATCGATCCCCGAGGTCTATTTGCAGCAGTGAGGCATTCCTGGGCCAAGCTGCAGCAGTTCGCTTCGCTTTGCTTGGTTCACAGGCAGGGATATTCGAGGGATGGTCGGTTGCCGGGACTCTTTCTTGCTTTTTGGGTGCTGGACGGTAGGTGCTTTTTGGCAGCGATCTGCAGATCTCTACGCCGCTAGCGTGCGCTGGGGCCACTGGGGCCAAGCGCCAGCGAGGAAAGCAGGACAGGAGAAAATCACCAGCTGGGTGGGGGCCCGGCAAGCAGGCATTTGTCGCCCCGCCGTTTGTTTGTTTGTTTGGCACCATCGGATAAGCTTTTTGACAATGGCATGACATTGCATTGGCCGTGCCCGCGAGTGCAATTAAAGTTAGGTTTGATGAGCACTGAGGCTGGACCCGGCCGGTAGATTTCACTGGCCTGACGACGGGTAGGCAAAACCTTGTTGGGCTGCGGGCAGCTAAGCGAGAAACACAACTGCGTGGGTGCGGGGAACCAAAGCAGGCAGGAGCTAAGCTAAGCTTAGCGAAAGCGTAACGGGGGGGGGGGCCAGTGCAGCCCTGCCTGACAAATTGGAAATTGCAATTACGCCAGCAGCACAAGCAACAGACACCAAGACCACGCTGCCCTCCCAGTTAAGCTGAACGGAGCACGCGTGCTGCTGCAGACGAAACAGTATAGTACACGGCCCGCCTGCCCGCTGTTTCTGTTTCGACTCGCTCATTTAGGTCTCCCTGTTCAGCCTGGGATGGGTCAGTGTGGTGCTGATCGCAGCAACAAACAGTGGTGACCCACCCTGTTTCGTACAAATTCAACCAACCCGACCCACTACCCCTGCCAGCTCCAGGCCGCCCCATGCTACCATGTGCAGAGCTCCGGACGGGGGCAGCAACAAGGGATGAGCGAGCGCAGGCAGTAGACAGTCTAGATAAGCGGGCATACCAGGCAGGAATTAATACACAATGCGCCGATCACACTGCATATCAGATCAAAACAAAGCCGACCAAACCAGACCAAACAGGAGAGAGCTGCGTGCTGCCTGCGGCCGGGCCAGAGCCTGCGACCGACCGACCGTCCGTCCGTCTGCCTGCACCCCACTATTTTTTTCTACCCATCGGATACAGCCAGGCGTGGGGCGCAGAAAAGAAAGCGTTTGTGCAGACCAGCCCAGACCAGTCGAAACTGGAGCTTAAGGTAGCGAGCCAGCTAGCCAGCGGTCCAGCCAACCAGCCCGCGGGTAGACTATCGCTGCACTAGTCTGCTAGGCGGATCGGCACTCGCAGACAGATGCCTCTCTGTCATCAGATACTGACCGGCAGCGACTTCGGGCCAAGCAGGGCGGATGCTGGCTGCGATCTGCTGGGAGGGACCGGCGCTGCTAGATTTCATCGGGTGGATCAGCACCAACATGACGGGATATTATTTTGGCAGCAGCAGCAGCAGCCGATGAAATGCGGCGCGAGTGAAAAAAAAAAAAAGAACAGAGGCAACGGACAGAAGAACGGAACATTGCAGACGGCCTGGACAAACGTGCCCGAAGCCGGCCGACCACTCATACAGAGGCTAATTTCGTCTTGTCGTGCACTATCCCTCTGTACTATAACAATCTTACGTTAGACAGAGATGCGTTAGATAGAGCTTCTCTGGTGAACGCTGCCTCGCTCGTATTGGGCGGCCTAAGGGTTTGCATATGCACCTATCCCTATGCGACTAGGCTCAACTCCCCCCAGGACCACTGCCGATCTCCATAATAAAATTGCCCCGAACAGGTTTGCCAGGCTCCTGGCGGGATCCTGAGGCTGCTATCCTGCACGGGACTATGTGTTAAGCTCAGGCTAGACGAGCAGGGGCATGTGCAACAAGCACCATCACGGCCCGCGCACACCTTCAGGCTGGTCGGTCGATTGGTCGGTTGGAGCAGGTTTGGTGTTCGTTGCCGGTGGTCTGGACTCGGCTGGCTGTGGGTTGGTCCCGCCAATCTAGCTACATTGCATAGCGCTATGCTGTTCTGATACAGTCGCATAGCTACCCACTGACCCCATCAAATGCACAGGTTTCATGTCATTATACCGCACTGCGCTGGTTTGTTGTAGTCCCGCAATAGTGCCGATTGCGACGCCAGTCTTGTTCGCTAGATCAGAACAAGAGCGCAGGTCCGCCGCCGCCGCCTACTTGGCACAGACGGCTGATGGTGCCAGGTCCGCCTTGAACATGTGAATGACCACCGCAGGGGCCGTTCAGGCGCCTCGGACATGTAGACGATCGGCAGGGATTCTCCTACCGGCCAGGGCAGTCGGGATGGGCTGCCCGGTTCTACTGGACAAGCAACAAAAGTCACTTCTGCACTGGTCTCCAACCAGCAGCCAGCCCAGCACAGTGCACCGGGAGCACCTGCCTGGCGTAGTGTGGTCACCACATTAGATGTGGATAACCTTAAAAGTCGGCAGGAGCAATAATACGCTGGAGAAAAATAATAGTATGGTAGAGAGCTGGCTAATTAGCTAGCTACGCTACTGCAGCAAACCAACTGCAGCCACAGTCGGGTTGTCTTTTCGACGAAGCTGCCTCTTCTGCCATTGTGTATGAATCAGCGCGTTGCATTGTGCAAGAAGCCATTGTGCTGCCTCAATTGTATTAAATCTATTGTTTGTGTATAATTGTCGGCTGTATCAGCACAGAATCGCTTTTCTCAGTTGCGTCGCATTAGCTGAGCAAAGCACAGTACACAGCGCACCACCACCACAATTAGATCTGATGAGATCAAACCAAATCAGCCTACGCTACATGAACGAGCGACCGCCGATCACAGATCGCAGAACAGCCAGCCACAGAAGCAAGCGTGGTAGCTAATTTCGATTAGTTAGAAAATCGGTCGTAGTGTAGTACTTTTTTGCTTTGAAATAATAATAATAATGGTATCAACGACGCAAGCCAAATAATCACCAGCGGCCTACCAACCAGGGAGGTCCCAGCCAGCCAGCTAACCAGCCAGCCAGCTAGCCAGCCAACCAACCAACCAACCAACCAGAACGCCCTCAGCGACATTTTCCGTCCCCGCCGCCAGTGCCAGAATAGCATTATTAGGCGCCATCAACTGCTGCTGCCTCCTTGCTTCGAGCCACCACCACTGCTCGACCTGTAGGGATGCCTCTGGCATCGAGACTCACGTGACTTAGCAAGGCACACACGGCTGGCTGCGCCAGCCAGCCAGCCAGCCAAGCTGCTCAGCAGCCAGCAGCGATGCTGCAAATGGACCAGCAGCTGCACCAGACCAGCCTACGAAATAACCTGGTCGGGGCCGATCGAGCATCGACCAAGTCGTATCCAATTGAGTTGCCTGTCTCCGCCCAACCTCAGATCTTCCCACGGGTTTTTTCCCACTTTGGCTGGGCGACTGGCTGACTCCGATCCCCCTACACGCACGCACACGCCTCACGTCCCACGCGCGACGCCAAACACACCGCGATTCCAACCTCCAGCTACTTTACCACTCACCCACTCACCCACCCACCACCATCACAACATGGAGGGTGTCAGCAGCTTGGCCACGCGGCCTATGAGGGGTACGAGCAACGCTGCAGGTGTTTGCATCTGCATTTTATTTCCACCGAAATTCTAATGATCGGTCGTCGCTAACTAAGTCCAGTCAAAATCATCTACACCTTCGACAAGGCCCATGCCATGATGTGCTTGGCTCGAACGGCGTGTGCGCTCGACGTGCCTGTGGTACCGACCGACGACGATGGCGCGCCGGCCGTTGGCATCGTCGACATCTCGCGATGTCTCCAGACCGTCTGCCGCAGCAGTCCCGAGATCCTGGCGACCGACACCAACGACTACGCTGTGTATTCCAAGGACCTGAGCGAAAACCTCGCGGACGGCGTGTTTGTGGGCCATGGGTTCCTGTCGACGCTGCTCTCCAAGGATGCACACAAGCTGGAGTCCGGCACGCCGGGTAGCTCTGGTGCTGCCGACCAGCCTGCCGAAGAGCACGAAACCGTCTACGTGACGGGCAAGGTGTCGCGCAACCTGCTCCCGCTCTACGCTGCAGAGACCCTCGAGGTCCATCTGCGCCTCAGTCCCGTGCTCCGGACACAGCTGTCCCATTACGTCGACCCTCTAAAGCATTACAAGTCTCTGGCGGCTCTGGATCCGCCGCTGGCGCCCCGCAGATCTCTGACCGTGGCCGATCTCGAGGCTTCTGTGTCTCTGGCCAAACGGCAGCGCACCGTCCCCACATCCTACTATTCCCACTATCTTGCATCTTCACCGCCGTCGCAGAGCGATTTCCCCAGCAGCAGTTCGCGTGAGGCTCACCGGGATCAGACCATCAATGCCAGTGGTGCTGCTTCCAGCACCGGCGCAGCCAATGGCAGCAGCAGCAGCAGCAACCGAGACAACAACAGTAGCGGGCACCGTGTGCTTGGTGTTGGCTCTGCTGACCGGCGACCGAAACGGCTGTCTGACGACATACAAGAAAGCGACGACCATTCGACCTTCTCAGACGAAGCGGATTCGTCCTCCCCTGCACCCGTGGATGATGCTGCTGCTGGATCAACCGGATCTTCCAGCCTGTCTGCAGATTCCTCTAATACCACCACTGCATCTGCAAAACGGGCCAGGAGACAACGGTACAAAATCGACCAGCGACTGGTAGAGGCTCTTTCTAAAGGCAAGGTCCCCAAATACTGCGAGAACTGTGGATGCATTCGAACTCCCACTTGGAGAAGGTTCAAGTCCAAAGATGACGACTTCACCCTCTGCAACCCTTGTGGACTATGGTACTCTACAAAGAAAATCATGCGTCCAAAGGACCTATGGGGCACGCGCAAAGGAAGACGAACTGAAATCCGTGATATCAACACCTACCTGGCTGATGAGCTCAGCAAAACTGCTCACGCCGACAAGGAAAACGGCAGTCCACAGCTACCTGCCAAGCTGGAAAACATTGCTGCCACTCTGCAACAGCAGACTAATACGAATCAGAGCTCCTCAGCTTCACCATCCATCGTCGCCTCTATAAGTGGTAGGCCACCGACGACTGCTGCTGCCGCCGCTGCTGGTAAATCCCGTCAAGCAGTGTCTCAATCCTCGCCTACACGCAAAAGCTCCCACAGCAGTAGTGCCACCCCAGTAGAATTTCACTTCCCAATGTCGGATCCTCCGCGGGGCATTGATTTTTCTAGCCTGGAATCAGCATTCTGTGAGGTAGACGCGGCTGCAGAGCTCACTATCAAAGCAGACGACTCCGATTCTCCTGTGTCGGCAATACATCCTGAAAAGGATCAGCAGTCCAGCTTGAAGGATATTCAAAAGAAACAGCCATCTGACACGTTCCATACGTTGGAGAGTATTAATACTGACGGAACCTTGCATGATGAGCTAGGGGCCGCCGCCGGGGGGGCCCACCATGGCGAGTCAAACAGTGCCGCAATTGCCGGCTCAGATGCCGACAAACTTGACGAGTCTAACAAAGAAAACATTCCGCCTGTGCCAGAATCTCCCCAGGCAGCTGACCACTTAGATATCGACTCGCTGTTCATGACCCCGAAGAAGAAGAGCCCAATCAAGAATATTGACTTGGGATCAATTACGCCTGCCTCACGATGGATATCAAAATTTATTCAGCAGCAAAGCAGCAAGTTCTCAGATGAAGAGGATATTTTTAAGGCTTTTATGGAGTCCCCCAGCAGAAAATATACTGATCATTTTTCTGCTGCCATGACTAGCTTTGACGACAGCATGATGAATTCCGAGGCAACGCACGATACTGTGCCATCCTCACCACCGCCCAGTTTTTTCTACCACTACGAGGATGAGGCCCCAATGAAGCCTAGAACCGCACAAGTGGCTTCTGAAGAATGTACTAGTATACCCAAAACAGACACTGATGTTTAACCTGCAAAATTTTTTCGCATGTCTGCTTCTGTTCATGCACAATCATCGAAAATATAGAGTTCCAGGTGGTGGGCAGGTGGTGGAACAGCCACTATGAGCAGCAGCAACTGTCAACATAGGCGCACGGGCGATCGGAATAACATAGACCTTTTTTGACAATATTTTTTGCAGCATGCTGAGACACACAGAAATGTCGAGGATCAACAGGCGATGCTCATTCTGGTTCCTATGTTTTGTTTTTCAGTACCAATAAAAAGGCTGATTTGAAAAATTTTGGTTGGGCGTAATGTGGAGCTAGCTTTATTTGCGCCAGTATCTCCGGCTCAGCTAAGTTGAACTAACCCTATATATTGCTTGCATAAATTTTTAATACTACTATTCAACGCCCACCAATCTTTCATCTCTGGCAACGTGGCTGCCTGTTTCTGTGAGTACCGCTGTAGTTTGATTGGTTAGTGTGGTCCACCACAGCTATTCATCTGATTATCCCAAAGTAGCAAAAGATGCTGGCGAGCACGGCACGACAAAAAATAGGGTACGGAAAAGTCGTGCAGGACATCGCTGCAGTCAGACGACCATGGGGATAAGTTTAAAAACATTGCCGGCCAGGAACCTGAATGTCATTGCGCGAATACTTATCTCCACTAGCTGGACCCTTCCGCCGGCATAGGGGAAACTACAACATTCTATACGGAACCCACGGCTTTACGCGGAGGCCAAGTCATGCTAAGATTTGTTGGCGCACCCTTTGCCAAGACATGCCTGTGACGATGCAGCAAGACTAATACATTGGGAAGGCTGGTACCTGTCAGCTCTCGGAATATGTCTCATTGATTGGCACGAGACGATTAAAAGGCGTTTCGGGCAAACCAGGGCAAAATACATGAGCGGGATAAACCGAACGACATTGCACTCTCAGCACGGGCTGAAGCAATCCAGATAACCAAAGACGATTCCTCCTGCTTCTCAACATCTTTCCTCCTGTTCTTTTCTTGCAACATTTTTTTTATGTCCTTGGAAGGGATTGCTTTTTCATTGGTTCAGGCGGGCACTACCAACGGTGGGCATTACGTGTACTACTGCCGTATTAGGCCTCCTCGAGATGCGGCTCATCTGATAATTTTGATCAGATAATCGTCCGCCTTGCCTCTTCCAAAATCATCTTGCCGCAAGTGCACAACCTCTTTCGGCGAAAAGTTAGAAAACTTTGAAATCTGTAATAGCGAGAAGCAAGCTAGAGGAACCATTTATATGCAAATATGGCTGAGAGAGAATTATCAGCTCGGTTTTACTGCTATTTGGGGTGATTTTTACCTATTTTTATGGTTCCACGGATTTTGGCCTTACTCCGTAAATCACTAGGAGGTACGTCTTTTTAACCAAGCTTTTTTTTCTTTTTTGCCCCATTTAGGTTACTACTCCGGGGGTTCTTTTGTACAAGGTTTCTAATTGAGAAAGAATCTGCACTGCGACCCAGGTATCGTCTATATATAAGGCCCTTGCTTCGTCCAATTGTCTCCGCTGTTTTAGAATTTCTGAATCGATTGGCCTACGAACTACTGGAATCATGCAGTTTTTCAGCACTATTATAGTGCTGTTTACTGCCCTTACAGCTGTTGCTGCGGAAGGCGCCTGGGAGAAGCTTTCCTATGCGTGTGAAGTCGCACTAACAGAAGTCGTATTTGCTTGCCCTGCCAACGACACTTCGGGTCTGCCCTCCTGTACCTGTACTTCAGATGCCTACATTGCAACAGTATATCACTGTCTTGAGCAACAGATCGATGCTGCAAAGCTCGAGGAGGCTGCTATTACTGCTCTGTATTCCTGTCCACTTCTGACGTATGAAGATGTTCTGACTATGGTTGAAGGTGCCACTTTCAAAAACGTTACTTCTGCAGAGATCATCGGTGTAAATGTTACTGAGCCTATTCTGATCCCTGATGACCTGTGGGATCTCGGCAAGCGAACTGTATTTGCTTCGTATCATAACCTGACTGTTTCTAACTGGCTTGCGTAAGTACTAGCTGACAATATTTCTCTAATTCCGGGAAGATTTTTTGATGGTTCCTGTATCAGAGCTGTTTTTTGCTAATTCGTTTTTTCAGCGGCGGAATGCTAGCTTACTGGGGTTTGGTGGTTATTTTAGCTACCTGCTGGAACATGCTCTACCGTTTTACACCGACGGTGTTGAATGCTGTGGACACAAAGTGGACTAGAAAGTTCAGAAAACATTTCACTCTGCCTGCGACGTTCAACTACGTCCACAGCAGCGAGATCAATATTTTTGGATTTACCTATTCGATTCCAGACCGATTCCAGACACTTGTGCTGGTTTTGTTTTTTGTTGTATTTTTTGTTCTGCACTTTACCAATTATCCTATTGTGGAAGGAAGCTACTACTACACTAATGTAGCCCAGCAGTACAACTCCTACATGGGCTGGAGATCTGGTGTTTTTGCCATCGCTCTTGTTCCTCCTTTGATTCTTTTTGGTGGAAGAAACAATTTCCTCATGTGGGCTACTGGATGGCCCATTGATACTTTCAATGTCTTCCATCGATGGCTCGGCAGATACGTTATGGTCGATGTGATTATTCATGCTGTTGCCTATGCCGTTGAGTACAACAAAATCAACTACCTGTCAACTGCTTGGGCCGACACTTACTGGAGATGGGGTGTTGTTGCTTGCTTTGCCAACGTAGTCATTGTGGTTCAGGCTCTGAGTTTTATCCGAGGACACTTCTACGAAATCTTCCTCATCATTCATATTATCATGGCTGCCATTTTCCTTGTTGGCTGCTACTACCACATTTATCTTTTGGAGGAGAAAGATGCTGCATGGATCTGGGCCTGTGTCGCCATTTGGGGATTCGATCGAGTTGCTCGAATTCTGCGAGTGATTTGGACCGGTCTAACTGCTCGGGGTCAGACTCAGCTGTACGAGGACGGCATTATCAAAATGACGATCGCCTACTCCAATCGATGGAAGTTGAAGCCCGGACACTACGGATTTATTTACATGATGCATTGGAAGTGCTTCTGGCAGTCTCATCCATTTACCATCATCGACTCTCCTCTACCGGGTGAAGAGGATAAGCTTGTGTTGATCATGAAGGTAAAAACTGGTTTTACCAAGATTTTGCGACAGAAACTTGAGAAAATTGCAGGCAAGAGCTCCAACATCCCTGTTCTCTTTGAGGGCCCTTATGGTGAACACCAGCTGGTTGAACGATATGACAATGTGCACCTGATTGCCGGTGGTATCGGAGTAACTGGCGTTTACAGTTATGCTTCTTCTCTTGTTCGAAATGCTGCACCACACAAGCGGTACACTTTCACATGGTGCATTGCTTCGGATGCTCCTCTGCGGTGGTTCAAGGATGAGTTGAACTTCATGGCATCCAGTGGTCAGTTCGAGGTCCATGTGTACATCAATGGAGCAGCCCCTGTCAACAGCAACACTGCTTCATGCGACGAGCCAATTGACGAGGCCAGGGTTAAACAGGTTGATCTCACTGCCGATAAAAAGGATTCATCAGACAATCTGTCGGGCAACTACGACTTAAATGAAAATGTACTGATCCACTATGAGCGGCTGGAAGTCAAAGCCAATGTCTACGATGAAATTACCAACGGCAAGGGCACTTCTGCGTTTGTGTGTTGCGGACCTGGAGCACTAAATGATGATGTTCGATTCGCCATTTCCCACAGTATTGAAAAGAGTGATGGCCGGGTTGATTACTTTGAAGAGAGTTTCAGCTGGTAAGTTAGCCTTTGTTGGCCAAACCCGACCAATTATGAAGAAATTTAGATTTAGTTTAGCACGAATATATCACGATGGGGTACAACATTTTGTGGTTGACACTACAAATTTTTTTATAATTTTTTTTTGAATAGCATGTGCATCTGGGGTTCGCATGCCCGTAAAAGTAACCTCGGCGGGTGACCTAGTCTAATTTCTTTTATTTCTTGTTCTCTAAAAAGGACAACTATGAGGTGCGAGGGGCACATTTACCAATAGAAGGGTGGGAAAAATCCCACGAAACTAGGCCAATTCGGAAGTCCCTGTCTGAACTTAGAATGCGACACCTGGAGTAGGTATGGGCGAGAAAGATTTCTCCAAGTTCTTCTATATTTAAAAAAAATAGTGAGTGAGCAGTTGTAAGCTGCCTGGGGTGCCCTGATTATAATTTTCCTTGCTATGTCTACTGGCTTTTATTCATCTGGCCCTTGCTGCTCGGTGTAATTCGCCGTTCCGTTAGCCCACAATTGAGCATTCGCAATCATCCCCGAAAATTTTTTTGGTTTGCTCGTCGTGCCAAGAAATAGGCACCAAGTTGTGAAACAAACTTGGTTAGGGAAAATGGTTCTCCTGCTGATCGGCTCGCATATGCGGGTGGGACGAGCGGACAGCACCCAGGAAAATGCTGAGCAGGGAGTTAGCCAAGAAAGCTTTGGCAGTATCCAGGAACCTTTTCATAGGCAGGATGAGTGACTCATGTCACATAATACTAATACTCTAGTCAGCTTTCAGTGTCCAGGGACTTGGGAGGGGTTTATCATTGCTAAGTAAAATGTGGCATAGTGGTTCCTAGTCCAGACGGAGTAAACCGGGAGTTGCAGTACAGCGCCCTTTAGTCCTGTGTGGTGCTGCTGTCCCAAAATGGCAGCGAACAGATGCGGCGCATCTGATAATTTTGGATCAGATAAAATCGCATGGCCCTTCCCAATGGGCTGGGTGGCTAACCTGCGGGGACGAAGAAAAGAAAACAATTAGTCCAAACGGATACAGGAGACGCTTGATGAATTGGCGAAAAATCAAATGCAATCAGATCAGACAGAGAGCGATACGATCAAGGTAGATATGTAGCGATTGTAGGGCAGCATACTGGCACGCTGCCGATGAACTCAGTGTTGCTGAAGGCAAGAACCCAGCAGCATATGATGATCTTCGGACTGACCACTTGCCATTCAAGGAAATTTAGACATAAGCATCCTCATGGGAACACTGAGTACTTGCTTTTATTTCTTCCGCGGCTCAAGCCACTCTGATTCCTGAGCTTAAACTCGGAACAAATAAGAAATTGCGGCTAGCGTCGAATTCCCCAAATGATTACAGGAAAACATTCTGTATAAATAAGGCCCTTCCCCAGTTCATAAAATTTACAGAATACTGACTAGTGTACAGTTGCTTCCTTACAGTAAGAAAGTAATATGAAATTCCTCTCGGTGTTTCTGCTGCTGTTCACAGCTCTATCGTGTGTCTCCGCCTCAAAGAGATATGTCAAGGTTGCATCTTCGTGCAATGAGGCTGTAGAACAGTTCACTTTCGCATGTCCTAAAGATGATGATTCTGGTAAACCCACATGTACATGTACTTCTGATGCCTGGATTCAAACTTTATACCATTGTATTGAAGGTTGGGTTAAGCCTCCTCAGTACAACAAGACTATGCTCAGAGCGCTCAGGTATTCATGTCCAAATGCGACTTTACCCGAGTTACAGGTTATCGTGGACAGGACCCCTACACTGCTCAACCTTACAACTGAAGAAGCTCAGAGTAAAAATCTCACTGAGCCTATCATCATTCCTAAGGATGTTAAGGATCTCGCTTACGATACTGTATTCTCCAACTATTATAGTTATGATGTTGATCCGTGGCTTGCGTAAGTGTGAACCAGACCGAGCTTCTTTTTATATTTTTAAAAATTGGTAAAAAAACCAGGCTAACATTACAGTGGAGGAATGCTTTCCTATTGGGGGTTTGTAATAATTATTGGCATTGTTTTTAATGTTTTTTACAAATTTTCTCCTAGAATCCTGAGAGCTTGTGATACTAAGTGGACTCGAAAATTCAGAAAGCACTTTGTGCTTCC
Organism: Zygoascus sp. PK3305; assembly: GCA_023628935.1. Taxonomy (NCBI): domain Eukaryota; kingdom Fungi; phylum Ascomycota; class Dipodascomycetes; order Dipodascales; family Trichomonascaceae; genus Zygoascus; species Zygoascus sp. PK3305. The sequence goes on from JAMAJS010000003.1 coordinate 67,070, forward strand.
TGCGACCTTCAACTACATTCACAATAGCGAGGTAAATATTTTTGGTTACACCTACTCTATTCCTGATAGATTACACACTCTTGTTCTCATTGGCTTCTTCATTGTGTATTTTGTCTTGCATTTTACCAACTACGGCATTGTTGATGGTAGTTATTACTACGATACCGTTTATGAGCAGTACAACTCCTACTTGGGCTGGAGATCTGGTGTAATTGCTATTGCTCTCGTGCCCCCCTTGGTATTGTTTGGCGGCCGAAACAATTTCCTCATGTGGCTCACAGGCTGGTCCATGGATTCTTTCAATGTTTACCACCGGTGGCTAGGAAGATTTGTGATGGTAGAGGTCATTGTACATGCTGTTGCTTATGCTGTTGATTACCAGAGAATTGGCTACTTGGGCAAGGCTTGGGCCTACACATATTGGCGATGGGGCGTTGTTGCAACTTTTGCCAATGTGGTGCTCGTTGTTCACTCCATCAATGCTTTGCGAAAGAGCTTCTATGAGATCTTCTTGGTTGTTCATATTATAATGGCCGTCATATTCATTGTTGGGTGCTACTACCACATTTATTTCCTGACTCCTCTGGATGCTGCGTGGGTATGGGCTGCTGTTGCCATCTGGGGATTCGATCGTCTTGCGCGAGTTGTTCGAATTCTGTGGACTGGCCTGACTCCAAAAGGCGAGACACAGTACTTCGAAGATGGTATTATTAAGATGAAGATTAGATACTCCAATCGATGGAAGGTCAAACCTGGCCACTATGGATACATTTACTACATGAACTGGAAGTGTTTCTGGCAGTCCCATCCCTTCACGATCATCGACTCTCCTTTGCCTGAGGATCAGAACAAAGCTGTACTGATCATGAAGGTGAAGACAGGAGTAACAAACATTCTTCGAAATGAACTACAGAAGAAGCCCCAGCAGATCACTGAAGTGCCACTTCTGTTTGAGGGACCTTATGGCGACAACCACAAGCTCGGTCACTACGACAACGTGCACTTGATTGCCGGAGGTATTGGTGTAACTGGTGTCTACTGTTATGCCTCGGCGCTGATTCGAAACCCTGATCCCACGAAGCGTTTCACTTTTGTGTGGTGTATTGCAACAGAGGGACCTCTTCGATGGTTCAAGGACGAGCTCAACCTTATGGCGTCTGACGAGCGATTTGAGGTTCATGTTTTTATCAACGGAGCAGCACCTACTGTTAGCAATGGTTCATCCAGTGACGAGGAGATCGAGAGCGCTACTCATGAAGCTGTCACGGCCGAGAAGAAGGAAGGCTCTGATAATATGCTAGGCATCTATGACCTGAACGAACGAGTGATCATGCACTACGAGCGACTTGACGCCAAGCAGCGAGTATATGAGGAGATTGTTAATGGCAAGGGATCCACTGCATTCCTGTGCTGTGGTCCTGGAACCATGAACGATGATGTTCGGTATGTGGTTGCTAATGGCATTGAGAAGAGCGACGGCCGAGTTGACTATTTCGAGGAAAGCTTTAGCTGGTAAAAGTCGCCTGTTGCAGGAGTGCTTAAATAAAATAAAAGATTGATTAGCTTAAATAAAATAAAATAGATTGATTAGCTTAAATAAAATGAAACAGATAGAGTATGCAGACAAGATATTGTATGGGGGTGATGGCCTGTATTTACAAGAAAACTGGATCCTCAGCTAGGGGTCTAGATTCTACAGTGTGTTTGTTGGTTTTTCAAATGAGGGGGATGCATGTGTACTCGGCCAAAACAAATCGAGACTAGGTGTGGTGCATAGCACTACTGGATGCTGTTAGAACAAGGCTCGGGTGATGATCCACAGGCTGCAGCATTTCGTACGACATATGAGCCTCAAGGGCTTGCTATTTTGCCTGTTGCATATAGATTTGGAAATGGAGAGAAATATTTTCCAAAGTGTGAAATGGAGGCAGGAGCAGTGGGCATCTTTTGGGATGCATCCCCGTTGAAGACCGGGGTGGCCACCGCAGGTCGCAAAAAAATGTGGGACAAAAAATAACCCTAAACAACAGATGCACCAGTCCTGTTGAGGATATACGGAAAGATAAACTATATAGGGGGGTCTCTTTGCGGATGACTCTTTTCTCGGCCCACGGAGGTTCCTACCGCCGAGCATCTGGATGAGGGGGAGCTACGGTAAGGTGCATTCGTACCTGTCAAGGCGACAGTTAACACATGGACCAATATTTTAGGTTAGCGTACTGTTTATACTGTTATTTGAAATTTTTTGAAATTTTTTTATTTTGTTTTTTGAGACAGCAAGAGACGAATATTTTTGCCAGGAGGACTCGGTACTGCATTGGCAATAGTGTTGGAGACGAAGAGTAAATCAGGTACATAACAGGCAGAACAAAGCAGAAAATAACATGAAAATGCAGACAAAATACTGAAAATACCTCAGAGCAGCAGGTCCATCCTAGCAATAACTCTACGGCAGCGTGGCCAAGAAAAGTGCAAGGCGAGGGTTGTTTGGCCAAGAAATGGTGCACGGCGCGGAGGTTGACCCACCACACAAATTAGCCCAAATTGACCCATTTCATTTTGCTGGGGAAGCCCACATCACATCTTCACCTCACAGCCGGACGAAGCCGAGCAACCAACCACCTTTGCGCAACGGGCCGACCCTATTACACACATCGCAGTTACTACAATGGAATTCCCGGTTGCGAATCTGAAGGCGCGAGGACTTGTGACGACGTCAGAAGGCGACGAAATCATTCAGTTTGGCCGCGGCAGCAGTGTGGACAGCAGCAGTAAGCTGCACGAGCTGGCCACATGCTTCAGTAGCATAGAACGGCTTGCAGCATCGCTCAAATTGGGGACAGTGGAGGAAGTGGTGACCTCGAATGTTTTGGTGGGCGGCAATGCAGCAGACCAGCAGACGGTTAGTGTGCAGAAGAAGATTGCCGACCAATCACAGAACAGCTGGCTGCTGAGCCATGTCGCTGCTGGCAGCCTGGAGGAGGCTTTTGTGGCGTCGTCACTGATTGGTGAGCATGTGAAAGACAGCCTGGGTGGCAGCAATCGGGCGGATTAATTGGAGATAAGGCTATTGCATTGATCAGGCACGCGGCGACATTTCGGGACAGGAGGCTCGTTCTGGGACTGCTTGGGCACTATTTATCACATAAGTCTTTTTTTTTTTTATATTTCAGTTGATGTTCTTGTGTAATTTTGTTAAATATCATATCATCATTTACGTTCCAACTATAGACAGCACCTTGCAGATGTTCTAGTAGAAGATCTCCTTGTTTTGATGCCACAGGCTGATGAGCTTGTCGAGATGAGCACTGTCTGGGAGAGAGTTAGCAATCAATCAACTCATACTGGAGGTTGGTGTAGCCAGCATACAGCACAACCTAGAAGGTGAACTCTTTGCAACATAAGAAAATAAGCGGCAGATATACAGAAAAAAGGCAACGCATCTTAGGTAATTGCGGCTGTGCCCCGACTGCGATATGTGGCACTTAACCAACTCTCCACCGCTGTTCTACAGACTACGTACGTTGCGCGTGTACCGCCATACTTACTAACTGGCTTCTCAAACTCCGTCTGCGTGTAGCTCAGCATCTTGAACCGCAAATCATTATTGACCCGGCCAACAAACTCGTAGAAATGACCCACTTGCAGTCGTGCATCGGGGCCTAGGATGATGCGCACGTCGCCTGACGCGTCAACCACGCCTTCTTCGCCATCCAGCGACTTGACAACTCCTGCGATCTTGACGTTGGTCTCCGCGTACGACGACAGCATTGGAGCATTGATAAAAGGGGTGGAATGAAACAGGGCAGAACTCATGGTCGGACGTGATGCGTTGCACTGCGCGTGTGATAACTGCAATTTCCCATTTCTACTTGTCGACCAACATGGTGGTGTTGTGACGGGCACGGCTGACACAGTTCTTGCTTACCTACTCCCCTCCGCCACCGCTGACTCAGCACTAGCAGAACCCTCTGCTCTGGGTTTGGCTGAAAAATTCCACCAGCTCTGTCGCTCCTTCTACTTGAGTCACATCTACCACCACCCCCCCTATCCATCGACCATCCACACCGCCAAGATGACCAGAGTCGTTCTCATTGACAACTACGACTCGTTCACCTGGAACCTATATGAGTATCTGTGTCGCGAAGGCGCAGAGGTGCTGGTGTACCGAAACGACAAGATCTCCATCTCGGAAATCGAAGCTCTCGAGCCCGACCAGGTGTTGATTTCGCCCGGGCCCGGCCATCCGCTGACTGATTCGGGTATTTCTCGATCGGTCATCACCCATTTCGCGGGAAAGCTACCTGTAATTGGTGTTTGCATGGGCCAGCAGTGCATTACTGCTGTGTTTGGCGGAGAAGTCAAGTATGCTGGTGAAATTGTACACGGCAAAACCTCCACCATAACTCACGACGGCAGGGGAATATTCAGCGGCATTAGCCAGGATGTTGCTGTCATTCGATACCACTCGTTGGCTGCTTCTCAGCAGACTATTCCCGACTCTCTGGAGGTGACTGCCAGATCAAGCAGTGGAGTCATCATGGGAGTTCGGCACAAGGAGTTCACGGTAGAGGGTGTGCAGTTCCATCCTGAAAGTATTCTCACCGAAGAAGGCCGAAAGATGGTGCGTAACTTCTTGGCTATTCGAGGTGGCACCTGGGCTGAGAATAAGCAGCACCGGCCCGCTGGTGACAGTGATAATCAGGGGCTGCCCAACGGCCTCGATAACAAGGGAAGCATTCTGGAACAGATTTTCGCTCAGCGAAAAAAGGATATCGCTGCCACTCAGAGCATTCCCGGAAAGAGTTTCGAGGCTCTCAAGAAGTCTTTGGATATGGGCCTGGCGCCCTCCCTGATTGACTTCCGCGCCCGCTTGGCTGTAAACAAGCTGTCGCTACTGGCAGAAATCAAGAGAGCCTCTCCTTCCAAGGGCCCCATTGCATTAGACATTCACGCGCCCAGCCAAGCCAAGCTGTACGCGGAATCAGGGGCTGCAGCCATCTCGGTGCTGACTGAGCCCAACTGGTTTAAGGGCGACATTGAAGATCTGCGGCTGGCACGTCTGGCTGTCGAGCACCTGGGCGATAAGCGGCCTGCCATTCTGCGAAAGGAGTTTGTGTTTGACGAGTATCAGATCCTGGAAGCTCGTTTGGCCGGCGCTGACACAGTGCTGCTGATTGTTAAGATGCTGGACGACACTCTTCTCACACGACTGTACCGATACAGCCAGTCCCTGGGTATGGAGCCACTGGTGGAGGTTGCAGATGCTGCTGAGATGAAGCGAGCAGTGCACCTAGGTGCAAAAGTGATCGGGGTCAACAACCGAGATTTGCATACGTTTACTGTTGATCTGGAGGCTACTTCGAAACTGGTGAGTGCTGTACCAGAAGGAACTATACTAGCTGCACTCAGCGGCATTTCATCCCGAGACCAGGTACAGAAGTACTACGCGGATGGAGTCCGGGGCATTCTGGTGGGAGAAGCTCTGATGAAGGCAGCCAATGTGAAGGAGTTCATTGCAGATTTGACTCAGGTGGTGTAGGGAAGGACATGTTTGACTAGAGAATACGCAAACACATGCAATGCTGAAGCATGTAGAAATGAATCCAATTCCAAGGACTGACAGGGCAGATCGGATGACTGTCTTAGAAGATAGCCCAATGTAATTTAATACATTAATATGTGACATTGATTGTAGGAGTAAAGTGTACTTGACGATGACGTGTGTGCGATAAGCGACATCCAAAGGTGAGTCAACGTAAAGGGTTAGCGAGTCGATTGGAATCGGCACACACAGTCAGGCAATGCGACACAACAAACTACCTGAACTTCACCACTGCGAGTATTCCAGTAAACAAAGCCGATTCCGGCTTTCCCGCCTACTCCAGTTCTTGCTGTTCCCATGTCTTGTTGTCCCCCCCTCGGAGGTGCTTTTTCATGCATCCACCCACCCACGTTGCAGCGATTTTGATTTTTCAGCGTGCGGCGCCAGCCAGCCGCGTATCTCGTGGAAAACGCCAACTGTAAGGTTTCATCTTATATCCACGACAATGCTACTCGAGGTACTTGGCCTGGTCGCCTTTGTTTTGGCAGGGGTGAGTATATTGGAGCAGAAGCAAAGCATGAGGGATAGAGATGAAATGGAACTGCATTTCGACGTCCTTCTTGAATTGATGATTTCCAGATGGACTGTTGCTAATCTAATTAAAGCTTTACACCGTCACCATTCTCTTCAGTCACAATCCTCGAGATGTGCTCGAACCAGAAACTTATTATATAACTACCACGGCCGATGGTCAGAAGAGCGAGCGTAGAAAACTGCCGGCTCTGGATCAGCCTTCTTCTCTTGAACTCTCCGTGGTGATTCCCTGCTACAACGAGACCAAGCGTCTGGCCATCATGCTGGATGATTCGGTACCTGTGCTCAACAAGCTGTATGGGCATTCCTGGGAGATTCTGCTGGTAGACGACGGCTCCATGGACGGATCGGCCGAATATGCGCTGCAATGGGCGCTGGATCACAAGCTTTCTGCTGACCGGCTGCGAGTGTGCAGCCTGATCAAGAACCGTGGAAAGGGCGGTGCAGTTACGCATGGAATGAAGTTTTTCCGTGGAAAATATGCCATTTTTGCTGATGCTGACGGTGCAAGCAAGTTTTCAGATGTTGAAAAGCTCGTGGCTGCTACCAAACAGGATGGACTACTCAGCGTGGCCATTGGATCGCGCGCGCACATGGTCAAAACCGACGCCGTTGTCAAGCGGTCCTTTATCAGAAACTTTCTCATGTATGGTCTTCATACTTTGGTGTTTGTTTTTGGCATCAGAACCATAGGAGATACGCAGTGTGGATTCAAGCTGTTCACGCGTGAAGCTGCCGGGGCCATTTTCCCCTACATGCATACCGAAGGCTGGATATTTGATGTGGAGGTGCTACTCGTCGCTGCTCGGAAAAATATCCCAATACACGAGGTGGCCATTTCGTGGCACGAGGTCGAGGGAAGCAAGATCGACCTGGCAAAGGATAGCATCAAGATGGCCATTGACCTGGTAGTAATGCGAGTTGCATATGTGTTGGGCATCTACAGCGAAAAGAAGATAACCACCAAGTAGGCATTCTTCAACAGTGCGAGACCACTGGCTGTCATTTCTCAACGTAAATAGGATCATTGAGCATCGATTCATGCTTGTGCACGTACAATTGTAACCTTAATATACTCATAGATCTGATTTGTAGGAGCCATCTTTGTTAGGATATTGTTACGCAAATTTACAAATCTATTCTGCTTGCTTGATACTTGACTAGGATATATATTCTTATTGCTATTTCTTTAATGAGTACGCCAGTTCCATCTCTAATCCTTAATATAGTTATTGTGTTGGTATGTTCATAAACCAAGTTCCCGTCCACTGACACCCACGTGAACCATCATGACAGCACATACCTTAAAACAACAGCTCTCAGGTTTTTTTTTTCCAGTGATTTTCCATTTTCTCCAATTTTTTGAATTATTGATTCTTTCTTCTTTTTTTAAGTGTTTTTCTCTTTTTATAATCCACTAAAGTACAGTATCTATGTCTAGTCCAAACCTTTATGGCATCAACCACTCTTAAATTCAATCTCCTCTTTGGTAAGCTTCGTCTTAGCTGCAGGAGTCTCAAAAAGCCAGCCTTTGGTTTCTCCATGATTGTTCAACAGTTCCTTACTAGTGACAAAGTCGACCGAGCAGAGCTTGGGCCAGTTGACATACTGCAGTCCATTCTTTGTCAGTACTCGGACAGACTGAACCAGAATGCAAATCAGCACAAACATAAAGCCCTTATTAACTAACCAAGGATTGTCCTCTCTAGGGAACCAGACCAACGAGCTGATCATAATTAAGGTACCGACAATGATATACGGCACCGACTGGATGTAAACAGGTCGCAGGTCGTTAAAGGGAGGCTGAATGGTTTCGAAAGGAAGATGGTTACCCAGAAAAAGGTCAAACCCGTCCTGGCGGGGTCCATCCAAGAAGTTATTCTTCACATAACGAACAATGGAGTTTCGTAAATCTTGGAGAGCACCCTGTTTGGTTCGCTTGCCAAGTCTGGTGAAGTCGGTCTTGAGAGCACCTGTGCCGGAGTAGCTGCAGGACACACCATCAGCATTGTCACCCCAAGCGGCTCGGAAGCTCTTGAGGAAGTAGCTGTCAGTTTCCCAGGGCTCTCCCTTGTTTATAACACCGGCAGTTTCGAGTTGGTGTTGCAAAACCCACTTGCCAAGCTGGCTCTGAACCACGTTTGTTCGGTCAAGACAGTCCATGCAGTTTGTTCGAACAACACCCTTTTGCAGAGAAATAGGATGCAGACTGCCATCAGAGTCAAAGCGAGCCTCGTACCAGCCAAAGTCAGCCAGGCCCAGAGAAACCAGACGGTCAATAAGAACGTTGACTCTGTGCCATCGCATCTTGGAGCACTCCTTGTGGAAGTCAAAGTAGACGTACTCCAAATTAGGGTTATTCAGAGCCTGGAATGTACGTTCGTAAGTTTCCTTGACAGGAAGCTCGTAGCCCTTTGAGTTGACAAGGTTGACCAGAAAGTTTCTGCCGTAGAGCTTGGTCTGGGTGTCAAAGTGCACCTTTGCAGCATCAATGCCAATGTGCTCACCAACCTTGAGCAAGGGCTTATAACGCAGATTGTTAACCTCACCCCAATGAGCAGGTACACTTCCTCGGGTCTGCACGTAGCTAAATACATGAGAGCCTTTGACCACGACGAGCTGCTCAGTCTCATTGTAGTTGGCCACGTTACCAGCAGTATCGATACCTCGGCGGAAGTACCTGGTACCAGCACGGAATCGGCTTCTTCTGGTGATAATCGCAAACAGCACCTCCCTGTCGTGGACAATGGTATGCTGAACGGACACGACACCGTAAATCATGGGCTGGATGAAGCGGGATAGATCAAAGGCCTCGGCAGGAGGAGCCACGGCGGCAGCATCAATCAAGTCACTGGCCACGTATCTGTTCCAGAAGAAGCGATCGTCAGCCCTCTCCCACAGCGGGACGCTTTCATCGAGCGCGCCCTGGCGCTGGACTGGGTTGGTCAGGTCCCAGGACGGCGAAAAGAACAGAGTTGCAGCTTCCAGATGGTTGCGCAGCAGATGCAAGTACTGCCGTTCGCTGTCGTCCTTGACTCGCCACTCGCGCAGAGGAATAAAGTCATAGCCCTTGGCAGCAAAAACCTCGTGGCGCTCGTCCCACAGCTTGCCGGCCAGCTCGGCCTCCTTCACCACGATGATGTACTTGGCCAGCCGTAGGCGAATGACGCCAAGAATGGCCGCAACCTGGCGCTTCTGCCCACTGATGGCCCCGCGGCTGACGCGGAGCGACCCGTCTGGCTTGGACACATGCAAAACGGTCCCGTGCTGCTCGAACAGCACTTCCTGCTCGGTGATGGAGTAGAACATGGTGTGGTTGTCAGATGGGAGGGAGCGTGCGCAAAACGACAATGGGGGGAGAATGCCATGACATGACGAACAGAAATGACAAAGGCACGTTTGTCGAGATGGGCAAAAAATTTTACCAAATATTGCCGTCCGAGCTGTTTTATACGGAGATGCACTCAATTGAGCAAAAATTTCAGAACTTTCATCTCTGAAGCGGCGTCATTTCGCTTCGTGTGCTCGTGGAATCATCTCTGGAGCCAAGCCGCTCAGGCGGTGGGCCATGCACGAATCACCACTTTGTATCTATGATGGAAATCAAAAGGCGCATTCCTGGCGAGAAACCGCTGAGGCACACAGGGAATTGCAAGCATGCAGTTTTCTTGGTTCAGTTGCTGCTGCTATAAGTTTTTCTTGCTCTTCTATCTGTTTCGAGTATAATTGTATGTGTCTAGCGGCATCTTGGCATACCTCTACGCTCACATATAACAACCACAGCTGGATCGCAACCTCTACGCTCTTCCGCCACGCCCTCTCGTAATGCGTCCCGAATTTCACAGGTATATCGAGGTTTACTATCGAAGTTTGGTTTGCTCTCAAGGTTTGGTTTGCTATCGAGATCTGCTAGTGTAGTGTTTGCTGCTGGGGTAATCGGCACATCAGATCCTCTATTCGTCTAAGTCTACATAGCCCTACAAAACAGATCGCACTTCGCTCACCAGTTCATTAAACCGCGGTTCAGCCACCGCCGCTGCCTTGTCCACCAGTAGGTTCAGCTCAAAAGCAGAAAATGCCTGCCTGATCTCTTCTGTACGGCAGTTAACCACCACGGTTCCGGCCCCTAGAACCAGTCGATAAATAGCCTCGCTGTCCGTAAATCCAGTACATGAGCCTACGATGCTCAGCAGACCCAATGCCTTATCGGGGTCCGTCTTAACAAGAACCGCATAGTTGAGCAGTAGAGATGCTATTGCTACTTGCATGTTAGCAGTCAATGCCTCCGCTGGGCCTTCAGTCAGCTCCCGGATCACGTTCAGACCATGTTCTTCCACCTGGGCCGACGTGACCAGCTTCTGGCCCGCAGGCAGATCAAAAAGATTGATCAGTGCCCGCAGAGCTAAAAGAGCATGCTTGGGAGCTCCTGCATCCAGCGTAGAGAAAACCTGCTGCAGAATCACCGCCGTCGGCAGTGGGTTTAGATGTGGCACCGTAATACGCAAAATATCCAAAGCAACCAGAATATTAGCAGGGTCCCAGTTTTGCGTCATGAAGACCACTAACTTTAGCACATCTCCAGCATTACTTTGAGTGATGCCTGTATTCAGTGCTCTATCCAAAGTAGCAATGTCTTCCGCAGTCAATTTCGTGGCCTCTTTCTCGTTGATAGTGCCTACTTGCTTCAAAATAGGTGCGGCTTTGTAGCGGACCAGCTGGACAAACGAGTTGTGGGGAATAATTTTGAGATGAGAAGGAGCCGGTGTAACTGGCTGAGCAGGCTGAGCAGGCTGCGCTGGCTGATTGGGGCTGGGGCCGGCGGTGCTAGTAGATGCCGACGAGGATCCAATTTCTACTGGTTGGGCATTGGTAAGAATAAATCTGACCACCTCCTCTCGATAGGACGATGGCAGGTCATTTGCGGCAAGAAACTTCTCTGCAGCTTGATAGGGATTGTCAGTATTGTTGAAAGGGAGCTTCAGGGGAGGCTTTCCATCTTCGACATCAACATCGAAGACGTAATCATAGAGCTGGCCGTTATATGACGCTGTTCGGTTCGATGATCCAGCACCGCCAGTCGATGACTTGCCCACAACTTCTCCAATCTTAATCCAAGATCCACCAGACCATTGATGGGCCTCTATAGCACCGATAGGTGTTTTGGTCATTACCACCGCTCCTTCTTGCTTTCCAGGAGCCTTGAGCACTGAAGGGTCGGACAGCTGGTCCTCGCTAACATCACCAACTTGGTCTTTGCCAAGAGAAGAGTTAGCAACAGATTCTTCTAGGTTCTTGATCTCGTCTTGAGAAGCCTTTTTGGTGGGATCGGTAGAAAACACTCGAATAATACAGTCGCTACCTCCCACAGCAAAATCGCCGGTAGAAGCTTCAACGGACACACTCCACAGAGAAATCGCCGGCAGAGTAATTACCTGAATGCACTTTCCGTTGTCATTGAGATCCCATACTCTTACAGATCTGTCTTCACCAGAGGAAATCAACCAGTTGCTGGACGGAACATAAGCCACACTGTACACAAAGCTAGTATGACCTCGCAGCACCAGCTTGTTCACACCACCAGTCCAGACTCGAACAGTACCATCGTTGCTGCAGCTAGCAAAGGAATCAGAACTGATTTGGGCAAGTCCTCGGACTGCATCGGTGTGACCCTCCAAGGTGTGCATCAGCTTCCCGTCTCGAGACCATTGCTTAATGGATAGATCTGCAGAAGCAGTCACAAAACTGTTTTCTTGGATCAAAACACCCCAGACTGCGGCCTGATGCTTCAGCACCGCTATGGTCTGGCCATGCTGCCATACTCTAGCAGTTTTGTCCCAGGATCCCGAGAGTACAAGACCGGCCGGATCAACATCGAGTGCACAGACGTTTGATTCGTGGCCCAGCAAAAACAACCGGGGCTCGCTTCGCTCGCTATCTGTATCAATGATCAGAACCTGACTATCCTGGCCGCCAATGATGGCAGCGTGGTCTGCAGGGTTGGAGGCAACGGCATTGAGGTAGCGGGTACCTTTGTACAGCGTGCTGCCAGCCCACTGGCCGCCGCCGCTGCGGATCCATTGGCGCAGCTGCGAGTCCCGTGAAACAGACAGCAATCTGTTTTCCGTAAAAGCAAGTGCCTTGACGTCTTCCTCATGGCCGAGAAGGCTGGCGCTGAGGTGGTATGTGGAGGATGTCATGCAGAGCCTAGTGTGGAGTTGGAAGATGGAAGAAGAAGCGATGGATGGTGGATCATCGTTGGGATAGAGGTCAACGATGGACAATGAATCGGCAGTTCGGAGCGCATACCAAAGAGACAATGGCAACAGGCCAGCAGGAATAGGCAATCAAGAGAAATATATGCCAAACCATGTTCTATTCCACCGTATGGAAGCAGCTTCAGCCGGCGACCGGCCAGGTCTAATTTGACCAGCTTAGTCAGCATCGAGCCACCTGGAGTTGGCTGGGCAGACCAAGCAGATTAAACCAGATGGATGAGTAACTCAAGAGATAGCAGTAGAAGCTCTTGTAATGGCGCTGCTCTTTCTTCAGGAATAGAGCTTACCGCGAGTGTCTAAAAGCTCATCTTCAGGAGTGGAGGGCTGTGCTATTGTTCACTGCAAGAAACTCATGTTCACTGGACTCTACTACACCCAACAGTGTCAGACGATAGCCGGATCAGCTATATACCGACAGTATCATCTGATCCTAATAATCGTGTTACTGCAGCTATCAAATTTGACGTGAATATCCCGCTAAAGCACGCTACTGTGTACTGATCTCCGTATCGGCAGTGGTGGCCATATTGCGGTCTGTTTGTCGAGAGTTCAGGGGTTGCTGTTGGCTGTCTGTTTTCAGCATTTTTCGATAACGATACGATAAGACCCTGTCTGCACCAGGGGGCACCCGCAGCATGGAGCACATACAACACCATCCGTGAACCACAACTCTCCAGGACAAGCGTATTTATTAGTGTATCGCTAAACCGAGCCCGTTTATTATCTGTTCATTCACTTCTAATCTGTTTTGCAGCACCGGAGCAGCTCTGTCGCGAGTGCTCCACTTCCCACAGCAGCTGAAAAAGCAGTCTCTCACAGTGGTACACGGCCAGAGCATGGATTTCGTGACAGCAAACCCCCGAGCCGCCAATGATAATGCCCCTTCAATATTGCACCATTTCCGAGCCGCCAATCAGAACCCCGGCCGGGCCGGCCGGCGCTGCGCAGCCTCTGTTCAGTAACACCCTGGTGCGGCGGATTGTGGAACGGTGGTGCGTTATCACGTAATCTGGGCGGAGATAGATGTTCGGATCAGGCAAACCTGGGGAAATTGCGTGCTGGGCAACATGACACACCCTGGCTGAATAATCGAACACCAAACGGTATATAAGGAACGAAGATGCAATGCAATCAATGGATGAGATCCAGTACTAGAGTACAATCGAGTCGAATCTGAATCGAATCTGTCCCTAGCCATCCGCTGAGCCATGTCGCCTTCCACCTATTCTCAAGCTGCCACTGTCGAAGCCGTTGACGGCTCGGCCTACAAGGATATTCGCAGTGGATCCATTCAGGTCACTGGAGAATACATCCGATATCCTCAGTATGCGCCCACCTGGGAGGGTCATGGCAAGTACTCTGCGTGGGAGGATTTTGAACACACTGATCCTGGATCACGGGCCGATGCGTCGCTCAAGAACCTGTTCCCTGAGGGAGCTGACAAATACACTTCTCACTTGACTCCGCGGTTTGGCACCGAAGTCCGGGGCGTGCAATTGAGCCAGCTGTCGGACAAGGGCAGGGACGAACTTGCTCTATTTGTTGCGCAGCGAGGTGTTGCGGTGTTCCGAGAACAGGATTTGCGAGACTTGCCAATTGAAAAGGCCCTCGAGCTCTCGGACTATTTTGGCAGAGCCCATGTCCACCCTACATCTGGTGCACCCAAGGGATACCCCGAGATTCATCTTGTTTACCGTCAGAAGGGTGGTGACGAGCAGGAGCAGTTTTACAAGTCGCACACGACGTCAGTTGCCTGGCATTCAGATGTAACGTACGAGAAGCAGCCTCCGGGAACTACGTTTCTGGCCATTTTGGACGGCCCTCCTTCTGGCGGAGACACTGTGTTTGCAGATACACAGGAAGCTTACAAGCGACTTTCGCCTGAGTTCAGAAAGCGGCTACACGGTCTTCGAGCCCTACACTCAGCAGTTGGCCAGGCTACTGCAGCTACCAACCGGGGTGGAGTCGTTCGACGAGACCCGGTCGAGAACTGGCACCCCGTTGTGCGAACACACCCTGTGACCAAGGAAAAGGCATTATATGTCAATCCCCAGTTCACCCGAAGAATTGAGGGGTTCAAGTATGAGGAAAGTGACTTCTTGCTCAACTTTTTGTACGACCATCTTACCAAGAGCATTGATCTACATGTGCGAGCCAAGTGGGAAGACGGCACGATTGTTGTATGGGATAACCGACGAGCAGTGCACTCTGCATTGCTGGATTTCGACCATGACCACACTCGGCATGCATTCCGCCTGACTCCTCAGGCCGAAAGGCCCTTTGAGACTGAGTTTGAGGGTTGAGGGTCAACCAGCTAGCTAGCCAACCGGCCAGCCCGCTCTTGTCGCGTTTATTTATAAGCAACTGCCATTACCAGGCTACATAGCAATAAAATTTGACCAAAAACCTTTCTTCAGTATGTAGTGTCTGAGCATTGTATCGATATTGGCGCTTCATACAAAAACGGCACCTGCCAGCCGGGCTTGCCAAACCACAGTGAAAGACCAACTGGTAAAACCGACGTGGAAGCACTGGCAGCTAACCCAAGAACCAACCGAAATATATAGAAAATAACACCTGCACATTTTCAGTTCATGCTGTACAAAGTATCACCACCCTAATATATTTTATTTATCAACGTTTCCACTAATTAGCTCTCCTTTTGCAGCATACCATTGCAGCATACCATTGCAGCATGCTGGCGGTGCACGGCTGCGTCGTACACTTCTTCCATCCCCCCAGCGCCGCATCCTCTTGTTTTCTCACCACTCAGGGAACCTTAAAACAAGGATGGAGGAAAAGCTTCGAGCACTCGAGGACCGCGAGATCCAGTACTACCGGAACCGCGAAAAAACGCTGCGGGAAATGCTTATTGCATGCCATGAACGCCTGGAGAAAATCGTTGAGGCACGTGACGAGGAGTACCTGGAGCAGCTCCAGGACCTGGAGGAGCTCCGAGATAGAGACATTATGCAGCTTGTTGCCTACCAGGAGTACAAGCTGGCCAGGGTGCAGACTACCCATGATAGCGAGATGGCTGTCATCGAGAACGAGAGCAAGGAGAGCCTGAAAAACCTTAGTGACCGGCTGAAATCCCGTTTCCAGGCATACGTGGACTACTATAAGAACCCTGCTTCCTCGGTGTTCGAGATTGACTCCGATGTCTACGAGCGCCATGCGCAGCTGAAAAAGAAGAAGAAACTGGCAACCGGCTACGGGCCTCGTGGTGGAAAGCAGGCCGCTAATAACAGTGGAAATGACAGCGATCGGTCTGCGGAGCTTTTACTGATGGGCTACAATGCTGATCTGCGACACTTTGGCGACTGGAGCCAGCCTGTAAGTGGCAGGAAACGAAACGCTGCTAATGTTGCATCTGATACTAGTGCTTACCGTGATGATGACAACTCCGGATCCGGCGGGTCGGGAACTGCTACTGCTAACGGCTACTCCACTGGCGGCGGCACTCCTAGCAGTCGTGATCCCAACAGACGAAAAGCCAAGCTGGAGAGCCTTAATTCGGCCGAGGTTGAAAATGACCTGGAAATGATGCGACCTAGTGCATATGGGTCGTAGGCAAACATTATTTGGGGCTGCTTGGTTTTTGTACGTGGCTCAACCTCTCCTATGTTTGCTTGGACCATCGCTTCACCGCTCTACTATCGGTGGCTATTATTTATTCTTGCGCAATGTTCTACAACTCGTGTATAAAATGTTGTATAGCTGGGCAGCTCTGACACAAAAAGCTGTGCAGATACTCGCAGGTTGTGTGGTTGGTGTGTTTTGAACTACAAAATTGACGCATTACTACTCCTCCAAGAGTTGAACTGCATCTTGCGCAACCCCCCCTAAGGGGGCTAATACATCATATCGTACCTTAAACTATCACCCACCAAGCAATAACTACCTACTCATCAAGGTTTACATGTACAGCCTTCACCTTGGTGTAAATCTGCAAGCCGTACTCCCCTAGCTCTCGACCAATTCCGCTCATCTTGTAGCCACCAAACGGCACTCTGTAGTCACTGTCATTACCAGAGTTGATCCAGACCTGACCGCTTTCCAGGCGTGCTGCCACCTTGTGGGCCCGTGCAATATCTCGAGTAAAAATGGAAGCTCCCAGACCGTAGTGGCTCTTGTTGGCCCGTGCAATCGCCTCCTCTTCAGTAGAGAATTTAGTGCAAGCTGCAACGGGACCAAAAATCTCTTCTTTGAATATAGTCATGTCATCCTTAACATTGCCAAAGATAGTAGGATGCACATAGAAGCCGTCTTTGTTATCGTTCTTGAGATCACTGTTACCTTCTCCGAGCACCAATTCGGCTCCATCATCTTTTCCAGCCTTGATGAATCCCAAAATCTTCCTCTGTTGAACATCACTAATTTGGGGGCCATGGGTGGTCCCCTTTTCAAAAGGCAGACCAATCTTGGTGTTCTTCTGCACATAATCCTTATATAGCTGCATGAACTCAGAGTAGACGTTCTCATGCACAATATATCTGCTCATGGCAGTGCAAATCTGGCCCTGGTTCGTCATCAGTGCCAAGAACGCATGTTTTGCAGCCTTTTTCAGATCAGCATCTTCGAAAATTATCATAGGAGACTTTCCTCCGCACTCCAGAGTGACACTTTTCAGATTTGAAGCTGCAAGCTTCATAACAATCTGACCAGTAGCAGTAGATCCAGTGAATGCAATCTTATCCACATCTAAGTGACCGGCCAGTGCAGCACCAGCCTCCTTTCCGAGACCAGTAAAGATGTTGACGACGCCGGCCGGGTATCCAGCTTCCTTGAACAGATTGGCGAGGAACAGCAGAGACAATGGTGTATTCTCAGCTGTCTTCAGTACCACACAGTTTCCTGTAGCCAATGCAGGAGCCAGCTTCCAAGCTGCCATAAGAAACGGGTAGTTCCATGGAATGATCTGGCCGCACACACCCATTGGCTCGTGCAAAGTATACGCAAATTTCTTGGGACCCACTTCAATTGTTTTGCCACTCATGGCCTTGTCAGCCCAGCCGGCATAGTACTTGAACACCTTTAGGCCAATTGCAATGTTGCCAATACCTTCGGTGTCGTAAGCCTTGCCGCTGTCCCAGGCCTCGATTGAGGCGAGAGTCTCGAGATTTTTCTCGATCAGATCACATAGCTTGAACAGGAGCTCACCTCTCACAGATCCCTCTGTGAATTTCCAAGAATTGTGTGCTGCACGGGCAGCTTGTACGGCCTTATCAACATCCTCGGCTCCTGCAGCATATACATCAGTGATGGGTTTGCCAGTTGAGGGGTCGACAATAGTGATACGCGGGCCGCTATTTTCAGACGGAAGTACAAATTCATTATTGATGAACAATCCCAGTGGTTGCTCGAATTCCACCCCGTTGGGTGCAGTGAGTTTGGCGCTGAGGGCCATTGTTCCAGTTGTCGTGGTGAGAAGTTAAGTGTGGGGATGCATAGACGATAGCACCCAGCTGACATATGTGAGAGGGGGGTTTGGTAGGGGCCGCCTTGCAGAAGAGCACCTCTTCGGATATTCGAAAATAGTGCACAATTTGTAAATCTCAGACTATTTCAGAAGAAGAGCCAGTGAGAAAGAAATATAGGCTTTCCGGTTGTTTATATCGAAATGATTTTAGGGAAACGAACGACACGGAGGTTGTGGGACGAATTTCGCAAAGTACTGCTCGAAGTTACTACACACAGATAGAGATCCAACCTCTGTTCAGGACCCAGATGCGATATGTGATTCTGCTACAAAAAAATAGTATTCTTCTGAGAGAAATTAAAGAAGAATTTTAGGGCGCTGTAGATATCAAGATATCAGCAAAGGGAGCTCTAGGAGCACATGGGGAAGGGCCCGCCAGTCGTTTTTCGAGAAATAAATTAAATTAATAAAAAGGGTCCTTGATTAGAAAAGACGTCAAGCAACAGATTGAACAGCTTCCAACTCTTTGAACCTTTGCATCAGTCCGAATTGAACATTATTAGCAGCACTTTCCTGCTCTTCGTACGTCTTTTTGCGCAGCAACAGAGAATGGGCCTGCCTACAGAGAAGAGACCGAGTACCGATAACGCTAAAGTAATCTAAACTCCGAAGGGCGAATGTAACTTAATCATCGGAGCAGAATACTTCGTATTATTTGCTACGAGGCGAGGACCCGGGTCTTCGGAGACTATCATAGCACGCAATTGATTTCCGACACAGCGCTTTACCCAAAACGAATGTGAGCAGAAAGCCAATAAGCTAACCATGTGTGGCCATATCTTTGGTGGAAGGAGAGGATCCCGTTATCTTGCCAATACATGTATCCAAATAAGCTTTGCTGGCATATAAGTCTACACAATTTGTTTGGCGGCTTTTTTGTGCTGATTTGTGGTTTGATCAGTCCATGCGGGCTGGCTATTGGCGAGCTCCTCATCGCTGGTCTACGTTAATAGCGCAGTATGTGCGGATATTAAAAATAGGGGCCGGCTTCTCTACTGATGAGCTCCTCCCTCACCAACCTTAACATGATTGCCAAGCACGGCCTTATCTCAGAGGACGCGGGACCGAAGGCGCATTGCACCCACATTTTCGGCATGTAGCAAGACTCCATGGTAACAGCTGAGACATAAGGCACCGGGACTGGACCCGGGTTTTGTACTAAACCTGTGTAGATATCTTAATACCGTTTTCGCCTTGTCCGACGGCATTAAGGATCTGAAGCAGCCAATTAGCAGCTAATATCTCCGTAAAAGCAGTGCCCCCCTGCCACCACAGTAAACAGTGGCCAGGAGTCCTGTACATACTGATTAGTAAATTCTACTGCATACGAGCCTCGTGAATGGATAAGATCTGCGGTATTCCCGGGAATGGTGAAGTGGACAATTGTCCACTGTCAGAGTATGGAGTAATGTCGTACCATGGGCGATAGGCACGCATCGACTATTGCCGAGCAGTATCATGATAAGCCCAACTCAACAACCCTCACCCCGGTTAGCCTTATCAGCCCCACGCGAAACCAGCCCCAGGCCAACGCTAGACGACCCAGGTAGCTATCAGTGTGCAAATCAGGCAGGGGCAAGCGTGTCACTGGCGGGGATCATCGGCCAGTCGGGCGAAGTTGAGCCCGTTCGGGAGAAACGACCGACATGCCCTTGGCGAAAAAACTCCGAGAAGGCCGTCGAGCAAAGCTCTCTCGCAGACCATCAGCCAGGATCATTTCAAAGAAAAGGGTACCCTAATACCTCAAGCACGACGAATTACCGCCTGATGTCCTACATTTCGTATTTCTTCTGAATTGCCGGCTGAGCTCCCGCCGCTGTGATTGATAGGGAATGTATTGCCGGAAACAGCACCCGATAATGTGGATCAAGCCGCACCAGCAGCTGCTTATCGAGAGGAGCTCCCTGGGTGCTTTTTTTGCATCACATTTGCTGCTATCGTGACCAGATAATAAACGTATCCCGAAAAAAGAAACAAGGCTTAGGGCCTATCTTCTGCTATATAAGAACAAGAGAGTTTCCCCAAGGAGGACCATCTGCTTTGTTCAGAGACACGACCATCCCCCTATTTCAAATGAGCTCTGCAAACGAAAAGGTTACTGCTACCAGCGGTCTTGTTCGAGAAGAACAGATCGAGCCTAGAGCTTCTCGGATGAGCAAGCAGGCCGAGAAAGTGACGGCTGAGGATGTCGTCGACATTCAAACTGGAAAGGTCCACTACGAGAATGTCGATAAGGCATTCGACTTTGCCCTTGACGTCGATGATGAGCCCATCGATCCTGTCGCCGAAAAGAAGGTCCTGCGAAAAATCGACTGCATTGTCTTCCCCGTCATGTGCTTGGTTTACGCTATTCAGTATCTGGACAAGACCAGTAACTCTTATGCATCTATTATGGGTATCCGAAAGGCCATGGACATGACTGGTGATATGTACTCCTGGTCTGGTACTGCTTTCTACCTGGGATACATGGTCTTTGAGATTCCTGCCTCATTTCTACTTCAGAGATTTCCCCTTGCCAAGACTCTATTCGTTTTCCTCATGCTCTGGGGTCTTTTCCTCGCTGTTTCCTCTGCCTGCAACTATGCTGGATTCATTGCCATGCGAACTCTGCTCGGTATGATGGAGTCTTCCGTTTCTCCGGGCTTCATTCTGCTTACCGCTCAGTGGTACAGACGTGAAGAACAGGCCATGCGAACTTCATTCTGGGTCTCCTGCAACGGTTGGGGTCAGATTATTGGTGGTGCTATGGCCTATGGTTTGGCCAAGCGAGGCGATGATCTCCCTTTGGCTGGCTGGAAGCTCGTATTTATCATCTGTGGTGTTCTCGCCATGTTCCTTGGCATTGTCCTTGTACTTATCATCCCAGACACTCCTCTGGATGCCTGGTTCCTTAATGACGAAGAGAAGAAAATCGTCATCAAGCGACTTCGAGCAAATCAGCAGGGTGTCGGTTCTTCCCACTTCAAGTGGTATCAGTGCAAGGAGGCTCTGATTGATATCCGAACCTGGATCATGTTCTTTTCTTCAATTGCTCTGATGATTCCCAACGGTGGCCTCGGAACTTTCTCCGCTATGTTGATCCAGGGAACCATGGGTTATGATGCTAAGCAGACCCTCCTTATGGGAATGCCTGCTGGAGCTACTGAAGTCGTCGGTCTGGTTATTCTTGGTATTGTCAGTTTGTACTTCCCTCATCGAATGATTCTCGCAACCATTACCACCATTCTTGCCTTGATCGGTGCTTGCATGCTTGGCTTTGCTGGACCCCCCGGTGCCCAGCTGGCCGGATATTACATTATGATGGTTTCTCCCGGTGCCATGATTATTTTCTTTTCTATCATTGCTTCCAACACTGCTGGCCATACTAAGAAGGTGGTCGTCGGTGGTATCTACTTGGTTGGATACTGTGTTGGTAACCTGATTGGTCCTCAGACTTTCCGAGACTCAGATGCTCCTGAATACAACCCTGCCAAGTATGCCATGGTTGCCTGCTACTGTGTTACCCTTCTGACCTTCCCTATGATTGCGTACGTCAACTGGAAGGAGAACAAGCGACGAGACCAGTTGGAAGCTGATGGCCTCATCCCTTACATTGAGAATGCCGAATTCGCTGATTTGACCGATTTCGAGAATCTCAATTTTAGATATGCCTTTTAAGTTATATATAGCTGTTTGCTACGGTAGTGTTTTACAATATATTTGCTGGTTTTGCTGATCGATACTCTACACTCAAACCAAGTACGTCACCATCATTGATAATTCTTTTTACTGTCATTATGAACTAGACAAATGCCATTAGATGCTCTCATCATTGATAATTGTTTTCACTGTATAATGAACTAGAACAATATTGACAGATGCCCTATACATCCTCCCTACTCTCAGAGACTCAGTCCTGTCCATCTACAGTGCTCTCCATGGACTCTTCTTTTACAGAGGGTTGGCCCTCTACTGGGGCTCCTTCAGCAGCACCATCTGATGTAGCTTCAGGAACTTCTTCCATTTCCTTATCAGGCTGTTCAATTTTGGCCACGGCTTTCTTTTCCCGAGCCAAAACTCTTTCAAAGCCCGTAAACCACCATTCCAGATCTTTATTCTCGCCCTTCTTCTGGTCAACAGCCTGTTGTACCTCCTCAACATTGTTGTACTTTTTCAACACCCAAATCAACGTGTCATACCCGTGCGCAGTCAGCAGCAAAGGCTCTTCAAGAAGTTTGTTGACAAGCACAGATGATGAGATCACACCATATTCTACAAAGTACCGCAGCACTAGAACCCCGATGTACGGCTGCCCTTTCCAGTAGTCGAAGATAGAATTGACAGCCTGCGTCAAGCCGTGGGGAGTCTCTTGAATGTAACTTATTAATAATGAAGCTGTTCGTTTAACCCATTCCTGGGCATGGGAAAGAGATCGATTACCCAAGTAGCACACCGTGGTGATCAGAATGTCAACCATCTTTATGTCCAGCAGGTCAGCACTTCCACCAACAGAGTTGCTGGTAACTTTTTCCTTGAGAGCTTCGACACTTCGAGACACAGTATCAACACTTCCTTCGTCATCCGCATCATCCGTCTTGCCTTCTGTTTTGTCTGATTTCACTCGGCTCTCTCGGAAGGCAGCTACCAAATCACCAACCACATCTTCGTAGCCGCTGGCAGCATCCAAGTACTTGAAAGGAAGCTCCTGATCCTCATCAGCAGGGGCAAGAAATAGAAACTCAGCAGGCAGACTCTCCCTAACTCTCTGCGGGTAACTAAGTCGGACTTCCTTGACAATCAGCTGCTCAATAAATACATAACGGGGGTCTGTCTTTGGCTTCTCCAAAACAGAGGTCCACTCTCCCCATTTCCAGACAAAGGCAAAGTTTGTGAGATGGTGAGAAAACCAGTCCAGAAATCTGTAATATAGTGCCAGATCAAGCTCTTCAAGATGGTTAAAGAGAAATCGCACAGCTCGTCCAAAGACAGGAGCAATTGCTTGAGGAGCCATGATACAAGTCTCTATGAGGATTGTATGATAGTAAACCTGTCGATGGATCGTCTCAGGAAGCCGGAAAATATGGTCCAGTACGATTTCCAGGGCCACGTCTTCAATTTTCCAGGTAGAAAACGGGATTTTTGCATCGGCGCCATTAGCGTCGACAAACTCATTGTACTTCTGTTCTAAGCGGTCAATAGTGATACCAGGATCGGCAAAAGTTCCAGTAGAAAAGAACAAATCCAGTGTGATAAGTTGCCGAGCAACTTCCTTTCTATTAAAGTCCATGCTGGCGATGATGTCACTGCCGAGATCACGCAGGAGCACGGCTTCGAATGTTTCAGCCAAAGGAACAGTAGAAAACTGCCCAGGTAGATAAAACTGCTGGTATATTCGAGTGTTTGCATACAAAGGGTCGGAGACAGTGCTACCAGGCTCGTCAGGCAGAGCCAAAGCCGGAAATTTATGAAGAGAAGAGCTTTCATAGTTAGCGTTTGTGCGCTTGAGAAGATCTGATATGTCGATGAGAGCACGCAGAGAGCCGCTTTCGGTATGCCATTCAGCCTGATCAATGCTGTTGAGAGCACTCTGGATCAGCTTGACATACTCATGCTGCTTATAGGGCAGCTTCTCCTCTTCGCCAACAAAAGGCACTTCTAGCTTCAGGTCCTGCTCGTTTGTATATGCCTCATACTCTTTCGAAATATCATACAGGGCCTTCACTCGATCTCGATCGGATCCAGGCGTAACGTAGAGAATAGGCAGAGTCAGTGCAACGGCAGCATAAAGCTCGTTTGTAACTGGCGATGCTACGGGCGACAACACCAACTTGTTGAGAATCTGCTCGAGGAGATTGTATACACCGTCACCCTCGATAATAGGAGTCAAAACAGCAGCAAATCGAGCAAAAAGCTTAACGTTGCGCCAGTTTCGGGCATCCAGAGCCTGTTGGAGTTCAGCACTAACTTTCTCCACCACCACCTGGCCGAACAGGGAATCTCCAGCATTGGCAATTTGAAGAACCCCACCAATAAGAGGAATTTTGTGAGGTTGTTCCCGCACTACTGCAGAGATGGTGTTGAGGATCTTGCTACGAAGGCCATCTTCGTCGATGGAGCTCAGGCCCTTGCCAAGGTGCTCAACCGACGACGAAACTGAGAACCGACCAGGCTCTCCTATTTCGCATAATTCTCGGTGTAGCCGTTGCGAATGATAGTCGCTCGATGAGATCTTGCGATGCTCCCGATCATTGTCGTAGGAGTCGTAATCTCTTCTTCTTTTTGACATATTAGGGTGGTGGGTTGGTGTGGGAATTTGGAGTTTGAATTTTTCGTTTTGGGTGCAGTTCCGTTTGTTCAGTTTGACAAAACAGTTTCTAGGGAGAAAAATAATAAATAGAATGATTGATTGACTAATATCAGTAGAACGAGAGAACCTTGTTTAACATCTGAATAGCACCCATTGAATGCTTTCTATAGTAAATCGTCTTGTTCTTTTATGCGCGCCGCCGCAATGTTGAGCACATGGATTGCACGCTTCGGTTTGTACAGCTGCCTATATAGGGGACCCAATTGATGAACCAGGGACTTGGAACTCATCGGCAATGCTGGAAAAGCAGTCGACTTTGATCGACGCTGAGGATAACCGTCCCCTTCTTGGCGAATAGACAGACGTAGCGTGTGCGGAAGCGCCTTCCAACTGCAATTGGTCGAGTCGTAAAGTGAATTAGTGAGCTGCTGAATCAGTCTCTCACATAGCATTTCCAGCACCTGCTTGATGGGATACTTGATGAGGTTTCCATGAGTGTCTTCAACCGAGATGGACTGCGGGTATTCTTTTGCATGTTCAGTTTCAGCGTCTGTTTCGACGGGAAGGGCGTGGATCAGGTTCCACAACCGTTGGCCCAATTTTGGCGAAAACAGAGCATAAAATGACACGGGCCCCCCTTTGAGGGGCATATTTTCTCGAACATACTTCACAGTAAGGTCATCATAGTCAGATTTGAGAGCATTGTCCAAAGTCTGGACCATTTTGGAGCCGTAACCCGGCACCTTCCGTATATGCAGTTTATCCAAGTAATCCTGGAAGTCGTCCTTCTCCAAAATGGTTAGTCCGAATGGCTTATTTTCTCCCGAGATGACTTTGGAGACCATGAGATTATCAGAACAGCCAATTGACACACTGTAGTGGTGTTCCATGAAGAGTCTCTCTTTGACATAATGGGCTATGTGCGAAGCAACGTAGAGCTGGAGAGAAGAAACGGAAGAATTGGGCATGGCCACACAGCCAGCATGCTTGAAAAAGAAGTCAGGGCATTGAAAATAAGCAGAATCGTCTGGAGTCAGCGGCAGATCTAGGCCATTGCCAATGAGCTCTTCGAAGTCCTCGTCTTCGACCAAGGTTTGAATGTGTTCGACAGAGGAGATGCCGATCTTGGCGAGCTTGGCTAAGGCACAGTCGACCAAGCGATCAAGGTTGATTTTGACCTCCTCCATGCCTACTCGTTCCACCAAGCTTCCAGGGAGAACGTCATCTCTGAGGAATTCAAAGATGCGCTGGCCCTCAGCCTTGTACCTGGTGAGATCTTCGCCATTGATGATGAGCACATCTGGGAATTGATTCTTGACATCCGAGACACGAGTGAGTTTCTTGATACCCAGCTTTCTAGCAGCATAGCTGGTTGTGGCGGCACAGTTCTTTTGAGCTATGATGAAGGGTTTGTCTCTCAGTGATGGATTGAGGTTCTGCTCCACACCGCAGTAGAAGGCGTCGAAATCGACATGGAGGTGCATGACAGCATAGAGTGGGCAACGGCAGCGAAAGAGTAGCTCTCGTCCAAGACCTAAGGGCTGATGAACAGTAGCCTGGCGAGGCGAGGCAAGGCAAGGCGAGTCAAGTACAGGGCCTGATTTCGATTTCAGATGCACCAGCTGCAGCACTGGCTGAAGCACAAGAAGTTGCAGCTGACGGTGTGCGTCGTGCTTTTTTGGTGCTGGGATGCAACGGATGGCAAAGCTAACAACAGCACAGGAGCTGTGGCAACATACCCCAATCGGTGGATTACAGTAGGATGGAGAAGAGATGGTCGAATGAAAGAAAATAAGAGTATAGGAGACGGAGCCGGCCAGCCGGCACCAGACTGAGATGAGAATTGATTAGGCGAACTGCGCTACACGGCACTGAACTAGATGTTGCTGAGCTAATGCCACTCCTGTCAACGCTGAACATTCTACGCAGGCAGCCAAACCCAATTACTCAATGTTCAACACCACGGAGGAGGTTTGCAGCTCATCGCACCGGTTGACGATGCAGCCAATTTCGGAGGGCGGTGGCCAGTAGTGGCCAGCACCAGCACCAGCACCAGCACAGCACAGCACTAGCTGCGTAGAAGAACAGCCGACCCGGCGGCTCTTTTCCAAATGAGCCATATACACATGCATAGAGGCCCTCCCTTCTCTTGGACTCCTCGCGCATCCTGTCGAGTGGCCACACCCCTGCTGGTTTTGCGGCTGGCTCGCATCTTCTAAGTCCCAGCCACTGGGATATTCCTCTTCACCTCCACCACCACCACCATGTCGCTGCGCAAGAAGTCCATGCTCAAAATCATCATTCTCGGTGACAGCGGTGTCGGAAAAACCAGTCTCATGTGAGTAGTACAACAAACCAACCGTCCTGGCGCCCACAAGCACGGCGCTTCGGGCGGTGATGTGATGCCCCCTGCGATGACGACCAACCTAATCTAACCCAACCAGGCAGCAATATGTGAACAACAAGTTCAGCACCCAGTACAAGGCCACAATCGGCGCCGACTTTTTGACCAAGGAGATTTATCTGGACGACCGGCGAGTCGTCATGCAGATCTGGGACACAGCGGGCCAGGAACGGTTCCAGTCTCTGGGCGTGGCTTTTTACCGAGGGGCGGACTGCTGCGTCCTCATGTACGACGTCAACAATGCCAAGAGCTTCGAGAGTCTCGAGAACTGGCGAGACGAGTTTCTGATCCAGGCGTCGCCGCCTGATCCGGACTCCTTCCCGTTTGTGGTGATTGGCAACAAGATTGACGTTGAAGAGAGCAAACGTGTCGTGAGCACCAAGCGGGCCCAGGCGTTCTGCGCTGCCAAGGGCAATCTGCCGTACTTTGAGACATCTGCCAAAGAGGCCACCGGCGTTGAACAGGCGTTTGAGGTCATTGGCAGAAATGCGTTGCAGCAGGACGATGCCCAGGACTTTAGTCAGGAGTACTCCGATGCCATCAACATCAACCTGGACAGTGAACAGGGAGGATGCGGGTGCTAAGCCGGGCCAGCCAGTTCAGCCAGCCAGCCGAGCTGCTTCTGCCCTTTTGTTTTGCCGTCCGTCCGTCCGTCTGTTTTCTGCACCTCTTCCCATTATACATTTGTTGTTTCCCGCTTTGCCATGTTTGAAGTTTGTGTTATATAATTCTCTAATAGCATCAATATATCCGATGCGTACCATTTTTACGCAGGAATACCCCAGCGTAGCATTGTGCAACCCAGAGATCCATCTTGTAGGCTCTGAACCGGAGAAAGAACACCGGGGCTCTACTACCACCCTCTCGACCTACCCATAGATACAGCACTACATACTTAGACAACTGCCCTCTTACTAGGCATATGATTCTACGACACCCATACCAGAAAGTAACATGCCAGTGATTGGGAGGGCCTGCCGCCTGTTCATTAGATATGGTTGGTCCGGCATGCACTGCCCTGGCTGTCTATCCCGCTGGGGGGTGCAGCTTGACACCAAAAGTCGTGTTCATTTTGCAATGGTCGTACTTTGTTCAGGCTCAGAACTGGGAACCGTTACTACATTACTAGGCAGGAGCACCAAAAACAATAGGCACAATACTACCATAAAGAGTGAGTACTACTGTGAGTTCCAATCAGTAGGGGGTTGCCAGCTTAGTCTAGCCAGTGTATTCCATGTGTACGTGCATGACGGTCTGACGTTCTACTACTGCAATGTCCAATAAAATCAGTGGCATTTTTATTATGATTACCATTGACGTAAGCAAATGGGCACATAGCTGTTCCGACGCCCAGCCTGATCCGTACTTGTACCCCGGGGTTTCTTCGTTCACTTAAACTGGGCCCAACAAATCAAAATGGGTTATGTGGACCCTGGACGTAGGCTGCCAACAACCAAGGTAGCATGGGCAAATCAAGAGGCTCTTGAACCGCTGCTACACTGCACCAAATCGGACAAAGACCAGATCAGACCGGATTTTTTGGCAGGGCCCTTAAACCGCCAGGAATAAGAACTGTCCAACGGCTTCACAGACGTCATAATGCCAGACTGAGCCAATTGCCTGCTTGGCTTACCCCAGATTTTCGCCCCGGATGAACGGATGATGCTGCATATCTCGCACCCCACGGGGAAATCAACAGCCCATTTCCCCGGATCCAACCAGTGCTCGCACACACACACCTAACCGGCACGCTATCCGAGGGACCGGGTGAAGGGAATACGCGCAGTACATGCTTGGCCCCCCCAGTGACTATAAAAGCTGACGGTTGTCCAAGGTCGGCGTGTCGATACCACCTTATCATACCACTTGCTCACAGTTGTGTGTAATCTTTGCCCAATCAAAGCCTGCGCATTTTTCAGTCCAACAGTCCCCCACCACAAGCTCACTACATTTTCCAACCGTCTCCTACCTACTACCCCATAGTTTTTTTTTGGGTCGTCGTCGTCGTGTGCGCCTATTAACTTCGCCTCATTACCCTTCCGTCAACTTTCAAGTCGTTTCGGCCCGCATATCGCTTTTGATCTTACCATCCATCCCCCTTAGGACTCAGATCTCTGCACCTATTTGAGAATGACCGTCATTGAATCCACAGTCGCTAGCCTTAAACGGTTCACCCCCAGCGAGTATTTCAGGTAAGAAACAGCACTGTAGCTGGCCAGTCCTGCTGCAGCCCCTAGTCTGGTGCGCCTATTGCAACTCTGCGTGATGTAGCGCAGCGGCCAGACCAAAGCGTTGAATCAAAGCGTTGAATCAAACTAACTCTTCCAGCAAGCACCCGGCCAAGCCTCATCTTGATTCCTTGGATCATTACCATGAGCTCTTTAATGAGTCTGTGAAGAACCCCGACAAGTTCTTCACTAAACTGGCTCACGAGCTCTTGACCTGGGATAGAAACTTTGACACTGTTTCCTACGGAGGCTTTGAGCATGGCGATATGAGCTGGTTTCTCGGAGGCCAACTCAATGCTTCTTACAACTGTGTCGATCGACATGCAATTGCCAATCCCAACAAGGTGAGTAATTTAGCTGCGCTTTCTTTCGTTAATTCTGCATGGCTTCTGTTTGTTGTTGTCTCCTGGCTGCTGGTTCCTACGATCGTTGAGTACCCCAACCCTTTGTAGGCCCAACCAACCCAAATTTCAGAGCAAACCGGCCCAACAGCGGCGGCACTTGTTCCGACATGGCCAATTATCTCCAGGAAGACCAAGCTGCACAGACAGAAACCAGAATAGATTCAAGGACTAGCCACATTCCTTTTACCGGATTTTCTTTTCCTGCTCAGGCGCTAACATCTTTCCAAACAGGCTGCGATCATCTATGAGGCTGATGAAGCTGAGGACAGCCGTACCATCACGTACGGTGAGCTGCTCCGAGAAGTCTGCCAGCTGGCTCAAGTCCTTACCGACTTTGGCGTCAAGAAGGGCGATACTGTGGCCATCTACCTGCCCATGATCCCTGAGGCCATTGTGGCTTTGCTGGCCTGCACCCGAATCGGTGCTATTCATTCCGTTATCTTTGCTGGATTCTCTTCTGGATCTCTGCGGGATCGAGTTATCGATGCCAACTCCAAGGTGATTATTACCACCGATGAGGGCCGACGAGGCGGAAAGACTGTGTACACCAAGAAGATTGTTGACGAGGCTCTCAAGCAGTGCCCTGATGTTGAGAAGGTGTTGGTTTTCAAGCGAACCGGCTCCCAGGTGCCCTGGACCGAAGGACGGGATTTCTGGTGGCACGAGGAGACCAAGGTGAAGCGTCCTTATGTCGCCCATGTTCCCATGAGTGCTGAAGACCCTCTCTTCCTATTGTACACCTCTGGTTCCACTGGCAGCCCCAAGGGTGTTGTGCACGTCACTGGTGGCTACCTTCTGGGTGCTGCTGCCACCACCAAGTATGTCTTTGACATCCATCCCGAAGACATTCTTTTCACTGCTGGTGATGTCGGTTGGATTACCGGTCACACCTATGCATTGTACGGTCCTCTGCTGCTGGGATCCACCACTGTGATTTTCGAAGGCACCCCTGCCTACCCCACGCTTTCCCGATACTGGGACATAGTTGAGAAGTACAAGGTCACCCATTTCTATGTGGCACCCACGGCTTTGCGTCTTCTCAAGCGAGGAGGCGAGGAGTACATTAAGAACCACGACTTGTCTTCTTTGCGAACCCTGGGATCTGTCGGCGAACCCATTGCTGCCGAGATTTGGGAATGGTATCACGAGCATGTGGGCAACAAGAACTGTCACATTTCTGACACATACTGGCAGACTGAGACCGGATCCCACATCATTGCTCCCCTGTCTGGTATCACTCCCATGAAGCCTGGTTCTGCCTCGCTGCCCTTCTTTGGTATTGACCTGGTCATCATTGACCCAGTCAGCGGAAAGGAGCTGAAAGGAAACGATGTCGAGGGAGTTTTGGCTATTCGAAAGCCTTGGCCCTCCATGGCTCGATCGGTCTGGAATGCTCATGAGCGATACCTTGACACTTATCTGCGACCTTACCCCGGCTACTACTTCACCGGTGACGGAGCTGCTCGAGATCACGAGGGCTATTACTGGATCCGAGGTCGAGTTGACGATGTTGTCAACGTCTCGGGTCACCGACTTTCCACTGCAGAAATTGAGGCTGCTTTGATTGAGCACCCGTCCATTGGTGAGTCAGCTGTAGTTGGTATTGCCGACGATCTGACTGGCCAGGCTGTGATTGCATTTGTGTCTCTCAAGGAGGACTACAGCAACACCCCCGAGCTGCGAAAGGAGCTTGTTCTCCAGGTTCGAAAGGAGATTGGCCCCTTTGCTGCGCCCAAGAGAGTGATTGTTGTTAAGGACCTGCCCAAGACCCGATCTGGTAAGATTATGCGACGAATTCTCCGAAAGATTGTGTCTGGTGAGGCCGATTCCATTGGAGACACCTCCACTTTGAGCGATCCTGCAGTGGTGACCGATATTATTGCAAACGTCAAGGAGCAGCTTTAAGGGAAATTGGGCATCTGAACTAGAAATATATCATAGACACATAGACATGATAGATAATGATTAGAGTAAGAAACCGACAGGGAGAGAGAGAGAGTCAGGGGCCTTTTTCTTCCATTCATTGCAGTCTTGCAGTAATAATTTTCCAACTGCCTTGGCGCATATGCCGAGTTAGTCTCCGATGCAACCAAGCCGAACAGTAGCGCTCGGAACGTATCAGTTGAGACTCGGCTGAGCCGTAGTGCGAGCCAACAACCTTTCCTGGCCAAAGAGCACAGTCAACCGTCCATTAAACATTGCCAGGTCAGCAATAGAAACTGCATATCAACCCGAATGTACAGTGAGATATAGAAGCAATAGTTGCCAGGTATAAATAGATATGAAACATTTTTCTTTCAAACATCACATTTGCGTGAGAGCACTCGTATTCATCGTGTGCTTCACCCTGTGTGCGGAACATTTCTGTTGGGTAGGATCAGGAAGGATAACTAAAGTAAAGCATGTTCGGGGGTATTAACAGTATCAATTAATATTCTCGAGGAAGCAGTGTTAGCAGAGCCTGTCCAAGTCGGATTGGCCAGAGTTTATAAGATGGTAAGTTTGTAAAAGTATAAAGGAAGCGGTATGGTGAGTTAGAGGGGAAGTGCGGGGCTCCCTCCAAGTGGATTTGCCGGCAGATATCGCGCGGAGATCGACTAAACACGGCAGAGGCTGTTGAATGAAGCAAGAGAGTAGTTATTTGGAAAGAGCAAACTGGAGAAACGGAAGCAGAGCTGCGCGAGGCACATGTTTGGAGGAGGGTGAGGCTGTCAGGGCCGAGGCCGGTGCACCAGGTTGAGATGCGGCCTTCGGCCGGGAGGAGATGAGATTGATCTGCCGACGACGGCACAGAACCAGCCAACGGGCTTTGCGAGAAGGGAGAGTTTGCAGTGAAATATGTACAATGCAGTTCGACCAGAAAAGTAAATACGATAAGAAACGGGGTTCAGCATGGGTGATATCGGTATCGGTACTGTATAGAATCAGTAAAAGTCAACTAGCAGGCTCGGCACTACTTAATAAGGGAAGATTGGGAATACCACTGTGACAATTGACACTCAAACGTAAATGAGGAGTGAAGCCGGTCGGTAGAAATAAAAGGCGATTGAGGCGAACATCAAACTGCTGGTGGGCTCGGAGAGAAGCCTGACAGTGCTGGGCCATAGGTGGTGGGCAGTTGAATCTACTTGCGCAGAAACAGCAGCGAACGAGCAATGCCAGCAGGGAAACGGGTAATAATATTAGTTCTATTAAGCTAGGATGGGATCGGAAATTGCCGACCACTCTGAGCGACTTCTCGCAGACAACACTGGCAGAAGAGCTGCTGACCGCCAACCACTGCTCCGAAGAGAATGCTTACTCGGCTCGAACGGGGTATGATGGTGCAGGTCGGCCAATGCCATCACCGTCCACAAGTCAGGGGCCGGCCGATTGCGCCCTGCACAGTGCACAGCGTGCAGTTTTGCCTGTCAGAGAGATACTGGGAGGTTAGTGGCTACTGATAGCGGCGCGCGGCTCAGCTGATATTCCTAACTGGGACACCCCCAGATGGAGCGAGCCTTTGCGAAAGCGCACTGGTACGCAGTAGACAGAACCCGGTGCAGCGTAAGTGATATCTAAGCACACGAGTTGCAGAGCCCTCGGAGACATGCACTATTGTACTAGCTGGTACGCTCCTTTTTTTCCGGGGCCCGTGCTGTGAAGCCAAGCCGAACCGCGATCGATGCGTGCGTGGGTGCGTGTCCTGACCAGACCGGCTGCATTTCCTCAGCAGCCAACGCAATGGCGCAGATTCCTATCGGCGGGGAAGCAGCAGACGACGGCCAGGCAAGAACAGCGCACTGCCAGAGCTCAGCGCAGCACAAGTGCCCAGCCGCCAGCCAGCGCCTGGCCGACTGGCCGAGCGGCGCCTGTCCTCAAACACACCACCTACCAAACCTTACTCCCCCTTTGGTGGCTATTGGCGGCCGGGTGGTGCTGTCGGTGGTCACCAACTGCCTACCCACTCATTCTCACCACCCTCCCCACCCCCCCGTAAACAAGAAGGCTTCTTATCGCTGGCACAAACCCAGCTTGATCCATGCAGCCAACTGCGCAGACCCCACGATGAGCTACCAGTCCATGACGATTCCGCGGCGCCGCGGCGGACGCAACAACCTCAACACGATGGAGCATTTTGCGTCGTCGTACACGCGTGCGCAGAGCTTTCTGAGCATTGATCCTGTGCGCGAGGTTTCCCACGCTCGCTCCTATCTGTGGGACGGCGACGGTACCAACACAGACCAGGCCATTGACGACGACGAGAGCTTTCTGGGCGACGACATCACCGGCTCCCCGCCCCCCGGCAGCTGGGCAACGTACTCGCGCGCCGGCGGCGAGCATGACAGCCTGCTGTCGTCCTCGTTTGCTGCCGACCGCGGCTCGTTTCGCGGCCGTCTGGGCTCTCGAAGAGGAAGCGTTGCCATTGGGTCCCCCGGCACCCAGCACCTGCAGAAAAATCTTGACTACACCACCCCTCCCCCTGACGGCAGCGTCGTGCTGGAACAGGCCGCCTTCTACAACCAGAACAATGAAGACGATGTCATTATTGTCCGCAAGGTCGAGGACGAGGACGGCCATGTTGTCACCGTTATTGCCGGCCAGAGCACGGCCCCCCAGACCGTCTTCAACAGTGTCAATGTCCTGATCGGCGTGGGCCTGTTGTCCCTGTCGCTGGGCTTCAAGTATTCCGGCTGGGTTTTGGGCACCACCATGATGGTGGTCTCGGCCCTGTGCACCTTCTACTCGGCACATTTACTAGCCAAATGTCTCGACACCGATAATACCATTGTCACTTATGCAGACGTGGGCCATGCAGCCTTTGGGGCTCGTGCACGAGTCCTGATTTCGTTGCTCTTCACCTTGGAGTTGACTGGAGCTTGTGTTTCGCTCGTGGTGCTGTTCGCCGATTCCCTCAATGCGCTGATCCCCAGTGTTTCCCGCATAACTTTCAAATGGATCGCTTTCCTTGTACTCACTCCGCCTTGCTTCCTGCCTCTGCGCATTCTCTCCTTTAGCTCTATCCTGGGAATCATCTGCACCACTGGTGTGGTACTCATTGTGCTGTTCGATGGCCTGTACAAGACGAAGGGCCAGCCCGGTTCCCTTTGGAACCCCATGGAGACATGGCTCTGGCCCAGTGACTGGCGCCTGGTTGCCCTTTCCATCGGTTTGTTCATGTCCCCCTGGTCTGGCCATGCGGTCTTCCCCAATATTTATCGTGACATGCGCCATCCCGCCAAGTACACTCAGTGTTTGATTACCACCTACCAGATCACCTTTGCCGTCGATATTTCCATGGCTATTCTCGGATTCTTGATGTATGGTAACATGGTTCTTGACGAGGTCACCAAGAATGTGGTTATCACTAAGGGCTACCCACCAGCTCTGACTTATCTTATGACTGTGCTAATCGGCATGATTCCTCTGGCGAAAACACCCTTGAATGCCCAGCCAATTATAGGCATGCTTGATAGTTCTTTCGGGCTCAATTATGGAGATGATTCTTGGATCAAGTCCGTGGGAAGAGCCTTTGTCAGAATCGCTACTGTGCTGCTGTTCGTCATCATGAGCATCATTTTCCCAGACTTTGACAAAATCATGTCTTTGGTCGGCAGTATGTTGTGCACCACAATCTGCTTGATTCTCCCTCTGGCATTTTACTTGAAAATCTACAACGGAAAGGTCTCTCTTGCCGAAAGAATATTGGACTATTCCTTGCTGGTAATTTTCAGTATCTTGGCAATCTTTGGTACTTACGTTTCGCTGACGATTCAGTAACTCACCACCCCCTTCCCCTTATAGGGCATGATGGTAAATCTTGTCACTCCGTTACTACTTCATATAACCTGCTGACAGTGATTCTATAAGGACGTTCCCGCCTTTTTCCCCAGGAATATGCATGTACTGTATAATTTTTTTAACACCCCATATGCTTATGTCGTTATCATTACAAAACAATTGAAAAGTTATTTCTGTGCTTTCCATCATTGATCAGCTTCTTTGTTAACCTTTTAGATGTGTTGCTCCCATTCCATTTATAAAGCCAGTAACTAACTTTGTCAGTCCTCTTCTCCTTCAATAGCTCATATCCAAGAGCAGTCATGATTTGTTCAAGATGCTTCCTCGTTAAATATCGCGAGTTATCTACACATGGTGTAGGAAGAACAAAAAAAAGAGTAGAAACGGGTCCGTCTAGGTAGTTGCGTATCTTGCGGAGCATGTCTCCGCGAGTCTCGGGCTCCGCTACATAGTTCAAAACTAGAGAAAGGCTCACCAAATCAAACCGATCCGAATCATTTATAGGCTTGGGACGCTCCATGAAATCTTGCTTCTTGATATTCCCGTCCTGTGGATTCAGATCAATGCGCTCTATGTGTTGAGCGAGCTTGGAAATGGCATTATTCACTGCCAATGACCCAATCTCAAGGACTCGGAGCTGTTGGAGGACTTCTTCACTATGCAATTCCTTCAACCATTCAACCAACAAATGGGAGCTGTCACCGCCTCGTGTACTGCTTTGCCCAGATAGACTGGCTTGCTGGTACCAGTGCTGGTTCTTGTCGAGTTCTTCAGCCAGCTTGGAGGTATCTTCGCCGGCTTTTTCCAGTTGAGCTTTGCGCTTGAGCAGAACATGATATTTTCGTATTATCTTCCTGGCGTTTTGCGGTTTTATGATCTTTTTGCCAATAGGCTTGCCGGTAATTGTGCGCTTCACCACCATCGTGGTGCATGAGTAAGGTAGGTTGGAGATGAGAAGTGAGCCTCAGAATGGAACAGATGGGGGGACTTGATGCCAACCAACAAGACGGTTGAGAATAGCAAATCTCAGTTTAATACGTGGCAAACAAATTGTAGGTTAATTACCCAAATAGATCAGTATATACAGTACATACTGACTGCAATGGAGAAGTTTGCTCAGGCAGTTTTCCGGCCACAGCATGTCGGCTGAATCAGCAATGACATAAGCAACTGAGAAAAAGCGGCTACCTTGCTCAATCTTAGTTTTAATTTTATAAAAAATAAGCAATATCAATATACACACATATATATATGTATTGAGAAAGTGGTTTGTAGTATTGACTTTCTAGCATTTGTTCAAATCATTCTGTTAGGTCATGTCACGGTTGGCGGACCTATGGGTGGAATGAGGTGAAATTTTCCATTCCAAACTCACCTTCTCTCCATTGCAAAAATGCTGCGTAGAATTAACCCCGTTCTCCAAGCAGTGAAATCGACACGAGTGCTGCGAACTGCACAAAAGTTCGTAGCAGACAGTGATGATTACAATGAGGCTCATGTGAGCCCCAAGCAGGGATCGTTTGTGGAGTCTGATTTGAATCCGACCCTGGGTACCAACCGACCAATGCCCATTAACGTGCTAATGAACCGATACAAACCGCTCAAACACGAGCCCACGCATGGCGACAAGGTGGCTGAAATCCAGCTGCGGTCGTTCCACACCTACAACTTGGACTTCTTTGCCGACTTTGTGCTGCGAGCAGCTTTCTACCTGCGGATTCCTGCCAAGGGTATCACTCCGCTTCACAACAAGACCGAGCGATGGACAGTGATTCGATCGCCTTTCGTGCATGCTAAGAGCAAGGAGAATTTCCAGCGAATTACTCACAGACGACTGATTACTCTGTACGATGCCAATCCGGAGGTTTTGGAAGTTTTGCTGTCTACCATCAAGAAGTTCAGCATAGCTGGTGTAGGTGCCAAGGCCAACCTGTATTCACATGAAGACTTGAACGTCATCAACCGAATGGAAAGCGGCGAGGTTTCGCTTGGAGAAAGCTCTCATATTGACTTGAGTGCTGCTCATCCCGATGTTGCCAAGGCAGTTTTGGATATTCTCAAGGATCCTGCGTTCAATGCCAGCGAGCAGGATGTGCAAGCTGTTAAGCAGGATCTTAAAAAGACTGCCATTGCGGAGGAAAAGAAGGGAGCTGCGAAGGGATCCAAGAAGGCTTCCAAAGACAAGACGGAGTAAGCATTTTGTAGGTAGCATTTTGCTTTGCCTCAGCATTTAAGTCTTGTGTCGTCGCTGTAGACGGACGGACGGACGAGGCACTTGTAAATAGAATGGTGTACAAAGATATATAGTGTAGGAGCAAAGAGACTATAAAAGACTTCACCTATAAAATGCCTAATGTTATTGTACCTATATCATTATTATAGTATATATATGTATATTACCAAAATTGGATGCCGTAATGTATATCATGTTGAAAAAGTATCCATAAAAAAACCAGCGAGATCAAATAATAAAAAAAAAATAGCTAAACCTGACCATGTTAAAAAACTCATACAAAATATCGTTAGTCGTTAATGAAAGACGGAGATGGGTAAGACCAGAATTTGCAGTGCGCAGAGTTGCTGGTAAACAATAAAAAAAGATGGTAGAGGAGGGGGCAGAGAGGACATATGCTCATGGAGATGCGCAACAGATTCAAGCCTGTCAAAATGATTTCAAGACAAAAACCTGTTGATGTTCATGACTTGACGGGTGGGAAATGAAGGCTGGAAATAGGCTCGTTGCTCACCAGGGTGAGATCCCTGAGCAGGAGGTCGGGCTTGAGGAGGAGCCGAAGTAGCAACATCCAGAGCCTTCTTCACTGGGGGAGAGGATGGAGGACTCCAAGGAAGGGTGGTCAAAGTACCAGGAAGAACTCTGGGGGTAGCACCGGTGAAGCTTCGTCGGTGTTCGGGCCTTCTGTCCAAAATAGAGTGGGCAGAGATGGGGGAAGCCAAGGAATGGGGGCTATCAGGGGGAGCAGAACCGACAATAGCCAGATCCTCCTGGCCATCCCACTTCCAAAGACGGCCACCACACTCAAAGCCGCCTCCAAAAGAGCGTCTGTTGGCGGACCATCTTCGGCCAGCCTTGCCTGCAGAGATCTGCTGGAGTGAGCGGGTGGCCTGCAGTACCTCGAGCAGCTCGTGGGGGTGATGCTCCATGACAGAGTCGCCAGAGAAGGCGATGCGGGGCGGCAGCCTGGGAGGCTCAACCACAAATGCAGGTTCAATGGTGTGGCGGCGGTGGGGTTTACCACGCTTGGGCCGGACACGGGTGGAAGCAGACGGACCGTCCTCATCGGAGTGGGACGAGTCGACAATGGCCTGCTCGTGAGTGGACAGGTACGCAGCTAGCCGGGGATTCGAAGAGTACGGCAGTGCAACGGCAGAGGCAGCAGCAGCAGCAGCGTTGGGGTGCAGGTGGGTGCCTGGAGGCAGATAAGAGCTTGTGGGGATGTTTCCGACGGAGTAGGAGTGTCTGTGATGGGGCTTGGTGACCCTGGAAGCGGCCCCTGCCACACCAGCAACGGCAGCATTGGTCTGCTTGGAAAGAGTGGAGCGGCGTCTGCGCTTGCGGGAATGGTCGACGAGCGACATCTGGAGCTGACCAAAGCCGGGCTCATGGGGCTGCAGGCACATTTCTGGGAAGGACTCGCCAAACAGCGGGACCAGAGCAAAACGGATATGGTAGCATGTGCGGGACGCCAAGCGGCGAGCAATGGGGAACGGGAGCCAGGTTCCCTGGATCTTGAGGAAGCCGCCGCGGACCCGGCGCACGTCGGGCTCCAGCTCGGGGGAATGGTCCAGGAGCTTGACGATGTCGGCCTTGGAGTTGCCGATGGCCTTCCAGATGCCAGTGAAATGCACATAGCCCGTGTAGTAGTCCCAGATAATCCACTGGTTGTTGACCGAGTACTCGTACACCGTCAGGAAATTGCGCTCGTCCACGCCCGTGGCGTATTTCTTGGTTTGGATGGCGCCCGGTGCTCTGGGCAGCAGGTGCTGCTGGTCGGGTGGCACCGCATCCTCAGGGGGGCAACTGTGGATGGGGTAGATAATGGGATAACTCATCAGAGTTGAGGTGAGTCGAGGCGGCGGCGGCGGCGGCAGGAGAGAGAAAGCAGATGGATAACGCGGGTCGCAAACAAAGAACAAACAGCAGGCTCGCAGGTAGATATAGTCGGGGCGAGTTCAGGAGGGCCGGCCGGAGGGGAAATGAGCTACAAGCGGAATGTTCGAGGGGCTGCACCGGGTTGCAAAAGGGTAGGAAGTTAAGTGGGTGAGTGGACGACGACAAGTTGAGTTGGGCTCGACACGATGATGTAGAGGCTCCGATAAGCACCTCACAGGCCCCCCCGCCGCGCGGCGATGCTAATTAGCCCAAACCCGGCAAATAATTATTTGGATTTATTGTACTGCCACGTGAAGCGGGCGATTGATTTTTTGGCGTGCATGGGTCCCCGGCACCGGCTGCACAGCGGCAACATGGCCTGGGATGCCAGCTCCAGTCTGTCCAGGGGGGGGGGCCCTGCTGGCAGCGGGGGCTTATCAGCTGGTGCGTGAGCTTTTGGCGGTGGACATTCAGAGCCGTTGTCGTTGCATCGTCGTGATACCCTGGCTATGATGTCACACGGCTGGCTGGCCCCAGGCAGGGACACGACGGACCAGACTCCGCTGCTGAGTAGAGTTTGCCGGAGAGGTAGTAGAATCGGGCAGCGTAGTGAGCACAATGAAGTTAATTATGGATAGTGACTTAATATACGTGCTCGATCGCCCCCAGCTGCAGCACCTGGCCCGTATTCTGTCTGCACCACGCCAGCCCAACCAGATCCAACCGGAACCAGTCCGCTCTGGTCGGCACTGCACCAGCAGACGGACGTGCATGAACCGCTCCCGCAGCAGCAGCTGGCGTGCGTTGCCGTTTCTCGACTGCTTGATAATGTGCGAACTATCGCAAGTGCCGCTAGTCCGACACTGAACCTGACTCACCTGCAAACTGGCACCGGCTACTGGTGTCTCACCAGCACCGCATTACTTGCTCGAGCCGTGGCCATCATCGGGCTGCACAGCGCAGCCAGCCAGCCAGCCCGCCGGGGCCAGCCAATTAGCCGGCCTGGCCAAATAATATTCTGCTCATCCAGTGCCAAAGCTCTGCGCTCCACATAATATTTCCTCGAGGGCCTGGTCGCCGGCCATGCAGGGATCGGTCCAATACCCTCTGTGGGACTGGAACCAGCCAGCCTATTTCTCGGAGCTACCCCTGGCATCGGCGAGCACATGAGCTGCCCACCGACTACAACAGGCAGGGCTGGTAGGACACCACCACGGCTTGCTAGAGCCACGGCCTGGTTTTAGCTACGGCGTCTTGGAGCTACGAGTGTATTTTTGTACATGTATGTGTGTCCATCATGGACTTGCAAATACGCACTTGCATTTCTCCCGTATCTGTGTGGGGCGAGCGGGGTGGTGGTTGGGTCTACTGGTGAAGGTGCTCCCTGCACCTATCTAAGTAGATGCTTGGACTTGGCCTGGGCGAACAGACTGCGGGGACTCTGATCCCCCACCGATTATCTTGGCTAACACATCGGATCCATTGTGTGTATTCGTGTACCATCATTACACTATATTTGCAGATGCTAGTAGATATGGGTATCCCACTATTAGCCAGGCTAATAGTAGCAAGGTAAGGTGTGTGTGCCTTCTTCAAGCCTTGGACCCAGCTTCCCCAGAGGCAGCTGGTGCCGGTGCAGTTGAACCTGGCGCCGCCAAGACAGTCTGGCCCTTCTCTCTGTATGTACTCACGGCAGGGATATTAGCAGGCATTCGTGTCTCCTTGGTGCTGTACGGCCGCGGCTCTAGGCAAATCAGCGTATGCAGCGGAACATCCATCCACGGTGATCGATCCTGGGGCACATTCATAAAGTAGGCGTAGATGCAACGCAGCACCGCCTGGTGCGTCACAATCAAAATATTCTCCTGCCTCTCTAGCTCCATGATAATCGGTTCCAGACGAGTCACCACGTCCCGATACGACTCACCGCCTCGGTATCGGTACTCATACTTGTCCCGATCTCGGGCTGCAAAGTCCTCGGGATACTGCTCCTTGATTTCCTCATACGTCATGGCGTCGCACACTCCTGCATCCAGCTCATCCAGTGCCTTCCAATGCATCTGCCGATACGGCAGGTGTCGTGCAGTCTGCTGTGTTCTTTTAAGCGTGCTGGTCCACACGGTCAGTTTCTTGTCGCTGCCAACCGCTTCCAGTACCATGCTTGGCAGCTTTTTGGCATACATTTGCCCACGGGGACTCAGATTACTGTCTCCGCCAAGCTGCCCTGTCAAGTTGTACTCGGATTCGCCGTGACGACTGAGCCAAATGAAGCGCGGCTTGATATGCAGGTTCATCAGGTAGTACACTATTCGGCTCTGCATGTGGCTCTTGATCTTGTTGACCACCACCTGGCTATTGACATTGATAATTTTGACATACGTCAGGCTCTCGTCACTAATTGTCTCGTAAACATCTTCATACTTCTTGATTCGCATCATAAAGTCCTTGACAGCGTCCTCAGGGTCCTCGCCAGCATAGTCTGGTGAGCTGGTCTTCACATCCATAATATTGTTGCGTATCAGGTCCTGATCATCACACCACGACTCGACAAACATGGGCTCCACGCCCTTCTCCAGCATCAGGTTGCGAATCTTCTTCCGTCGACTCTTGGTGCTGTTTGTGGCATCCAGAATACCCACCTGGCCCTCCTCCTCTTCGAACCACCGCATCATGTCCTCCACAGCCCGCATGGCTGCTTCCTGGCGCAGACGCTCGCCCTCCTTGTTGGTGGAATCAAAAAAATCGGCCGTAGGATGTGCTGCCGTCAGCCGCCGGTACATGCCCACGTTGAAGCATTTGGCGTTAATGCTCAGCCAGCTCAGGTACCGCACAATTTTCTGTGCAATCAGGCTCTTTCCCCGGGCGGGAAGGCCTACCATCACCACGCAAATGCGCAGATTGTCGGGCCTTACTCCTGAAACGGGCATGACTGTGGATCCGGTACTAAAACTCTCTTTTTTTTTCTGGTCTTTCTCGGCTTCCGCTAGGGTGCTGCTCCTTTGTCCGTTGTTATCTGTATGGTGGTCTGCTGCAGAATGCAAATGTCAAGATGCCAAACTGTTGCCAAACACGGAGATTTTCATGTGGGGTGCGAGCGGGAAAAAGCGGACTGGTTGCGCTGCTCTTTGCCATTTGGCCGAGGAGGCCAAATAAAGCAAAGCTGGGCTTGCATACAACAGCACCGGTGGGAGCTCGGAGTCGGTGTGCACGGCTGCAACAAGCGTCCCGAGAACAAGGACACCCCCCCGGTAGACACTGCGACTTTTCCACCTGGACCGGTCCAGCTCCAACCGACCGGGATCTCCTCCCACCCAAACTCGTCTCCACAGGTCCTTCTACTTGCACCCAGCCCAACCAAATGCCCCACCAAATTCCCCCCCATAGCTACAGGTTCAGGTCCTCCCCAACGTGCGCGGAATCTGGATCAACAGCCAGTCAACATTAGTCTCTACTCGTCTACCATTCCACCAATCTACCATAACAGAATACTTTCCAAGTACACCACATCTATACACCAGCCAGCAGTTGGCTTCTCCGCATTGCATTGTCCTACCTACCCTACATCTCCGCTCGCTTAGCAATCCCCAGCTAAGCCATGAGTCTGTGCACCTACCAACAGCTACCAGAATGGCAGAAGGACAACCACTATATTCTCACAGGCTACGTCCGTGAAACCCGCTCGCTGCGTGCCTGCTTCAACAGTCTTTTCTACCTGCACAATGAGTCCGGCAATATCTACACCCATTTGATTCCGGCCGTGCTTCTTTTTGCCGGCTTGTTTGCCGGGCTGCTGCCGTACCTCGCTCCGTCCTGGTCGGATCAGCTCATTCTGCTGATATTTTTTTCCGGGGTAATTGGGTGCCTCGGAATTAGCGGGGCTTATCACTGCATCAAGTGCCACAGTCCTCGCATTTCTACCATCGGCAATGGATTCGATTACTTTGGAATCGTCGTGCTTATCGAGGCTTCCATGGTTTCCATGATATACTACGGGTTGCGGCCCCATCCTGTCCACCGTACTGTCTTCTGTCTCATCACCACCACCTTTGGCATCATCTGCACCGTTGTTTCCCTGGACACAAAGTTTCGCACCCCAGAATGGCGACCGTTTAGGGCTAAAATGTTCGTGGCATACGGCCTCAGCGGAATTCTACCGATAATAGCCGGTTTCTTCCTGTATGGCAAGGATGTCATCAGACGCATTTCTCTGCCCTATGTGCTGCTTGAGGGATTTCTATATATCCTTGGAGCCGCTTTGTACGCTGCAAGATTCCCTGAACGCTTGAGTCCGGGAAAATATGACTATTTTTTCCATAGTCATCAGATATTTCATGTTCTGGTAGTTGCTGCTGCCTGTGCGCATGGCACGGCTCTATACCACAGCTACCTATATGCCTCTCACCTAGATGGAATGAGCCCCAGTGCGAGTCTCTAAAAGGATCATCGTTTAATTTAATTTTTTTTTGAGCAACTTTCGTACGAGCAGCAAGGAGCCAGAACGGGTCAGTCCCCTTACTGCTCGACGGATTTTCATTAATAGTTGTACATTTTCATATATATATATATAGGGCGGGACGGACGATCGACATTGATCATGTGTCCACGCTGATTTCTCCCCATCGAGCGTCCTCGGCTCGTCTTTCCTTGATGAATTCCACAGTTCTTTCAAAGTGCTTCCGTGGCGAATCACTAATACCTTCATCAGTGTTATTAGCCAGGTTCGTGCTGATCAAGTCAATTAGACCATTGATGTACTTAATCGTGATCTCATTATTACCCCGATCAAAAAAGTACAAGTATCGATTCAGAATCTCCACAAATAGTTCCACCGAAACAGCGACATCCATGCATCCATCAGCCACTCGAAGAGCGCGCTGTAGACACTCGAGCACTCGCTTGCCATCTCTAAACAGGTCTCCAGAGCCAGATTCCTCTTCTCCCAGCGCAGGAATCTCAGTAGCCCACCACAAATGGCTAGCTAGGTACACTGCACGGCACTGGTCAGGCTTCTTTAGCAGCTTAGAGCCGTATAGCGCGCATTTACTCACCAATGTGTCGTAACTGT
The DNA here is from genome assembly GCA_023628935.1 of Zygoascus sp. PK3305. Classification (NCBI taxonomy): domain Eukaryota; kingdom Fungi; phylum Ascomycota; class Dipodascomycetes; order Dipodascales; family Trichomonascaceae; genus Zygoascus; species Zygoascus sp. PK3305. The sequence goes on from JAMAJS010000003.1 coordinate 111,245, forward strand.
CCTTGGTGAATTTTCTTGTGCTCTGCAGAGCACCAGCAATGACACATAGCGACTGGTACTGTGCTCGACTATCACTGATGCTTTCCTCATATACTGTGAACGCTTGAGCAAAAAACTCATAGGATGCCTCTTCAGCATCTGCCTGATCAGCCACGGATGCTGCACTCACAAACAGACGTAGAGCCAAATCTGCCGCATTGGCCAAATTTGTGCGGTATATTTCTTCAATCACTCTGTGGGTGAACTTGAATGTCGACCCAGTCTTGGCTTCAGCCTTCTCCTTGGCGTACTTGCGCACCAGTCTCAACGAAGCGGTCACCAATGCAGGGTACGTGTAGCGAATTTTAGAACCACCATTAGACAATGCCTTCCGAGCAACAGCCAGGAGCTTTGCAACTACATCAGAATCTTTGTTATGCAAAAGGTGCACAACCTTGGCAAGACTTGACTGATCGGCCAAAACAGCAGCAGATGCCGTGCTCTCATCCTCTGTAAAACTATTGCCTCCCGGAAGAGAGACATCTTGTGAAGTACCTTCTCTAATGATAATTTCAATCAAGCCAAACACACCTTCGGCCTCTTCCACAGTTTCAATATGCTTACTGTCCTTTAGAATAGTTTCCAAAACAGATCCAGCAACAATTTTTTTGGTAGAAACAGATTGAGAATTTAGCAGAGGCACATAATTATCGAACTTCAACACTGTGAGAACTCCATTGGGATAAAAGCTGATAAGCTGCTGGAGAAGTTCCAATATGCTCTTCTCTCCTCCCTTGCCATCTCGAGTGAGCTCGAACTTGAGTATTTCATCAATGTTTTCCTTCTTCTCTGGGTAGCAATTGAGAGAAAGTCGGGATAGACCGACCATTATACCAGCGATATCCTCTTCAGGAATATCAGGTCGCACCTCGACCATACTCTGTACATGACTGAAGAAGAGATGGAATAGATCTTGTTCTTGTTCTTCTGGCTGAGAAACCGATGACTCCTCCGCTTCTGGCTGAGAGCTTTCCTGTGCCACGGATGCATCTTCGGCCACAGCCGTAGCTTCGGTCTCGTCGTCACCTTTAGGGCCCTCCGATTCAGACGCATTTTCATCGATTTTGATATTGTTCACTTTATCGGTTAGGCCAGCAGGCCCTCCACCTTCGTCCTTTCGGATTGAGTAGTAGTCGGCAAGTCTGTTGATCATAGATAGCACAATTCTCTTGACGGACACAGCAGGATTCAGCTGGTTGGTGGCCTTGAGGAAGAGATCTAGAGTGAACAAATGGAACTCATCAGGGAAGACCTGGCAAATCACATCCAGAAGATACTCCTGAGCAAGGACGTCTCGGCACTGTACTACCTGTTCAAGAATAGCGGGTAGAATATTGTCCCTATAGTATTGTTTATCGATGCCGTCGAGCTGGCTGAGTCTAACGAGGTTCGACCCCACGAGAATCTGGAGTTCCTGGCGTTCCTTGATTCGCTTTTCACGCTCACGAGAATGGCCCTGATGCTGCAGACGAACCCATAGCTTGTTCATCTCGATGAAGTTTGTGATGACGAACTGGATGGAGTCCTGAAGATTACCTTCAGGGCCATCGCCGGAGCCAGTGGGCAGGTAATCGCGAGCACCCTGAGAGAGATAGTAGCGCAGGAACAGACCACGGATAGGATGCTGAACACCTCTGCACATTTCCATCATATCCTTCATGATTTCCTTGACAGGGGCGCCAGGAATGCTCATGTAGACAGTGCCAACAGTCAGCATCAGGTAGAGCCGGGGCACAATATTACCAGCATACTGCACCAATTCGTAGATATCAGCCAGATGATGGTTCTGATGGTCTTCCTTGAGATAAGAACCGAGGTAGCTCAGAGCGTCAAAGGATGCAATATACAGTTCGTAGTACTGTTTGGGGGACAGACTGGACGTTCTCAGTTCGGCCAGAAAAGTGCTGGCATGCTTGATTGCGTCCAGCAGCTTTCCCTTGGTCTCGAGGCACTTGCGCATCAGCGTTTCCTCATGGCGGATGAATTGCAGGCTGTGCTCCAGGTGCTTGCCCTGTTCTTCTGCAGACACGGGGTTCATGGCGGCGACACGGATGGCAGACAGGTGCTAAACAGGTCGGGGCGAATGCAATGGAAAGGAAACAGATAGATCGGATTCAAACAGGCAGCTCCACTTGGATATAGTTTTCGGGGCGTTTTTGCATGCAATTCGCAGTGCAGCTCGCAGCAGTGGCAGTCGTGGCGATGTGGTGATGGCTGATGTGGAGGTTGGAGGAAGGCTCCCAAGCCCAGCAGTGCTGGTACTGCTTATCAGTGGGGTGGGCACCGTACAGCGGGAGCAGAACGGTGTACTATGGGAGATATGGTGACGTAGAGGTGACGAGATGAACATAAATTTTGAAGCAGCGTTTTCATGTATATTATTTGGTAACTAGGTGGGCTGGTGGTGTTGTGGTGGATTGTCTGGAGAAGTGTCTGATCCGATAACGTGAAATTTCAGGTTCAGGCTCAGCAGACAGTACTGTAGTAGCGGGGAAAAGGTTGCATGGAAAGTGGAAGGAGCAGCAGATTACATTGCAGAGCACATGTTCAAGTCCGACTCCTAGACTGATAATGCTGTGCAGCGCATATGTTCCAGTCGAACTCGTAGTCCAAAGCTCTGCTGCACTGATCTGATCTCCATCTGCAACAGTCGGAAGCACAAGCACACACTTTTTGACCAACTGCAATGCCTCCTGTTTTTTCTAAACTGTACTAATACCCAATCTTGGGCCGTTTATTCACCATTACTATTACCATTTTTTCCCCATGACCATTTCGTTGTATTTGTTTTCTATTCATCTCATTTTTTTCTCGCTGGCACTGCGCTTGGATGGCTGGCTGATCCCATCTTCCTTGTGCAAATCCCGCTTGATCTTCTCACCACCGCCCGCCATGAGCTTGAAGAGCCTCAACACTCCACCGAAGCTCAAGAAAACCTCGGGAGGCGAAAAAAGTGCACACTCCTCGCCGCGAGCGTCGGCACTACCTGCTCCTCCAGATCACTTCATCATCCGGCCATCAGCTGCAACTGCGCTCAAAAGCTCGACCAAGGTTTACCTGAGCATGGAGTCGCTGCGCCGAATCGGCATAGCCCAGGGCGACATTGTCAATGTCAAGGCGCTGAACAGCAGCATCGAACTGCCAGCAGTTGCACAAGTAGGCACGCATATTTCCGATAACGACGTGGTGGAAGTATCCACGTCGTTTCGGCGCTGTCTCGATGCTCTGATTGGCGATGCTGTGGACATCTCCAAGCACAAGGCCAAAATCCCAGAGGCCTCGAGTCTGACGCTGCTGACCGAAGCTCGGGAAGTAGGCGAAGATGAGGCTCATGGAGCTCTGAGCGACATTTCACTGGTTTTGCCGGGTTTGCGGTTCGATCTCAACGGTACCGACTGTCAGATTTCATTCAAGAATGCCATTGATCTGGCAAGCCTCTCAATACAGGACTCGACTACACCGCCCCAGCTGGAAACCCCGGTTTTGTTCACAAAGTCTACGCAGCTGTGGACAGAGCAAGTCGACGAACTGCCGGCAATCCAACATGGATATGGCACTATTGGAGGTCTATCAGCACCCATTTTGACTCTGAAAACCAAGCTCCAGCTGCCCCTGCATCGCCCAGAATTGTACAAGCGATTCAACATGAGTCCTGACAGAGGCTTTTTACTACACGGACCACCAGGAACAGGCAAAACCATGCTGCTGAGAGCTGTTGCTCATGAAAGTAATGCGCATGTGTTTACCATCAACGGCCCTAGCATTGTGTCCAAGTATCTGGGCGAGACTGAGCAGGCTTTACGCAAAATCTTCGACCAGGCCCGAAAGTACCAGCCCAGCATCATTTTCATAGACGAGATCGATGCAATCGTTCCCAAAAGAGACTCCGATGATTCAGGAGAAGCAGAGTCTAGGATTGTCAGCACTTTCCTGACTCTGATGGACGGCATGCAGAGCGATGATGGCATTGTCATCATCGGCGCAACCAACAGACCCAACAGCATTGATCCAGCACTACGAAGAGCAGGCAGGTTCGGTCAGGAAATCGAAATAGGTATTCCTGATGTTGATTCTCGATTGGAAATATTATCTGTACAGCTTTCTCAGATTCCTCACAAGCTGGATCCAGAATTTATCAGCCATATCGCTTCCTCAACCCACGGCTACGTTGGTGCAGACTTGTATGCTCTGTGCCGAGATGCTGTCAACCGAGCTATTCAGCGTGGAGTGGACCAGCAGCTGGACCCGTCCGCTATGTTTGTTGTCGACGATGATATTTCCAAGGCTTTTGTAGACATTCGGCCCTCCGCCATGAAAGAAATCATGCTAGAAACGCCTAAGGTGTACTGGAGCGACGTTGGAGGACTGGAAGATGTCAAGCAGAAACTGAAAGAGACTGTGGAATGGCCACTGCAGCATGCTGATTCTTTTTCGCGGCTCGGTATTAGCCCACCCAAGGGTGTCTTGCTGTACGGTCCTCCCGGTTGTAGTAAGACTTTGATTGCCAAAGCTCTGGCTACTGAGGCTGGCTTGAACTTTTTGGCCGTCAAGGGCCCCGAGCTGTTCAACAAGTATGTAGGTGAGTCCGAGCGAGCTGTTCGTGAAGTTTTCCGTAAGGCTCGTGCTGCCAGTCCCAGCATAATATTCTTTGACGAGATTGACGCACTCTCCGCTGCTCGTGGAGACGGTGGAGATAGCACTGCTGGTGATCGAGTCTTAACTTCCCTTCTCAACGAGATGGATGGTATTGAAGCCTTGAATGGTGTTACAGTTCTTGCAGCTACAAATATGCCTGACACAATAGACTCTGCTCTGATGCGACCTGGGCGACTAGACCGAGTGGTGTACGTGGGGCCTCCAGATTTGTCTGCAAGAAAGAAGATTCTGGAAATTCAGTTCCGAAAGATGAGTATTAGTAAAGATGTGGATATTGAGTACCTGTCTACTGTCACCGAGGGCTGCTCCGGAGCTGAAGTTGTTGCTTTGTGCCAGGAAGCAGGCCTGATGGCTCTGAACGAAAGTGTGGAGATCGAGGAAATCAGCAGCAAGCACTTTGAGAGCGCTATTGGCAACATCAAACGGGCCATTACGAAGGAAATGATAGACTATTACCTTGGGTTTGAAAGCCGTGGAAAGCTGAAGTAATCCTCTTTTAATGTGTGATGTGATATATAACTTAATAATGTACATGAGGTGCTCATGAATACAATAGCATTTTGATCGTTAGAATTATTATTGCAGGTGAAAGTGCCAATCACATAATTGCACTGCAGCTCCACTTTTACCATTTGGGCCCACGGGAACTAGCTGGGGACAGACCTATGGTACAAAAGCCTTGGGTGAGATGAGAACCAGCCTGTTTCCACTGACAACAGCAACAACTCCACCAGGGCCAACAGCTGCTGCTGAGATGGGTCCTGGCAAATTATAGCTAATGTCTCTGCCATGATCACTGGATGTATGCAAATCATGGATGTCTACAGCACTGAGCGAGATGTTGGCCACGAATCGTCCGTCAGAAGACACGACTGTGGAGTCTCTTCCCCTACCACTAGAGTCACCAACACTCGAATATGCAGCACCCAGCAGCTTACCTTGAGAATCAGGCTGGGTGTATCCACATCCACCAGTCAAAGTTTCCAACTGATATGTTTTCCACCAGCCTGAACCGACGGCCAGGATACTGTTGTCTATCAGGCTAAGTTCGCGCACAGGACTGCCCACAAAGACTGTCACCAGCCACTGGCCCTTTGTCCAGTCGAGAATACGAATATTGTTTCCGCTTTCCAGTACGAGCAGCTGGTTCGAACTTTGGTTAGAGCGGAATTTTAGGGCTCTGCCGGTCTGCGACAGAGGGAAGCACCGGGTGGAATCGTCTCTGTCATGAACTAGAACCGTTCTATCATCTCCAGTAGTGGCTAGGACGCCTTCAGGAGAAATATCCAGTGCGTTTACAAACGAATCGTGGCTCCGGGAGCCTTGATAGCGAATGATTTTGAGCCCTTCTGCGGGCTTGGAGCTGACAAACGTGACCGAAAAGTCTGGATGAGCAGCTGCATAGTACGGCCCCGATGCGCAGACACTGTCCACAGCCAGCCCGTAGTGCTGGTACAAGCACTGAAACGCGGGAAACGAGTCGTTCTGGCGGATCAGATCAATCACGCCCAGATCGTGGCCAATGACCAGGCCGTCCTCCGTCCAGTCGACGCAGCGCCCATGGACAGGTAGCTGGTACTCGACCACATTGGACTCTCTCGAACTCTGGCGCAGCCTGTCGAGCGGAATTGACGGCGTTAGCAACTCCATTTACTGGCTGTACTTGTGTGGTGGATGGGCGAGGTGTGTGTTTCTCTCAGCAATGTGAGTGCCCGCCCATGTTTGTGTGGGTTTAGGTGCACTTACTAATTTGCCCATATCCGTACATTCCATCGCCATAGGAGCGCGCACAACTGTTCAGCCACTCCTATTCTTTCACCACTCCCCATCGTTCTGCGGTGAGCCGTGAATTTACCTTTTCCCGCATCCATTCTCTTCTTAGTAGTGCTGTCCTCATCGCACTTACTGCTGCATACAGTCTCTGTTGTTTCAGCTGAGCAAGCCTTGCCTTTACGTGAGTGTTTCCAAGGCGCCGATCATCTGTAAGGTACCTGTGGTGGTTTTGAAGTTGAAGCTTAAGCGAGCACGAGCTTCCACCTTGCAAATCCTTCTCATTTGCCTTCCGTCTTCATGCCTGTGAATACTAGAACTCTTCGGGACCAAACGTCGCACGATTCGCTCAGCTCCTGCATTGCAAACTTCAATCTTGATACGTACTTTGCACTGCCTACTGCTCCTGTTCGCGCAGAAATCAACTGCACGTGCGAAAACGCACCGTGCCGGTGCTTCACTGCCCAGCAGAGGGTTGTCAACGAGCTTGAACGTGACTTGAGCACTGCGGCCGAGGTTGGCCAAGCCCTGTTGAAAGACCGCGTGACCATGCAGGACGAGATCGACCGCCTCAATAGCCAGCTAGATAGCATCAACCAGGAAAACCATGAGCTGCTCGGCAGTAATGATGAGCTCATTGACCAGCTAGGCTTATTGAACGATGAGTTGGCTGCCTCTGATGCCAGAATTGCTGAGCTATCTGGCGACTTGGGCTCTGCCAGATCTCGCATCTCCAAACTCAATGCGCATGCTATGCAAACTGCCACGCTCGAGCAGCAGCTCACCGCTTTGGAATTTGTTAGAGAATCTCTGCAACAGGAACTTCAAATGGCCAGTCGTGACAAACGGGAAGCAGAGGCTCGATGGAGGAAAAGCGAACGCCTTGTCGAACGACTCAGTGCCCAGTACGAGAAGCTCGAGCAAGAGTCTTACTCGGAGAGTGCCTCCAACCGTGAATTGACTAGCATATCGAACTCAGCCCGTTCAACTATGCAGGGCTTTGTCAAGTCTCTGCTAAACGAGAACGCTGCCCTAGAGTCTACCGTCACAGAGCTACAGGAAGAAATGGCCGCAATCAAGCTGCGAAGAAGTGAATTTCAGGCAGCAGCTTCTGGGAACAAGAGCGAGATTCCTGCGGGACTCATGTCTCCCATTTCGCCCTCTATTGTTGACAGCTACTTAATTTCTCCCCCCATGTCCAACAAATCCCAGCAGCAGCAGCAGCAGCAGCAGCAGCAGCAACAACAACAACAACAGTTCCAGGTCCGCAAAAGACCTTCCCGACTCATACTGCATAAACCCACAGACTGGGATGCTCCGCGTACCCCAGAATCGCCACTCTCTAGGTACACCAAGGACGCCAGTGAGAACCTCAAACGTTGTCAGACCCCTCCTCCAGCTTTGTCTGAGCTGGACGGCCCTAGTACGCCTCTAAGCCCGGTCGACGTCAATTGCATGATGCCCCGCTTGAGACGAGCAGCTTCTCACGAGAGCATTTTGTCTATTGCTCCTCCTCTGCCTGAGCTTCCTACATTCAGCTTCAGTCAGCCCAGAATGGGCGCGTCTGCGACTGCCATCTCTGCGGCCACTACTTCTACGGTGGACGTTTTTGCTCATTCTAGTAGAGGTGAGCACAGCTCTGCTACCACCAGATCGCTCTTGTCTATGGTAACAAATGCCAATTCGCCAAAACTCAAGGGCAAGAAGAGCGCTGCCGATTCGCTCCGTTCTGCTGGTGACAGCACTATCAGTGAGGACCATCAAATTCATCATCAGAAGTCCTGGGCTTCATCTCTACTTACGAAGTTTAGAGAGGCAACTCTGACAACACCCGAAACTAGTGCAGCAGCTTCTATTGACGAAGATGCATCTGTCGATGATGATAACATCAAAGTAGTTCCTGGTATTGGGTTTGCCGTTTAGAGGCAATGCATCTTTATTAATCTATCTCTCGAATTGCATGTGCTCATCTGGTGGTGCTTCTATTGCATATAGCACCATATTAGGAGCCAGGAGCATAGTATTGTTGTGTATAATAAATAATTAGCATTAATTTATATCAGAATAATTACGGAATTATCTGTAAGACTCTACTCGAAAGAACCGCCTTTGAAGAACTGAGGCTTGGACCGACTCTTGCTCATGAGCACACGTTTAGGTGAAGCTTGAACCCGTTCAACTTGTTCTTTCTTCGGCTCCTTCTGTCTGACCAAGGCAGTTCTCAGCTTTGTTTTCACCTGAGCTGACGATATTGATCTGACAATCTGAACAGAGGGGGCCTCATAGGTGACAGACTGAGCATTGGTAGTACCCTGAGCAGCTCGGAAGGAAGACAGGCGAGGTGGTGGCATCGATCCGTCAGCTGCAGCACTAGCTGCTCGTGAAGCAATAGAAGCAATACTAGATGCCTTTCTGTCAATCATAGCAATTCGTCGAGGAAGGAAGTCGTCGTCAATATGGCCATTAGGTTCTTCGTGCACCTCTCTTTGCAGTGCTTCGCTATCCTCGTCCAAGAATGAGAGGCTCTTCCGAATGGAGTCAATAGAATACTGCGACTTCTGCGGCGCCCTGGGCTTGGCCTTAACTGTGACTGGCTCGGCAGAATTATCATCAGCACTTTCACTGCTCTGGTCATCTTCTCCAGGCTGGTCTTCACTAGGCTGGACTTCGGCCTGCTCCTCGGGCACTTCAACAATATCTAGGAAGGAAGTAGTTACGGTGGTGTCGTCAGCAATAGACTCAACAAATGCTCGGGCTTTTACATTGTTGATAATTTCACTAAGAGACTCTTCCTCAAGCAATTTCTGACGTTTTCTCTCAGCTCGCCGCTGTAACTGCTGCATGTACTCCATCTTATCTTCATCAAGGTCGAGCAAATCGTCACCGAATATCCCATTCGCTGCCCTTCTCTTTCGCCATCCACCATTGGTAACATCTTCCATAAGTTTATGAACCAGTGCAGAATCTTCATTCTTAGCTGTCTCCATAGCCAGTTGCTGAATCTTAGCCACATCAGCTGTTTCTTTGGAGTTATCATCAACCAAGCCCTGGAGATTGTAGGCTTCTGCATCCTCGTCATTATCATCTTCAGAATTGTTGTCTCCCAAATGAGCCCATTCGTCATCAGACTCATCAGCCTCTTCATCGAAGAGGGCCTTCCCATGTTCCGTCAATTTGACTTTCTGCTTTGGAGCTTTGGGTCTGCGGATCTCCTTAGTGGTAGGCTGAGTAGCAGCCTCCGGAGAATTGGGTTCATACCTAGTTCGAGGCCCTCTGTAGACATCATCGTCGTCATCTTCGTCTGCTGTATCCAGTACAAAAGAAGTTGAGGCTCTACTTCGTACAAGCTGTGTAGCATCAATTTCAATTCCATCCATCATAGGCATGGAATCCTGGGATTTGTCAAAGAAAGGAGTATCTGGGCGTCTCTGGATTTCTACCTTTGAATGAGGCGTAAGGGGATTATTAGTAGATTGTGTAGCTTCAAAGAAAGATCCAAGATTTTGAGATTCATCCTGGCTCTTGATGAGCAGATCCGCATCATCTTCATCATCTGAGAGCACCATTCGCTTTCGTCGCCCCTGGGTAGCAGGAATATCATCTTCAACAACCATACTAGATTGAACCTGCAGCTCAGGTTCACTGATATTCACCGGTTGTGTATCAATATCCAAAGGTTCAGGCTGACCATTATCTTCCTCTCCAGACATGTCAACATCTGCTTCATCACCAGAATCGACGGAGCTGTCCTCTTCCTCAAGGTCTACTGTATCCTCTTCAATATCAGAATCCTCCTCATTCTCGCTTCTGTAAACATCAGGGGCAAGGTCGTTATCAGAACCATAATCAGGATCCTCATCTTCGTCATCCAATATATCCTTTCCTTCTGGCTTCTCTTTCTTGGCCAATTCCTCTGCTTTCTTTCTTTCGACTTCTAGAAGGTCTTCTAGCATCTCCTTCTCTTTCAAAATATCATTTTCATTGACTTCAATACCGCGCTTCTTCAGATCAGCCAGCCTCTCCTCTCGAGCCTTTTTAGCTTGCTCAGCTTGTTTCTCTGAAAGGACAGAAATAAGACCGTTTGAATTATTTCCTGTGCCATAAATATCAATCTTCGCAAGTCTACCAAGCTTTCTGATCGCCTTGGGAATAGTAGAAGCAGCGGTCGTTGGAATAATTTCAAGATCAGAGTCATCTGAAGGAGACTTACTGCCTGATTGGCTGCCACTGATTGGAGCCCTTTTCTTGATAGATTTTCCATTCTTTTGGTTGTTGACAAAGCTAGTCAATCTCCGGGGAGTGATGTTAGGAGCTTCTCTGTGAGTCTCCGGCGTTTTGGTAGTGATATTTGGGGTTCTCATCAGAATAGGAGAGGACTTGGCAAGCATAGGACTGAGGAAGTCGCCAATCGGCTTTTTGTTCTTTTTGGGGGTTGTGAGAACTTTGCCATCCTCTTCTTTACCAGCCCTGATCTCCATAGGAGAAGTTCCAGGGGTAGCATTAGTCTTGCTCTTGGGGGACGAAGGAGGCGACTCGAAATCGTGGATGAAGTCATCGACGCTGACGAACTTCGTGGTATGCATCTCTGGGTCAAGCTGAAGCTCTCTTTCAATTCTCAAAGTTTCCTTCTCAGCAAATTCGCGTTCTCTCTTGGACAGACCTTTGACAGGAACGGAGGAATTGGCAATTTGAGCTACCTCTTCATCATCGTCAGGAACTAAAGAGGAGCTTTGTTTCACGTCACTATCTATAGCAGGCAGCTCGGACTTCTTTAGAGGCGCGGGCTTGGCCTTCTTATTGGGGCTCTCAAAGAACAGATCCCTGTACTGGCTAGAGATATCCTTCTCCTGAGGTGAAGAGAGCTGAACGCCCAAGGGTCTTCGAGTAGGTTTGGAAGGGCCGACATAAATGTCATCATCACTGGCAGATTCGTGAATATCTTCTGACAGCACATTGGGGGTCTTTATGTTGTCCAACTCCTGTAGTTCTGACTGTGTATCTTTGTATGCCATTCTCTGGATAATTGGGCTGGAAGGCACAAACATGCTGCTGGGTTCCTCCGAGTCGTTTTCAGCCACCTCGTCTACATTTGCCCGTATCGACACTTCCTGGACCTTGGAATCATGCTTAAGTTTAGCCTGATCCAATTGCAGCTTCAGTTTCTCGAACAGCGAGGTGGGCCGTTGGAGTTCTGGCTCCGGCAGCACGTTCTGATTTTCGTCAAAATCCCGCAGAAGAGCCCGGACTTTGCTTCTAGGTGTCAACGGAGACGATGCAAGCAGTTTTCCCTCAGTGGCTTGAGGAATGAGTTCCGAATCATGTTGGTCATACAGTGCAATGGCAGCTTCTGGTTCGCCAGCTTTATGGACCTTCTTGCCGTAGGTTTTAATTTTTGGTGCAGAAACATTACTGCTACCTTGCAGCTCCTCAGCAGGGGCTGTGATTGCAGAATCCATGTTGGGGTGTGTGTGGAGGTTGGCAAAGGTGCTGAGTATGAGATGGTGGATGTGATGGTAATTTACGGTGTCGCGTTTTGGCGTTGATTTCGGGCGTGAGCGCGTGTGCGGCACGTGAGAAAGAGCACCGAAGAGACAAAGGAGCTGCACTGCGACCAGTTCGAGAGAAACCGGCTGGATTTGCAACTAAAGTTATCCAAAATATTAATTCTTAATTCTCTTCTATTATTATATCGTAGTAAGGGGATGTGCGCCTGGCCAACAAAACGGGACGTCTGTTACCTTGCTCGATTACTTTTCATTCATTATCATTACTCCTACTAGGAAAATGGCAGCCCTCTAATAAAAATGCCCTCTCTATAATATCTCCCATGGCCATGGAAATCTCTCCTAGCAGTTATTTTCGTGCTCTATTTTCCATTGAGCACCGAATGCAGAGATTTAGCGTCCGCCACAGACACTGTGTCCACCAACCCAGACCTGCTCGACGTTTCGGTCATCTCCAAGGAACAACCACTTTTGAATGTAGTATTCAAGCAGCTCGTCGCTTTCCTTAGGAACAGCCCAGGGGAAGATGTCGATTCGAGAACCTCGAGCAGTCAGGTTGACATGCTGGGCATCCCATTGTTTGCCAACCTCAAAATTACCAACCTTGGAGCCAACAGAGCATACTCTCGCACCTCCAAGTGTGGCCAAATAAAGTACTTCAGCTACAGACAGCTTGTCTTCGTCATTGCCGGAGAAATGGGCAACTTCTCGAGAAATAAGAAGAGCTTGTCGGGCAACATCCAACACAGAGGGAGAATATCCACCTGAAACATCGGTACCAAGGCCAACCTTAATTCCCTTGTTCAGCAGACTTCTGACGGGAGCCAATCCGGAACCAATTGAGGAATTAGAGATGGGGCAGTGGCTGATACCGCTCTCTCGAGCCTTGACCAGATCCTTCTCTTCTTCGCTCAGGTGGACAGCATGGGCCAAGACAGTCTTTTCGCCAAGCAGACCAGCTCTATCGTAGACGTCCGAATAATTCTTGGCCTTGGGGAACAGTTCGCCGACCCACTTGATTTCGTCGTGGTTCTCCGACACATGTGTTTGCACAGGCAAATCATGCTTGGCAGCAAGATCACCCAGCCACTTGAGCATCTCTTCAGTACAAGAAGGTGCGAATCGGGGAGTAATGATAGGCGAAACCAGCTCATGTTTGGGGTCGATCTTCTTGATGTGGTCAATCAGAGCCTGTTCCTCGACCTTGGCTTCCTCCTCGGTATGTCTGTAAAAGTCCGGGGAGTTGTCAACCATGCAAACACGGCCCACAAAAGCACGCTGTCGCTGCTTCAGAGCCTCGTCGGCCAGCACGTTGGTGGCACTGGCGTGGATGGTGGCATAGTAGGTGGCAGTGGTAGTACCGTTGGCCAGGGTTCGTTCAATGACCTTGGAATAGACATCCTTGGCCAGCTTGGGGTCTTCCAGAGAGCTCTCGAGAGGAAAAGTGTACTTGTTCAGCCAGTCCAGCAAGGTGGAGTCTCCAAAGATTCCGACGTTAGGGTACTGAGACGCATGAATGTGGGAATCAACAAACCCAGGGAAGAAAAACGAGGCCTTTCCTGTAGCGGTAACAGGCTGGAATATGTTAGCGGCTCTGCCTGAGCGTTTGGGAGGGGGAAGAAATTCTTCGACAAGTGCGTCGCACCTGCGCGGTTGTGTTTGCGCAGCCTGGGACCTGGATTGCTGCTATCACCGTCGGATCATTATCAGCAATACCAACAGATAACGAGCTGATAAAGACTTGATCCGATTGTAGCGATTCGAGCAACATGGCACCGCGACATCTACAAGATCAACCGGGATAAAAGAAAATCACTAATAAGCTATACAGCTATCTGCCTTGTGGGTTTCACTTACAATATCCTTATCCAAGCCATACTTGGCAATGACCGCTTCGACTGTTGTGTCCTGTTCTACAAAGCCGATGGTACCTCTGGAGTCGACACCAATGGCAGTGTCAACCAGGAACTCGAGGGCAGACAGCTCGACGCTGTGGGCAAAGGAGCCGTAGTATATATTCTTGATTTCAACCATCATAACGCACAAAACACTCTGATGTTGTTGGCAAGAAGGTGAACAAGCCCTTATATAGTGTTGGGAGGAGCCGCGGGTGTGCCGGTGGAAGGGCGATGGGGCCCAGCTAAACTGTGGGGATGAAAACCTTTTTCTCGCGGCAATTCCGATGCGGAGACATGCGCCCCTGCTAAAGGACACATACGCGAGGCTGCATGCCCAGTAGCAATGCAGCCATTAGTCAAGAAATTTTTGCTTGCTCGGCTGGGCCGTGCATTCTCCATTGGGCACCTGATGGCGAACGAGGCTTTGCGTACGAGATCTCTAGCCGCTGGAAAAAAAATTTCCTAGTACTTTGGAGGGCAACGGCGAACGGCCCGCAGCGAAAAATTACCACATTGGAGGCAAAGCATGGTATATACACACAAACTTGGAAAAGCGTGGACACTGTAAAAGATGCAGCAAGATTGACGAATACATTCAAGTGAAGAAAATAAAAACGTGAAAATAAAAACTAACTAATACGGAAGCTATATGCCAGACTATGTGTTGGACTATGCTGTGCCTATGCTCTGTCGTGGCTGTACTCCGCTCAGCTCTTCACATCAAATACATTTCCACACAGATGCCAGGTTTGCCCCCCACCATCTATTTGGATGTGTATCGGATATTCCCATACGACAGGCAAATCAAAAATTAAAAGATCCAGGCACCCGTGAAGGCACCTGGCAGGCTGCCGCGAATGCGCTGTGCAATGCATACCGACAACTTGGCCGAACGGACTTCATGAGCTCCGCCAGCACCAATAGGTAAGTATGAAGAAAAAAGCTGGGTCTGGGTGGATCGTGGTATTTATAGTTGCAGCAGTAGGGTAAACATTGCCAAAGCCAACATCAAACACCAGCCCAGCACACCAAAGCACTATGTAGCGGAAATATGGCATTTACAAAATAAACGGAATGTATGTAGATTATCAATTGTTTTTCTTCAGATAGAGTTTCTTCTTTCGGCAAGCAAAATATGTGTGTGCTGCTCTTGCTCTGTCTAATTCTGTGACTCCGCTACACCACCAGCAGCATATTGGCCGGTCGCTGATTCAGTCTCTTTACACATGCAATTTACTACTCTACAGTCTCAACTACAGAGGCGATAAAATTAAAACAATACAGGGAGGAGAGCAGGAAAACGTAATTCAAAGACTTTTGCGTCCCGCAAATGCAAGGTAATGGTCTCAGCAGCTTCACATTTCTATGTTCCCTGCTCCAATTCCAATCTCATCATGCCCATCGTCGTCCTCATGGCTATGGCTATCGTCATCCTCCTCTTCGTCAGAGTGGCTGCGATGGCCTTCCCTATCACCAGAATACTCCGAGCGACCGACAGCTGGCTTGCCGTGTCCATTGCTGTAGCTGACACTGCGTACGTTTCTCATGTTCATTCCCCGTAGAGAGCCCACCATTTCTTCCCATTCTTCGCCATCAGCATTGCTAATATAGCTTCCCACCATAACGGGCTCGTCCTCGACATCTGGGCTGGGAGATGGCTGCTGGGCTGTAGTCTTCACAGCTGCAGCAAAACTATTGGCGTAGTTAGAGTATCCGCTGCCATATGAATCGCTAGTACCGTAAGAACTGGACTTGCCAGTACGGAGCGCACTATTGAGAGGAGATCGAGCAGCCAGCCCGTCTCGAGCCTCCACAGAAACATAACTACCACACATGGGCTCATCTGCGCCAAACTCTGTGGAGCTTAGCGATTCTGGTTGAGCGTCCGGTGGTCCTCCTGGAGAAAACGAGACGTCGTCGTTGCTGTCGGCGACGCCATCTACTCGGTCATTGTCAAAGCCCTCTTCCAGACCAACGTCAACAAACTCATCTTCGTTGGCCATTGTGATAGACGATCGTCGGATTAGCTGGGGCTCGCTGGCAAAAAAGTTGATAATGTTATACTTGTGGTCAGTCTCGGTCATTCTATTTTTCCAGTCCTTGAGGTCCTCCTCGTTCTTGATGAGAAATCCAACCAGCATGCTAGGGTCCATTTCCTCAAGATTGAGAGTGCGAATGCGTTTGGTATGAAGTGTGTCAATAGAAGCCTCTGTAAGCTCGCTCTCGGAGCCGGTAGCCAGTAGTGGCCTAGGCTGATGGGGGTCAAGATAGAACAGATTGTTGCCCTGGTAGCCATAAAAGTAGTGCGAAGCCGAAGGCCGTCCACCGGCAATTCCAACAGCCTGGGGGCAGTCAAAAAACGACTTGATTGGGCCGTAGTAAATCTCGTTGACCTTGTCGATGCCAAGACGTACTCCAAGCAGCACAAGGGTCGGGTGGAAAGGCGACGAACGGTTGGGCCCCTTCGCTACATTGAGCAGCTTGTTCTCGTAGACATCTGACCCAGATGCAATGTAAACTCTGAGCACCCCCTTGCGCTCATCGCACAGGGCTTTGATGGAGGAAGCAGCAGCAGAGGGGCCAAACCACTCCCCGGGCATCTTTCCACAGGCCGTTTCGCCATGGTGAACAAACTTGTGGATAGAAAAAGGAGCGGAGGGCTCGTCCAGGAAAAGCAGAGCAATACGCTTCTCGGCCTCGCATGAATCTCCAGGGGTTCTGCGCCAGTTGCGGCCGAGCTCCAGCATCATGAGGGCATTGGCCAGCAAACTCTGGCCGGTTCGAATCATGCAGCCCCACCCGACATCGGAGGTGAAGCCGTTCAGGTCGATTCCAGAGCCACGGAGAATGCCACCCAGCGAGATGGTGGATGGTCCCTGCTTGGCCTTGGGAATCAGCGGGAAGCCTGTGCGGTACGTGAGCCACACCTTGCTGTCTACGTCGACCAGAAACGAAGCCGGCCAGGGGTTGTTTTGCAAGTTCGGTGCAGCTGCTGCCGAAGAAGAAGCTGCTGATGCTGCTGCAGATTCATCCTCAGGTCCCGTGGAACTGCTGTTCTCCAGGTGGCTGCTGGCGTCGGGCCTGAGCGATGCCGGCCCGCGGGGGTCATGTTCCAGCCCCAGCACCACGATTTTATTGTCTAGATCGACATTAGCAGGCTCCGAGTCCCACAGATACCGCAGGACCTTGCGGAACGACGGGTTTGACATGGTTGGCGACTGGCTACTAGCACGCGCATGCAGAAGGCTCTGAGGCGGCGCTGAGCTGAGCTGAGCTGGGTGGGTGGAGCTGAGCTGGCAGGCAGACTAACACAAAGAACCACACAACTGAAAAGGAGCAGCAGTCGGCTCCAAAACACTAAACTCGGCAAAGCGATCACGATTTGCAGCCTAGTTGTACAAATGCTCGCAAATTTACGGGTGAATGGCGTGCGTGCGTGCGTGGCAGGTTGCTACTTTATCGGTGCTCACCAGATCTTCTTTATCGCTGATAGGCAAGTTGGGAAGGAGAAGCAGCGCGGCGCGGCGACAGAGAAGAGGTGAAGTGAAGCAACTGCAGGATGACCAGCACGTGCAGGCCGCAGCGTAGTGGAACATGTCAAGCAGCGACATGCGAAGACGCGTGTTTCTGCGGAGGAATCCCAATCCAGCGCGGGATATTCCCATGATCCGACGTTTGGCTCTTTTCCCCCCTTTTTGGCTCGTCTCGTTTGGTCTGGTTTCCCTCTGTGGCCCGATTCGGTTCTGGTCGCTGCGTGCGCTGTACAGCTGTTGGCACAGAGCACAAGCAGTGCAAGGGGGGGGGGGGCGGCTGCTTAGTCAGCACGCACAGCCGCGCCATTCGGTGCCAGTCACCATGAGGTGTTTCTGCATGCACTATATCTAGTCCAGCATCAGCATTGATCCCAGTACACGGACATGCCGAAGAAACATAATAAAGGTGCGTATGAGTCGAAAGATGCCATTTCCAGACTTAGGACGGAGTAATTTGCAGAATGCTTGTGTGCTGGTGTCGAATATGGTTTGGTGTTTGCAGTGCTTCCCTTGGCTGAGCACAGCTTAGGTGCTAGTGGTCCAATTGCAGCTGAGAAGCTAACTGGTGCAGGCAAAGGCGACAAGAAGCCTGCGAAAGGCAAGCCTGGGGCTGCTTTCAAAAGCAACAAGAAAGGAAAGAAAAAGGCGTATGTGGGCGCAACTGGTGAAGTGTCAGATGCACCGTTTGCCAAGTCCAGGCCGTCTGGTTCCCGAAAAGGCTCGACCAACCCCAGGTCCGCCGTGAACAACAAGAGCTCTCCGCACAAGCATACTCTGTCGGAGGAGGCAATCTACACAAAAAAGCGGGGGTTCTCGTCGACCCTGGCGTATCGGCGTATGCCGATCAAGTTTGTCAAGTCCACTGAGGTCTATGATCCTTCAAAGTTCTACAAGGAACTGGCCCTGATCAAGTCTACTAATGCTGCTGATCCGGGAACAAACACTTCTACAGGTGCCATTACTGGTCTTTTGGAGGAAATAAAAACGATAACAGACTCTGTGATTTTAGACGAATCTGAAGACGATCTGCAGGCGCCCGACCAGGTCTTCGGTGATGCGGCCCTGCCTGATCAATCCAGGGAAGACGGCAAGCTACCCCAGAACGCGATAGAAGAAGCATATGCATCCTCCCCGTCAACACTGTCTGATATGACAAATCAGAATTTATCTGACGATCCAGAGTCTCTTGATCTCGCGCGTGATCTCACTGCAGAGAGTGGCCCTGTGCCTATCTCCGGGGCTGACGACGAGGCAGAAAAGCTCGAAATTCACAGCCATGCAAGCGAAAATTCCGAAGAAGGCTCAGAAGACTCAGAAGAGAATTCTCTCTTACGTCTCAGGGCACTCGCTCTTCGTGACCTTGGTGGAGATGATGAATCCGCTGACGACTATAGCAAAATGCCCAGCACAGATAGATCAATATGGGCAGAAGAGTCGTCTGAAGAGAGTGATTCTTCCAGTTATAGTTACGATGATGATGTTGAAATTGACGACGGGGTTGATGACGGGGATGAAGAGGATGACGAGGATGACGAGGATGACGAGGGTGACCAGGGTGAAATCTATGAAGCTGCCCTGAACCATCCTATCAAGTACGTGTACAATGATACTGAGTATGTGGGCCAGGAACAGATATATAGTCTCTGCTGGAAACCTGGTACTAGTTTTGCTGAAGAGTATGGCGAAAACCCTGTTAAGGTGACGCGAACACAGCTGTTAGAATGGTTTTTGCCTGACGGAAAGTCGGAGTATTGGCTCGACGAGCTGGTCGACGAAATTTGCGAAAACTTAGATCTCCCCCCAACCGACATTGAAAGCTTTGATGAAAAATACCCCGTTTCTTCAGATGACAGCAGTAGGAGTTTTGGTGACAGAGATTTGGGCCCGAGAAAAGATCAGAACTCAAGAAAAGACTCAAAGCATGGCTCCCCTGATGATTCCGACAATTCCAGCTCAGTAAGCATTCTAATCAACAGCATTCATGCAACTCAGTATCGAGAAGATGGTGTCTATCTTTTGGTAGATTGGAACAAAGAGCACCCTCGCTATTCTGTGATGGGCCCTGAATTCGTTGCTCTAAAGGAGATTTACAGTATTTTTGAGCCATTCGGGTTCACCTCGGACCAAGTCCTAGCTGGCCTTATCGAGTTGGGTTACGAACCAGACGAAGATTCAAGTCTTGACGAACTGGACAAAGTTATTGCTGATGCTCAAGCTGATTCCAGTGACGACGAGGGAGACTATGACGACGAAGATGACCCGTATAATATGGATGCTTATGATGATGAAAATATGCCTTTTGGAGATGGTGATGGTGATGGTCTTGAAGACCTCATAGCGAGTTCCTCTAATTGGTCAAGGCCCAGTGATGCCTATCTTTACTCTGATAAAGCCCAAACTGAACGGCCTAAGAGAAAGCCTAAGAAAGGACAGGCTCCCGATTTTGGCGTAGGTGGAGAGGTTGGAGAGTATCTCAAGACTCAATGGCTGAAATCCAGGGCTGCTAAGAAACTCAAGCGAGAAGAAAGAGAAAGGCTGCGCGCTCAAGGCGGATTGAGCCACCGTGGAAAGAAGGATAGATCAAATCAGCTCACTATCATAGATCTCTTTGACGAATATCCGGTTGAAATGAAGGTTACGGATGTTGTAGAAGAGCTTGATAAGTTCCTCGATGACTTTGATGCGCAAACGATTTATTTCCCTCCTCTCGACAATAATGCCAATTGGATTGTGAAGCAGTTGTGCAAGTCTTATCAGCTGCGAACCAAAATCCAGGGAAATGCGACCAGTAAGTTTAGTGTCATCGGCACAAAAACCAAAAAGAGCTATGGTCTTATTGATCATGAGGTGGTAGAAACATTGCTCAGACGAAGGAAAACATTTCCCATTGCTGGAAAGAGACTGGAGAAGAACCCTAAGACGAGAGGGCCCAAAGCTCGAGGAACTGCACCTAAACAGTGGATCAGCGAGGGCCACGTTGTTGGTGGAACCGCGGAAGAAATCGGCAATGATAATATCGGCCGTCAGCTACTTGAGAAAATGGGCTGGCAGAAAGGCTCTGGTCTTGGAGCAGTGGACAGAACTGGAATTCAGGAGCCAATCTTCGCTACAGTGAAGAAGTCAAAAACCGGTCTAGGCGCCTAAATAATAGAGTACAATGAAGCATCGCATGAACTTATTGCATAAAATAGAGTTTGCTATAATATTTATCTCTGTAATTTGCATCTACAAGGTTTTCACAAATGAGCTCGTGGGTTTTCTGCCATTGATATTGACAGCTAGAACCTGATTGGTAGTGTCGTAAACTTCATACATGAGCTGCACAAAGTCAGCCATTTCATCCAAGCATTCGGTATTGATAAAGCCATCCTTCTTGCGACCAATGTCCTTGCCAGAGTAAACAATACGATGGATGTCATTAGCAAACTTGTAACACCGGTCTTCTTCTGTCATAAACCGGCCAATACTAGGCACCATCTCCATCAAACGTGGAAAAGGAATTCGCATAAAGCTTTCGGTAACTTTCTTCAGGTAGTTCCGCGCTGCTGTCACTGACAATTTGTCAATATCATCCATTCGCAGCTCATAATATTTACTATCACTGTAACACAGAGTAGCCTCCGAGCTCTCATTGAGCTGAGTGGCTTCGGACTCTTCGTGCTCAGAAGATTCCAGTTGTGAATAATCATTCTCAGAGGCAGCCTTCTCCTGAGATCCTTGCTGCTGGCCCGTTGCCAATTTCAATGCCTCCAGCTCTTGCTCCAGCGAAGCTATTCTAGCCTGCGTCTCGGCTAAGTCATTCCCAACCAACGTACTGGTTCTGATATCTGCTTCGGACTGGAGATCACTGTCATCATGGAAATTCATATAGGGACGAGTAATGTCCGCGGGGTGGACTCTCATAGAAACATTGGGCAGAGTGTATTCGGGTACTTCCGGGGAATGTCCTCTTGATGCATGAGAAGGCTGAGTATTTATACTGGCATGGCGAGATTCAGCAGAGTCTAATATATCGGACGGCTGTGTCCTTATGCTGGCATACCTAACTGTGCTTTGCTGCGGCACACTGGTAGAAGTAGAGATGGGGATGCCGCGCACCGAGGGCTCTTCGTCCAGATGAATGCTTGGAGGGAGTTCAGCAGCGATGTCCTCTCTGAGAAGATTCTTGTCTTCCTCATGTTCTTCAAAAAGGCTGTCATTATGCTTCTGGTTAGCCATTTTAGCTTGGGCTTGGGACTGCTCGAGATATCGGCGTCCTTCGGCTGTAGTCTTAAGAATTTCCAGAATTTTCTTTGATTCTGGCGACGGCGAAAAATTAGACAGTGATGCAAAAGAAGGCTGTGTTCGTACGCTGAAATTACGTTCTGTAGCAGTAATGGCTGGTACATGTGCTTGTGCTGCGGCAGATACAGACTGGCCGGCTTCTGATCGAATGCCTCCGAAAGTGGACCTGTTAGAGGTATTCCCACCCATTTGAGGTGACGGGGACTTTTGATTTTCCATCAAAATATCCCCAATACTCGTGTCATCTGCATGCTCGTCTTCCAATTGGCTCCGCAGCTCTGTGGGGGTCTTGGAGATGTCAGGTCGAACTGTAGGAGGAGCTGATTCAGACAGCTGAATGGTATCTGGGAACATCACAGACTTAGAAGCTTCCATTTGTTGCTTTAGTGGTGTATGCAGTTGGTTTATGTCCCGTTCCTCTAGAGCATTAAGGGTTTTGCGAGAGCCGTGGGTGCTTCTAGCGGCGTTTTCCTTGTCGGAATCGCTCTCAGCGGCCTTTGATTCACGCAAATCTTGCAAAATCTGGCCCACTCTCACCTGGCTATTCAACGAACCCCATTCTTCATCAGAAGAGTAATGCGGAGAAGCCAATGGTCGGCGGCTAGGAGCATCCCGCTTGCGTTTTTCGCCTGTGCGTTAGCTAGCTCGAACCCAAATCAAATCAAACACAACATTATTGGTGGATATACAACATATACGTACTTATATTTGATAGAAGCGTGCTATCAATCAGTTCCAGACTGTCACGCCCCGCGAATCTTGAGGAATCCATGGCCTTGTTGAAGTATTTAGCAGTAGATGATGATGGATGTGAGTGAGCGGCTCATATATAAACAACACGAGCGGGCGTTGCTAGGGCAACCGCACAGATACTGATAAGACTCCACGAAATTGTCCAGCAGTATCAAGAGCGAAGAACACTTCAGATGAGGGCGGATATGACAATATTGTTGGTTGATATGAGTTATAAAATATTGAGTTTAGAGTATTATATTCGTAAAATATGCGGGCTTAGGTGCTGACAACATGCTCAGTTAACTACGCCTGGAGCCGATTTCTTGCTCGAGCAGAGGCTTCCAGTATTTTTACGCCCTTTTCTGCTCTTATTGCTATTCCCTTTTGCTACTCCTATATAGCCTGCATTCCAGATTCAAAAGATGAAGGATGAGTATGAACTTCACAATCTCTGCAGAGCGGCATTTTTATGACGTTGTCAGTCCTTACTTTTATGCAGAGGATGTTCTTATACGCAACTAAAGCGCGATGCACATGAAACGGCTTCCAAACTCTAAATGGAATGGTGGCCAGTTCTGACGAGGCTAAACTCAACGACCATTTGCACTGTAATTGAATATCAATACTGTTCCATACAATAATTTTTTATAGGAATCGATTGTTATTGTTTGATAACTATCACACGTTTCTTCAGCTGCCTTGGTGACAGAGTCCAACACCCAGAGAGCCCGCGGCATGTATATCTAGGCCAAATGCAAGGCGATCCAGAACATGTGACCCCGCCAAGAAAACGCTGCTCAAGTGAACTTAGTTGCCTGATATAAGAGCCGGTGCCGTTGCATCTAACTCGGGCCTTGGCTTAAGCTGCTGGATGACCAGTTGCTGAGAGAAAGTCTATTCACACGTTTTGGAGTAATGCATAGGCCTGATAATAATAACACTGGTCTGGACGATACCCAAAGTGTTTGATTGGTATCCAGTATCAATAATGTCGGATACAGACAATTATGGCCTATATTTTCAACTCTACGACTACTCGCTCAGTAATTACTTCTCAGCATCTGTTTTCCCTCTCGGTTAACTGCTGAGATATCCTAGTGGATCTTCGCCATATCATGTGTCAGCATTACCAATTTTAACCATGAGATTAGCGTGGATGAATTTGAGTGACTTTTAAGGTGCTGTTCTGGAAAAGTGCATTTGGTAAACCGCATGGCATACTTGTCCGACGCAGATCACCATTTCAACTATTACAGAACACAGCCGCAAAGTCCGACTGGAGATCGCTGAATCGAGTAGCAAATCATTCTACTCGGGTAGAATAAACTGGAAGGATAAATTGGCCATCTTGGCATTGCCATGCCATTCTTCGCTGGGGAAGGGAGGACTTATTCAACCTTCGAATTTTTCGCGCTTTCATCCATGCCGCAACTAAGAGCTACCCTTGTTATAGTGCATAGACAATCGATCACTGCTTTTCGGCTCGAACTTTTTTGCTTCTTGCTAGCTTAAATTACAGCCTTTATGACTACGATTGAGTCATTTTTGGATCTGCTACCTCGTTTCTATGTTGGCCCTGCCACCAACCAACCTATAAGCTCCACGAATGATGTCCATAAGCTTTTCTCTACAATGCAAAGGGTTACAGTTTGGTTGGTTCGTGTGAATGGAGAGCCGCAGGATCGGCTAACAAAGTCGCTCGGGCCAGCGCTCAATAATCTTCATTACTTTCCAAAATTGGAGTCATCGGATGATCTACCTGGTTAACTAACAGGGTACTCATCGCTCAGAATGAATTGAGCCATATATTATGCGGGGTCGTGGGGTGTGCCGTAGACCTATACAGAGACAAAGAATGACTATTTATTCTAATTTCTCTAGAACATTTTATAAGATATTCAATATGTAAGTATATGCAGTACTCGAGCTGGTAGGTGTCTTAGGCCCGCTAATCAATACTGGAATCTGAGCTTTCAGGCAAGCTTGTTACTGAGTAATTCACAAAAACAGTATAGAAAATGGATATTAAGTTCTCAGGAACAATAAGACGGCAATCTGCTTTAGAAACCCTTTTAGAACAACAGCGAGGCTCAAGTGGCTGAAATACACCGATGTGTTACCTCTTTGGGGACTAGCTACGGCTCACGGCTCTATACCAATGTTGAATCAGCTGAACGACCAATTTGAGTACAATAGCAAGCAAGCGACAAGAAACTGTTCCTATTTCGCATAAAATAGTTTAGCTTATTCAAGCAGTGCCGTTCTAAGAGCAGAACAGACCCATATGGCTGTCTGGGGATGGATGAGTGGCTAAAAGATGAGCTGAAAATTATGTATAAATAGAGAGCAATAATTCTCAATAAAATTCCATAAAATATTAAGAACCAACATAAAATATCCAATTTTTATACTTGGCAATATGCAATTTGGTAAGTCTTTTTTGTTTCTGTTGTCTTTGATCTCCGTCTGTTTAGCGTTGCCGGTACCCCCTGAGGACGATCCTTTCTACAAGCCTCCTGCCGGGTTTGAAAACCAGACTGACGGAACTATTCTTAGATGGAGACAAATCCACAACCCCCTCGGCTTTCTGATTTTCCCTGAGAGAGTTGATAAGGTTTTCCAGTTGTTGTACAAGTCTACCGATGTCATTGGCGATAGTGTTGCAACCGTTACTACCGTTATTGTTCCCTATAACCCTGATCTGAGCAAGTTTGTTACTTACCTTGTTGCTGAGGATTCTGCTTCTCCTAATTGTGCTCCTTCTTACATCATGCAGCTGGGTTCTAATCCTGATGGTATTGGCAACCAAGCCGAGTCTGTGATGATCACCGCTCTGATGGATCAGGGCTACTTGATCAATATGCCCGACTACGAGGGACCTAAAGCAGTTTACGGTGTTGGACAAACGCAAGGACGTCTCACTTTGGACTCAATTCGTGCTACATTAGCTTCTACTGCCATTACTGGTGTTCATAGCGACGCACGAAACGTCGTATGGGGATACTCTGGGGGCACTATGGGTGGCGGATGGGCTGCTTCCCTTCAATCTTCCTATGCTCCTGAATTGAATGTCAATGGTGTTTGTATTGGCGGAGTTGTTGCAAACATCACTGCTGTTGGTGAAAATGTCGACGGTGGTTACGCTGCTGGTTTCCTGGTGGCAGCAATTACAGGAATCGTTCAGCAGTATCCGGAAATTAAAGCTCTCATCCCCAAGTATCTGAAAAACCAGGACCTCTGGAGCCGTGCTGCTAATCAGTGCGAGATTTTGGATGTTGTTTCTTTTGCTTTCCAGGATATTATGGATACCTACTTCACGATTGGAAATGGTATTTTCTACCTACCCGAAGTTGAAAAGGTCACACAGCAGAACCAGATGGGCCAGGTAGGTTATCTGCCCACCATGCCCGTCTACATGTACCAAGCAGCCACGGACGAATTGGTTCCTGCCGGACCCGTCGATAAACTTGCTGATGCTTGGTGCTCTCAGGGCATCAAATACTTGATCTACGAGCAAGACCTCTTTGGTGAACATGTTGTCACTGATATTGTTGGATCAGGAAATGCTCTGCCTTGGATCAAAGGCATTTTGGATGGCACAGCACCTCAGGTGAACGGCTGCAAGAGAACGGAGCGACTTTTCTCGGGATTTGATCCTGCAGCCCTTCTTATTCTGGGCCAAGAGGGTGCAGATTACTTGTTGCAGCTTCTCGGAAAGCTCACAGGTGGCCCTCCACCTGTTGGCCAGCTTATCAGTTCTGTGCTCGGTGCCCTACCCACTCCCCCACCTTTGCCTGGCTTCGGAGGAATTCCTAATATTTTTGGCTGAAACCTATCTCAGTTTTTTTTTTTTGGATATTGATATTGGGATTTCGGATAGGGGTGATTGTCGTAGTATTCCGGGCAGCGATTGCAAAAGCTGAATAAGACGCGATGATCAATTCAATCCTGGACAAATACAAATAAATATACACCATTATAAAGAGAATAATTTATACAATATATTGAGGTTTTTCAAGCAATTTTCACTACAAAGTTCGGCATCGAGTGGATCCCTTCGGCTTTACCATCCGCGAATGGCTTGCTCCCCAACCTGAAGCCCGATAGCCGTCTCCCCCTCTCTCACGCAGCTCAACTTGCAGATCGTCACATTCTGGACTTGATTAGAATCCATTCGTTTCAATTTGGTTTATTTATTTTCTTTCTTCATGCAACTTCCTATAGTTATCGTAACTGTTGGTTGCAGATCACAACTAGCCGAGGCACGGGCCCTCCAGTTTATGGCTGTACCCGATCCGACCCTTGCAGCCGATAGATTTTTGCCCCTCACCCCCGCTGCCGATTCGAAGTGGAGAATACATTACAGCCGTGTTAATCATCTCTTTTAGTAAGATACGCCAGTATTTACCCATGGCCCATGTTAATTGACAGCTGGTTTCAGTGAACCGTAGAAATGGACCCACTTCTTTTTAGCTTTAAAGGATTACTCTGCTATTATACCTGTCTGGAAACTAGATTAAAGGCTAATCTTTGAACAAAGTTTCGGACCCTTCCAAAAGTCAAGAAGTCATCAGAGTTGTGGTCTTCCAGGGCCAATGGGTCTGCTTGAGCCCATGCGGTTATAGCGGATTTAATACCTCCTGCTAGAGTGCGAAGAAGTGATATTAAAGTGGTGCCAAAAAGCAAAATAGAACGGGAGGAAGGAGTGAGAAGGTGATATATGGGGAATGCTTCTGGTTGTTAAGAAGTTCGGAGTACAAATGACCCTATCAACTTTCAGCAAATAGTTGTCACGGCACAGAGATTGAATTTCAGAGATATACAGAAGACACGAAAATAAAGCATCTGATGGCTTAGGGGTACCTCGAGGATCCATGTGCCAGGCACGCTTACCCGTGTTGGGTTGGGTTAGGTTATGGTGGGGACCGTCTCAATTGTGAAACTAGTCGGCGCAACGCATTGCCCATCAGCATGATAATATTGGTTATAAACCTGCACACTATTATCAATTATCCTCATTTTACTTAGATATGAGACATGCCCTATATTTACCGATCTGTTGTATCGTATTTACGAGGGGAATAGACCTTGGCCGACATTCTTGCTTGTATCTCGCTAGGCTCCATCCGCATGAGACAATAGCCAAAAAAATAGAAGAAAATAACTTGAGCAGTTACACGCAAATTTGGGACTAGAATGTGCTTCCTGAAGTAATTGGAATTTGAAGAGGGGCACGGACCAGGTCTGCGGGGTGAACGAACCGATGAACAATAGCAGCCTCACTTACTAGCGGGGTCCATTTACAGTCTTCCAGATATAGTCAAATGTTTATTAATGATCACCACGAGCCGTGACCTATATCGGCTCTTGGCTGCAGGCTGGCCAGGTGTTAGCACGACCGAGTGTTTCATAGCAAGACTCTCTTCATCTCCCTTGACACCAACTCTATAAAACCCAGTAACATCCACACGTCAAGTTTCAAATCGTCGAGTTGAGCAGATAAGGATGCACCTGAGTACAGTGTTTATCATACTAACAACACTGCTGGCTGTTGGACTTGGACTGCCGATCAAGCCCAGTGACGATCCTTTCTATAATCCACCAGATGGATATGAGCACCAGGCTAACGGTGCTATTCTTCGCTACCGTGAAATTACCAATCCAATTGGATTCTTAATTTTTCCTGAACGTGTTGCAAAGGCATACCAGATTCAGTTCAAGACCACAGATGTCCTGGGGAATCATATCACGTCGGTTAGTACCATATTGGTACCTTACAACCCAGATCTCAGAAAGCTTGTCACATTTTTGGTGGCCGAGGACGCATCCTGGTATAACTGTGCGGTATCTTATATGATGCAGCTTGGTGCTGATCCTGATGGACTTGTAAACCAGGCTGAGTCTGTTTTGATCACTGGAGCACTAGATCAGGGATGGGTGGTGAACCTTCCCGACTATGAAGGCCCCAATTCTGTATTTGGCGTAGGTCAAACAGAAGGAAGAATCACACTAGACTCAATTCGTGCAACTTTGAATACTGGGTCTCTCACTGGAGTTTTGAGCACCGCTCGAAATGTCATCTGGGGCTACTCTGGAGGCACCATGGGAACGGGATGGGCCGCATCTCTGCATAAGTTATATGCACCTGACCTCAAGATCCATGGAGCAGCGATGGGAGGAATTGTTGCCAATGTAACAGCTGTTGCAGAGTACCTGAACGGAGGCATTGGAGCAGGCTTTGTAATGGCTGCTACTAATGGCATTATACAGCAGTACCCTACTGTCCAAGCACTGGTACCCACGTATATGAAGAACACTGATAAGTTCAACAAGGTAAAGACACAATGCGAAATCCAGGATCTGATCACATTTGCATTTGAAGATGTTCTATCAAAGTACTTTACAGTTGGTGCTGATTTTCTCAGAGTCCCGGCATTCAGAGAGGCCATGGACCAGAATGTCATGGGTCAGCCAGGCTTCACACCTGATATACCTATGTACATGTACCATGCTCAGATTGATGAAATTATTCCAGTTGGGCCCGTCGACAAACTAGTGGATGCCTGGTGCACTCAAGGAATTGATTACCTGTACTACGAGAAGGATATACTCGGAGAACATGTAGTTACCGCTGTCATTGGATCTGGAAATGCCCTTCCTTGGATCAAGGGTATTCTCGATGGCAACCCCCCTAAGGTCAATGGATGCAAGAAGACCGTGCGACTATTTGGTGGATTTGACCCCAAGACCATTGCTGTGGTCGGATGGGAATTGCTCAACTATTTGCTGCAAATTGCAGGGAAGCCCTTGAGTGGCCCCACTGTGTTCGGCTAAGAAAGATAGGCAGGCTCGCAACTAGAAAGAACTTACTAACGGAACGTGAATGTTAATCCCACAGAGAGATCTTTGCTAAACTGATGACATACTGTTACTGAGATACTGCATTTTCGAGGGATAGTTCTGCATAGCAATACTTTCAATAATCAGTTAGTCTTGGCTTTTACTACGAAGCCTCATGCATAGTTTTCGTTTGTCCCTGAGCCACCCTTGTTTAAGAATTTCTTGACAACATGCAGATGCAAGCCATCGAAGAATTGCTTGCCAAGAAAATGTATAACTGCAATCAACGGGAGTATAATATGGAAGAGGTATATTGGCCCATTAGAAAGGGCCTGCCGAAAGTTTCCAGGGTACGGCACTTTAATAGACTTTAAATTAGACGACGCCTCGTCTGCGTTGTCGTCATATTTTGTGCAATATTAAAAACAATAAAAGAATTATGGGTAGATCAATGTATCCTTGAGCAGCGTGCTATGTAAATTTCTGGGATCGCTGCTGAGCCGTTTATCCAAGGAGGAGTAAAGTAGCCGAGAGGCGGCTGCTGTCCATATTGGGTTAGTAAGGCGCTCTTCTGATAGACTTCCCCGCCAAGTAAATGTGGAGAAAACCAGCGAGACCCGTACGTTCTCAGGGAGTCAGACAGTTGACCTATTCAATAGTTCTTTTAACCGAGACACAAAAACTGAAGCGGCTAAGGCCACCGGGCCCGTTCAAAAAGTAAAACGTTTTTGTTTGCGGATGTGAATGCTTACAAAACCTTGTTAAGTTGTGCACATAGGGGGAGATGTAGGGAAAAATTCTTGTCTATGCAAAGGTTTGAAATCCTTGGGACACAACACATAGAATCTGAGCGTCGGCATATAAGCACTTGAGCACAGGTAAATACATTGGTGCTTTAGACTCTACGGCGATAAACTAAAAAGCAGGCAGAAGTAATGTGAAGAGGGGAAAGAAGACCAAAAAATAAACGGAACCTGCATAGCAACACAAAAGCCGTTCTGTTCAAAAAGCATGGAGATATGAGAAATGCTGCCGAGGATGTCTGGAGCGGAGTGGGTACCTGGGGGGTTATCGTCAGTCAGCAGGTAAGAAAGCGGGTACCTTACACGTCACGGGAATGCGGTATTCTTGGGTGGGGAGGGGACTAAAGTAGTCAGTCAAATTGTAAAAAGCAGAGAATATCTAATGGGCCAGGGGCCGCATAAGGTTTGGTCCGGAGTCAATCTTTAACTAAGTTGGGATAGCAGGCATCGTTTAGTTGTTAACGTGAAACCGACTACCATGCAAGTCCTCTTATCCTCTCGACAATAAAAAAAATTAATTAGGATATGCCCAAAAGAGAATTGCGTCCGGTGTACTGCTCTCCTTCTCATGCAGAATATGGATAGGAAGTGTTGCAGTATCAATTGCATCGCATTGCAGGGGTCCTAGGGGCCGCCTCAGGTAAATCGAGGACAGCTCCTACCAAAAGCTCCCTGGAATGCCGTTCAATTCTGTTTGGCAATCGACAACTCAAATAGGCGAAGAACAACATTGCATGGGAAAAGTGGGTCAAGAAGAATGAACGCTGGCTTTAAGATTTCCTTCTGCAGCTTTTCGAAGAGGAGGGGTCTGAGCTAAATTCTATGCAGATCTGCAAGACCCGAAAAGAGGATGACCGCCTGGATCACCATATACCTTCTCGGAGAGGAGACAGCGAGTTTAATATATTTCAGATACGGCATCGTTTACCTAAGCGGTTATCTCTTCTATATGCCTTTATTAGGAGTTTATCAGATTTTATTATGGTCAGCGTTGATCTAAACATGATCAACTGAGTTCTTCCCCAGAAGCATATAAAGGGCACATCTAGCCCCCCCCCTCTTTCTGCTGCAGCACTCTTGAGAACCATCCCAGCAGAGGACTTGAGCATAGCGAGATGCAATTTACTAGTTTTATCCTCACACTAACAACGCTGTTGGCCGTTGCACTTGGATTGCCCATTCGGCCTAGCGAAGACCCCTTCTATAACCCACCCGAAGGGTTTGAAAGTCAGCCTAACGGTGCTATTCTCCGTCACCGAGAGATAACCAATCCAATTGGCTTCTTGATTTTCCCTGATCGTGTTGCAAAGGCGTACCAGATTCTGTTCAAGACCACAGATGTTCTGGGTAATGATATTAGCTCTGTTAGTACCATTTTGCTGCCTTTTAATCCTGACCTTGGCAAAGTCGTGTCATACTTGGTTGCTGAGGATGCGTCTTGGATTAATTGTGCCGTTTCTTATACGATGCAGCTCGGATCTGACCCTGATGGACTTGGAAACCAGGCTGAGGCTATTTTCATCACTGCAGCCCTAGAACAGGGATGGGTGGTGAACCTTCCCGACTATGAGGGTCCCAAATCTGTATTTGGCGTTGGTCAGACCGAGGGACGAATTGTCCTGGACTCTATTCGTGCAACTTTGAGCTCTACTTCTCTTACTGGAGTTCTGAGCACCGCTCGAAATGTCATCTGGGGTTACTCTGGAGGTAGTATGGGAACAGGTTGGGCCGCATCTCTGCATAAGTCATATGCACCTGACCTCAAGATCCATGGAGCAGCGATGGGAGGAATTGTTGCCAATGTGACAGCTGTTGCAGAGTACCTGAACGGAGGTATTGCTGCTGGCTTTGTTGTTGCTGCTATTACAGGCATTGTTGCACAGTATCCCACGATGCAGGAGCTCCTTCCCAAATATCTGCAGAATAAAGATCAGTGGGTTAAAGCTGCCAGCCAGTGTGAAATTTTGGATCTAGTGACATATACATTGCAGGACGTGCTCAAGAAGTACTTCACTATTGGCCATGACCTGCTCTATCTTCCCGAGGTCCAGAAGGTTACTAACCAGAACCTTATGGGCCAGGACGGCCTAACTCCTGATATTCCCATGTATATGTATCATGCTCAGACAGACGAGATTGTGCCTATTGGACCAGTTGACAAATTGGTGGATACCTGGTGCGCTCAAGGCATTGACTATTTGTACTATCAGAAGGATATTTTTGGAGAGCATGTGGTGACCGATGTCATTGGCTCTGGAAATGCCATTCCTTGGATCAAGGGAATTCTCGATGGTAATCCCACCAAGGTCAATGGCTGTAAGAAGGAGTTGAAGGTATTCAGTGGATTTGACCCCAAGACCATTGCTGTGGTCGGATGGGAATTGCTCAACTATTTGTTGCAGATTGCCGGAAAGCCCTTGAGCGGCCCCACTGTGTTTGGTTGAGTTGCCTAAAATAAGGGCACTCGATCATTTGAAGCTGCGTTGCTGATTGATGTTTTCAATGTATGATTTTTGATAATGGGGTTATACTCTCCTGAATAATAAAATACAATACAATCAATCAAAGCGGCCCTGATAATAACAATAATAATATAATAATATAATACCAACAAAAAGGTCGGACGTGTTCTCTCTTTTAGGACTACGATGCTGCTGCCTAAGCGCGTAAGTGCAGCGAGCTACAGATGCGCTAGGACGGATCTCTGGCCACCATGTCCGCCGCAATAAAACAGAGTACCTGAAACTCTAAAAGCACATACAACTCCGAACCAGGTCAGGGAATGCCGGATCTAGCCAAAGCAAATGCCACTGAGGGAGTGACCATCCTTGTAATAAACATACTGCTACTACTACTACTAAGGTTTGTTTGGATCTTAGTTGCTGCCTGACTGGTTTTTAAATTTTGCGGGGTAACTGCAGTCGCTGCACTGCTGGCGTGAATAGGAAAAGATCACTGCTCTGGTGAGTTAGTGTTTGGGCGTGATGGAAATAAGCTAGCTGCAGCCTGGGGATTTTCAGTACAAAGCCAAACTGTGGCCCCGGCCCAGAGGTGCACTTCTACAACGGGAACGATATCTAAGCGCCAATGCACACATCCAAGCCAGTTTCCGACCGGCTCGTCATCGCATTGCAAGAAGCAAATTTGAACACAAGTGTAGCAATCCAAGTGCAGTACACCAGGCTGCATAGGACCCCAGCTGAGAGCCGCCGTGAACAGGCACGCACACCGACCCGTCACGTGACCAAGCCCTGCGTGAGCACTGTTCGTCTGGTTTCTGCAGTGTGCACTGCGCTGCAGTGCTGGCGCACCGACCCCAGCCCGGCTACCAATCCCCCATCCAGCAATCGTCTTAGCAATCTTCTTGTACGCTTCCTCTACCTCCTAGGCCGTGTCGTTGTTCTGTCTGCCTGTCTGAAATTTGACAGTGGTCCCCCCTGCCTGCTGCTTTGGACGTGCATGCCGGGTAACCTGCGCCAAAATGTCCACGTCGTCATCCCATTTTGACACGCTACTAACCTTTCAGCAAAGGATTCGACCATCACGATGCAGATGCTGACAAAGGTGAGTACACGAAGAACCTCAAGGTGCGGCCCGAGAAAGCTGCTGCGGAAGCGATTGTCGCTGTTGAACGGCAGTTTACGACCGATTGGCTGGATGCCGGTGAAGGGTGCCGCAGGCTCTCAGCAGCAGTGCCGGCTGAAAAACGGCCTTTTTTGCTAACATCGGATCAGTTCGAGTCCAAATCCTCTCGCTCCAAGTGCGTGGCGTTTCACCCGAAGCGGCCATGGGTGCTTGTTTCTCTGTACAGCTCGACGATCCAGCTGTGGGACTACCGAATGGGCACCATTGTGGATCGATTCGAGGGCCACGAGGGCCCGGTGCGAGGCGTGGACTTCCACAAAACTCAGCCTCTGTTTGTGTCATGCGGAGACGATTACTCTGTGCGTGTCTGGTCGCTGCAGACTCGCAAGTGCCTGTTTGTGCTCAATGGCCACTTGGACTATGTGCGAACGTGCTTTTTCCACGAGGACCTTCCCTGGATCATCTCTGCGTCAGACGATCAGACTATTCGAATCTGGAACTGGCAGAACCGTCAGGAAATTGCCTGTTTGACTGGCCACAACCACTACGTGATGTGTGCCCAGTTCCACCCCAAGGACGACCTCATTGTGTCGGCTTCGTTTGATCAGACGGTGCGTGTGTGGGACATTTCCGGCCTGCGAAAGAAGCACTCTGCCCCAACCAACTCGGTGGGCTCCTTTGAGGACCAGCTTGCGCGCGCAAATGCTCCCCAGCAGGACATTTTTGGAAACACGGATGCCGTGGTCAAGTTTGTGCTCGAGGGCCATGATCGGGGTGTCAACTGGGCTGCGTTCCACCCCACTGCCTCCCTCATCATCTCTGGCGGTGACGACCGTGTTCTCAAGCTCTGGAGAATGAGCGAGACAAAGGCTTACGAGGTTGACACTTTCCGTGGCCACTTGAACAATGTTCTCTGCTGCTTGTTCCACCCTTACCAGGACATGATCATCTCGGTGTGCGAGGACAAGACCATTCGAACCTGGGACCTCACCAAGAGAATCCCCATCCAGCAGTTCAAGCGTGAGAACGATAAGTTCTGGCATATCACTTCCCACCCAAGCCTCAATTTGTTTGCTGCTGCTCATGACGGCGGTGTTATGGTGTTCAAGCTCGAAAGAGAGCGCCCTGCATCGGCTGTCCACCAAAATAGCATCATCTTCGTCAACAGAGAGAAGCAGGTCAAGCTCTTTGATATCGGTGCCAGTGCTGAAGGCCCCTCTTTGCTGTCCCTTAAGAAAATCGGCAACCACTGGGTTCCTTTCCGAACCCTGTCCTACAACCCTGCCGAGCGATCCATCCTGGTCACCACCAAGGCCGATGCAAACAATGGCTCTCAGTTCATGTATGAGCTGATTGCTCTCCCTAAGGATGCTGCTGGAGCCATCGAACCCACCAACACTCTCCAGGGCGTGGGCGATGCTGCTGTGTTTATCACCAGATCAAGATTTGCTGTGCTGAAGTCCAATCAGACTATCGAGGTCATGGATCTCTCTAATTCTCTTACCAAGAGTGTGAAGAGCCCTATTACTGCTAAAGATATGCTCTATGCTGGACAGGGTATTGTATTGCTTCTAGGTTCCTCTTCTGTTGCCCTGTTTGACATCCAGCAGAAGAAGCTCTTGGCCGAAGTCCCCATTCCTGGCATCAAGTATGCCTCATGGTCCAACGACGGCCAGTACATTGCTCTTCTGGCTAAGCACACCATCACGGTCGTCACCAAGTCTTTGGAGACGGTTTCCTCAGTTCATGAGACTATTAGAATTAAAAGTGCTACTTGGGATGATAGCGGTGTTCTCATCTACTCTACACTGAATCATCTCAAGTACTGTTTGCTTAATGGCGACAATGGCATTCTCAAGACTCTCCAGAACACACTGTACCTTACCAAGGTGAAAGGCAACAATGTGTACTGTCTCACACGAGGCGGAGCTGTCGAGGTTTTGCGAATCGATCCTACTGAGTATCGATTCAAGAAGGCTCTCGTTAACAAGAATTTCAACGAAGTTTTACGGCTTATCAAGACTTCTCAGTTGGTTGGTCAGAGTATCATTGCCTATCTGCAGAAGAAGGGCTACCCGGAAATTGCTCTGCAGTTTGTCCAGGATGCTCAGACCAAGTTTGACCTGGCTATTGAATGCGGTAACCTTTCTGTTGCATTTGAACAAGCCAAGGAGCTTGGCAAGCCCGCTGCCTGGGAGCTTTTGGGCCAGGAGGCTTTGGCTCAAGGAAACCATGATATCGTTGAAGATATCTATCAGAAGCAGCGTGACTTCGACAAGTTGGCCTTTATCTACCTTATTACTGGTAATGTCGGTCGTCTCCAGAAGCTTGAGCAGATTGCTGATCACCGAAATGACAGCGCTGGTCGTTTCCAAACAAGTATTTTCCTGAATAGTGTGGAGAGCAGAATCCAGCTATTGAAGGATGGTGGCCTGTATCCTCTTGCATATTCTTTGGCGAAGAGCAGCGGAATGCATGATATAGCCGAAGAGATCCTTGAGGAAGCTGGTCTAACAGAGTCTGATGTGAAGGTCACTGTCAAAGATACCTCTTCTGATGGTATTCCGGGTGTTGCTCACCCTACTTACCAGAGCAACTGGCCTCTCAAATCTGCCTCCCTTTCTTTCTTTGAAAAGGCTCTGCTTGGTAACATGGAGAACCTTTCCTTGGAAGATGCTGACAGCGAGCCTACTGCTAAGGAAACCAACAATGTCGGTGAACTTGGCTTTGGTGATGCAGCTGAGGAGGGTGACGTTGATGAAGGTGCCTGGGAATTGGATGTCGAAGATCTGGGTATTGATGATGAAGCAGCGGCAGCAGCTGAGGCTGCTGGAGAGGAGATCCCTGTTGGTGCCGGAGCCGCTGAGACTGATTTGTGGGTTAGATCTCCGGTTCCTGCTGATCATGTTGCTGCTGGCTCCTTTGAAAGCGCCGCTCAGCTGCTCAACCGACAGGCCGGTGTTACAAATTTCCAGCCCTTGAAAACTCGTTTCCTGTCAGTTTACCGAGCTTCTAAGTTGTATATGACTGCTAACGACGGACTGGGGCCATTGCCTTTCTATGTTAGACGAGAGGTTGCCGATGACGACACTAGCAGAGCGTTGCCATATGTGCCCGGTTATGACAATCTGACTTCAGGATTGCAGGAAGCTTACAAGGCTTTTAGAAGTAACAAGCTGGAGCTTGCTATTGAGCTTTTCCGAGAAATATTATATACCATTGTTGTTTTGGCTGTACCAACAGAGGACGAAGCTGAAGAATGCATCAAGGTTGTGGATATTTGTAAGAACTATATTTTGGCGCTGTCTATTGAACTGAAGCGAAGATCATTGCCTGCATCAGATGTGAAGCGAAACCTGGAACTGGCGGCATACTTTACCATTCCAGAGCTTCAGGCTGCTCACAGCATAATTCCCCTACAGCAGGCTATGAACCTGAGCGCCAAGAACAAGAATCTGTCCACCGCCGGATTCTTCGCCAAGAAATACCTTGAGCTAAACTCTTCTGGAAACACTGCTGAAATCGCTAAGAAAATTGCGGCTAAGGCTGCATCCTCGCCTTTAGATGCTGTTGACATTGAGTTTGATCAATACTCTGAGTTTGACATTTGCCCCTCAACCTTTACACCCATTTACGAAGGCACTCCGTTTGCCAAAGATCCCCTGACTGGCGCCAAGTACAAAAAGTCTGAGGAGGGCAAGGTCTGCAAGATCAGTCTTATTACCAAGATTGGCGCGCCTGCCAGTGGCTTACGCCTGTATGCCTAAGGGACGTAATGGAGACAGCATGCTAATGAAAAGTAAGTTATATCATGTGTTTATAAATAGTTAGACAGCAATGTATATCATTGATAATATGCAGTGATGCGATGAGTGGGTTTGGGGATCAGCTAATGTGGGCGGGTTCTTGTTTCCATGCAGGTGGAGGAGAGGGCAGATCTTGCTTGGCCTTGTTAGCCTTCTTGAGCTGCTTAGATTGATTAGGCTTGAGCGATTGACCAGCCTTGAGGATTTGCTCAATTCTCGTTTTGTACGAGCTTAGAAATGCAAAAGGGCCCTTTCTCACTTCATTTGGAATGGATTTCAAAATGACCTGCTCTGCTCGAGACAGCTTTGTTTCTCGATCTGCAAAATAGCCATTCAGCACTTGTAGCTCCTCTAATAAATAATCATGCAAACCAAGTAAGCCGTCCAACTCGGGCTTCGAGGAAGGCTCATGTTTCATATAGTATAATGCAGCATAGTAGAGAACTTTTGAAAAATATGGAAAGCGGAACTTTTGAGGGACTTTTGTTCGACGTTCAATTTTGGCCAGCTCTATCTGCGTAGGCATGTTGATTGGGGTTAGAAAGTTTCCTCCAATAACCAAGCTGTCTTTCGGGGTATAGACAGCATGGATCCATCCGGATGGAATAATCATGGTATCCCCTTGGTTGAGATCGACTCTGTAAGTCTCTGAGACGGCATCTGCAAAAAACACCGCCGTTTGGCTGGAATCCAAGCACCATTTTTCGTACTTGGAAAGATTCGACTTTGACGGCTCGACAAACAGAAATGTTTTTTGTCCCTGGCAAACATGGTAGAACACGGAAGACCCTCCAAAATCAACGTGGAAGTCCGTGAACGAATCCTTGACGGACATCAAACAGTACAATGAGACTTTTGGCGGCGTAGTATCGAATGCAGGCCACACCTTGTCGAGAAGATCCAGGTCGCGAACTATTTTCGGGCGCACAACGTTTTTGGCGAGTTCTGTTTTGCTGAACTCCAGCGAAATGACATTATAAATATGATCTCGTGCAGATTCCGGAGACATAAAGTAGTCACGAAATGACCCCATTGTCCAGCCAGATGCATTGTGCTGTGTAGCAACATCCATTACCGGCAAAGGAAGGTCTTCGCCAACATACTCTGTCACCCTATCTACAGTGAGATCAGGTGGAATCTGCATGCCAAGGAGATGCTGTTGGCTCTTGGGGATAACCAGCGGCCGCGATGGACTCTCACCAGATAGCGTAAAAGTTTCGAGATCGTCACAACCTGAGACAGGCAAGTTTAGAGATGTAAATTGGCCCGACTCCAGCTTGTACCAGTGTGGATGGCGGGTTTGTGAGGGAGCTGGTGCACTGATCGCGGCAACTGCATCGCCGCTGTTGAGGGCCACATAGTCGATGTGTGATTTTTTGCGAGAAGATACTCGTGTAAGCACCGATGCACCGGCCTCCGGCTCACACGCCTTACAGTGGTACACAGCAATTTGTGACAGCTGTGCAGCAGAAACCCCAGCACACATACAATGGTACCAGATATCGCAGAAGTCGCACTTTATCCAAAGCTCTTTATTCGGCCAATTATTCAGTGCGCATAGCGGACATGTTTCGTCAGTGCCCTCGCCTGCGCTGCCATTTGTCGTATCTTCTGGTGGCGGCGTTGGCTCCCGCTTCCTCTTGTGGGCGGCCATGGTATTTTGGGGGTGGGGTTCGCGATGGTTTGAGATGATTTCTCGGAGGTTGGTTTATGCGGCCAGCCGTGCACCACTGAAATTTAACACCCAAAAATTCCACTTGCTCATTTTTCACCTCCAACACTAACTCTCCGACAACACTCTTCAACTCGTGCGTCACTCTGAACATGCTGAGTTTCCGATCCGTTTTGAAACCGGTAAGCCGGGTGTCGGGCGCCCGATATTTGTCTGCCTCCCGACATCTGATGGCCGAGTCTGCCGAAGCTGCCAGCAGCAGCAGCAGCAGCAGCGACGCCAAGGTCCCTGGCAACAAGAGCAGCTGGGATTCGGCAGCAAAGAACAGCATACCGAACCGACGACCCACTGGAAACGTCAGCGCTATCATGCGAGCCATGCTGACGATGGACGAAGCTCACAAGGAAGAGCAGAACGCAAAGAAGCTGGACGTTGATCCGTCGTTTGTCAAGAAGTTTGCACCTGGCAGCACCTACGACCCGTTTGATTTCTCCATGACCAAGCTGCGACTGCAACAGGCATACCGACGGCATCTTCCTAAGAAGGACGTGTTTGACAAGGCCGAGGTCAACCCTTTGAGTCTGTGGACCGATCCCAAGGGCCTTTCCAAGTTCATCAGTTCCAACGGTAGCATTTTGCCGGGCCGATTCACTGGTACCCGGGGAAAGAACCAGAAACGAGTTGCCAAGGCGATTCGACGGGCCCGGGCTGCTGGGTTGCTGTCTACTGTGCATAAGGATGTTAGTCTGCTGCCCAGCGAAAATCGATAGGCCGATTAAGCAACCCACCCTGTATGTAAATCTACCCTATATGTAAATAGCAAGTATTTGCCTAGCAAAATATTTATGAGCAAAGTACTCAAGGTAAAATACGCCGACGTACGGCAGGCGTGATGTTGCCTAACGTTCGATCGCTGTGTGGAGAAGATGAATTTCACCCACCCACAATGGTCTACAATCACAGCAGCTTCACCTCCAAGATGACCTACAATTCGGAGCCTTGAAGTCTGTGGGGCTTTAGCTTGAGAAAATCATCGTCGTGTAGTGTCAAAGGCTCTAGAGAAGTGCTCCGGCAGTTGTGCAATGGAATAGGCAAATAAAAAGCTATAATTATTCGACGGTTTAGAGTGGTGAAAGATACATGGATATACAAATAAAAAGGAGGGGAAAAAGTCGACACGTAGAGAAAAGACGGGGATACAAGGTACCATATTATGGATCACGATACGATATTCATGTATGAGGCGAAACCCTCTTCAGCGCAGCGGTATCCAGCATCGCTAGCTGAGTCGGGGAGATCTCGAGCCACAGGGCCCCTACCAGGGGTCACATATTGCACAGAATTGGGGCCAATTAACTTATAACGTTGAGTGTCCCATGAGGATCGTCTTCTGAGCCTCATATGCGTTGCAGCATGCGTCTACATGGCTAATCCCGAACCAGATCCATGCTATTTCAGGACCCTTATTCCTATTGAACGGCTCTTTATGTAACGTCCTATTTAGCGGCCCCCTTCCTTGCTTGCCAGGACAGAATGGCGCAGAACGCTCCGCCGCAGGGCTGTAACATACGTGGATGTCTCCTAGCTTCGCAGTTATCCACCGCTTCGCCGCTATCAGCCAGCTGCCGTTCATCTAAGCCAATGATCCGGCACTACACGACAACGCTATATAATAGGAGTACACAAACACTATAACAGGTATACAAAGAATGTTAGACCTACGCAGGGGAGAGCACAAAAGGACATGTTAGTCACGCGCACAACAAACCTTAAGCCTGGAGTGGCTCAGGCCGTTGCACGATGGTTGAGTGAGCCAAACTAAAGTTGGGTGCGTGGGGCTTTTGTACGCGAAAAATCACGGCTCTCCAACATCAGCCCTCGCAACTTGTCCAGTCCACCGACCGCTTCCTCCAACCGTGAAAACATGGAGATCGTGCCCGATTCTGACATCGGTGCAGAGTGGTATTTGCCATGGGACGACGAGAACATGCATGTGTTCGCTTCCCAGCTGTCGAACATCAGTATTGGCAGCGACACTGATTCAGAGGCTTCGACCGATATCGATATAGATGTAGGAGACTTCCAGCTAAACCCGATTGATCATCAGTTTGCTAATTTATTTCAGATCCGAGGAACCGCTGGAAATGTGCTGGAAATGCATTCAGACGAGGATCGGCCTTCCATATCCAATCAAGATCAGTTCAATATGTACAGTCAACAGTCGTACATTTCCTCGCAATACGACCACCCTATGGAATTTGTGTTATTCAATGCTGCCAAAACGCATCCTGCTTCTCAGGAACTGGAAAATGCTGTCGGATCTGACAAAAACGAGCTGTCTCAACAAAGCCAAGCTCTTTCCCATGATGATAATCCTACTGGTAATGTGCTTGATCTGAGCTCTGAGGCTCTCCAGAACATGCCAAGCAGTCCACCACTGATGTCTTCACAGTTGGAGCCTTCACGGTCTCAGCATTTGCAAGCTCGGTCAGGAGTTAGTCCCGCAAGACCAACTATCACCGACACTGCCACCAATCGACCGGTTCCAATGGTTCCAATGCCAAAGAGAAGCCTGCGTAAACGGACAATTGAGCAGTTATACCCCTACAGAATCGAGCTGGAGAGGTACAGAATGAATTTCAAGCAGATAGGCATTAATGTCACTCGCAAGGAGGCCCGTGAAGAAGCTCTGAGGGGCCTTGGCGAGTCTTCGCAAGCCGCTGAAGAAGAACAGCAGGAGGACAACAACAGGAAAAAGCATAATGAACAGAGTGGCGGCTACAGGACTTCAAAGAAGACGGCACAAAAAAATGGAAAAAGCAAGGATACGCATAGGATGGATACGGATAAGAATGGGAAACACGGAAATTTGCATAAAAAGGATAAGCTGCATGCTAAGGATAGCAAAGATGCCAATACCAACAGAGCCCGCAGTGAGGGGCCCGATGGTAACGGCATTATTGTCGATCGTCGAAGAAGAATCATTCATGATGAGGACTCTCAAGATGCGGCAGCTGAAGAAGCTGAGACTGTGACAGCTGAGGAAGCTGAGACTGTGATAGACCATGCAACTGGGGATCAATTAGACCAAATCACCAGCTCACAGCTGCTTTTCGGTGATGATGTCGACCAGGAGAATGCCAATTCAGACATTTCAAACTTCGAGACCATGGACAGTGAAGATGAAGCTTCTTCCGGAACTGAAGGTACCAGTGATAGCGAGGTTGAACGCCAACGGGAGCTGGAAGCTCTCTCTGAGTTCAAGAAACGAGTTAAAGGCGTTCTGCCACCGTCATTCATTACTCTTGAATATGCAAAGTTTCAAAAGGCCCAAAAAGTTAAGGATCGCCGTAAAACTGAGAGAGACAGAGCCCGATCAAAAGAGGCTGAAGGGCCACAGAAGGGAGTTGCTCGGCGAAAGGTTGCAAAACCAGTGTCTACTTCGCTGAATGCTGCACCTACGTTGACAGATTTCAATTCTGGATTTGATGCTATTGCCGCAGAAAATGATGCTGAAATTGACATCGAACATGGTGCTCAAGATCATCAAGGCGTACTCGAGAATCGTGTAGAAGATTCTGAAAATGAGACAGAGGACGTTTTCCCAGATGAAGATAGGGCAGTCCTCGAAATTTCAGATAGCGATGTGGCTGAAGATGATGAAATTGACTATATGAACGGCGGCCGCCGGCAAGTTAACAGATCTAGAAGCATAGGTAAATCAAGGAAGGCGGAGAAACAGAGAGACCGCAAGCCACGGGGTTCTAGGCCGAAATCTCGGGTCTCGCCCCCAAATGAAAAGTTTGGACGAAGGAAACGTGGCAGGGATTCTGGTGTTTCAACGCGAGCACGCGATTCAAGGCCAAACTCGACTCAGCTGACAATATCTGACGTGTGTGATTCTATGCGCGATATTGGCAAAGAGCCTCCTCGATTTATGAATGTTGCTGAAAGGAGTGCTGTACTGCGCACTGGCGGAAGACCTGACAATTACACCAATAAGTATATATTTATTGATGAAGGTCTTGATGATGAGGTTCAGATTGCAGAAGAGCCGGCCAATACTATCAGGAGGTGGAAAAAAGGCAGACTCAGACGCTCAAAGTTGACAGATGACGGAGCCGAAGCTGCTCAGACTCACAGCAATGGAAAAGGTCTCGCAAACCGATTTTCTGGACAGGAAGGCAGCAGGAAGAGGGCAACTCTTCCTATTAGCTTGAACCCCTCTTTCACTCCTGCTTCTCAGGTATCAAAACCAAAGAATGTTGCCAAGAAAAATGCACCAGATTACCCCAAAAGAAGTGTGCCACATTCACTAGCACTGCGTCAGAATACGAGAGAGTCATATCTGCAAAATCGGAAAAAGCATTATCAGACTACTATCTTGGAAGTGCCAAGTGGCAGATATGCAGTTCGACGAACAGGAAGGCGTAGAGGACCAGTTGGATTTCAAGCACCGCGTCAATCGCATACAAACAGTATGATCATGCCTGTTAAGAGGTCTGGTATCACTTCAAAAGCAAGACTTGCCGGAGATGCCTATGATAGAGTGGCGGGTTGGGCAATGCAGCAAGCTAGCATGAGTGCCCTGAAAAATCAGAGCGTTTCTGCAACTGCCGCTCCAAACGAAGAGATTCATGAGGATGCTGTTATGGTGCCTGCCGATTACAGTACTACAGAAGCTTTGGATTCCAAGGCTATGCGAAGGAAGAGTCGGGCAATTAGAAAAGAGGCTCGAAAACAAAGCCGATTTGAGAACCAGAGACTGAATCTGGAGTTGCAAAGGAGTGCTCAATATGACGACCATCCTGTTGATTTGCTTGCTCAGCTTGCGAGCGAGCTGCCTGAGTCAACTGGTCCTACATGCGATATAACGCGACCACCGGATGATTTAGTATTTCTGGACTGTTCTCTGCAAGGCAAGGGCTTCTTGAATCACATTGTTTTCTCGGAAAGTCTACCAGATCTAACGCAGTCTGATCTTGTCAGTTGTTCACAGATCGACCTTGAAGGTACTAGCCTGGTATTTTTAGAGCCAGCACTATCATCTTCGCTTGGACTAGCTATCGCCAAGTTGAAAGAATCCATCATTAATGCCCGCGGTGAGAGATGTGATGAATTACACACTGCTGCAGATCTAAAATTTAGTCGAGATCTGTTCAACTCTCTGTTTGCACTAATATATGAAGCGCGCAACCACCGCACGGAGTTGAATGCAAACGAGCTAGCTAGTGCTCTGTGCGAATATGCCATGTTCGTTAAAACGCAGTGGAAGTCTTATAGTGACGGGATGTTTGATAATCTGGTATTCTGCCAGCTGTCATTTCTCTCACAATCGATGACCCTTGCAATTCTAAGCTATTTAGATGGAATGGTAACTCTGCTGCCTCCAGATGTTGCGAAGCTTGGAGACTTTGTTTTGATAGAGTACTCATTCATGTTGGAGACTATCTGGATGAAGGGTGGCATTTTTGAGCTGAAAGAAATGATAAGGTCCCGTCGAAGCTCATTGAAGCGTATTATCACTGATGAAACTTATCTGCTGGAAAGCATCCAT
Source organism: Zygoascus sp. PK3305 (assembly GCA_023628935.1). NCBI lineage: Eukaryota > Fungi > Ascomycota > Dipodascomycetes > Dipodascales > Trichomonascaceae > Zygoascus > Zygoascus sp. PK3305. The sequence goes on from JAMAJS010000003.1 coordinate 155,927, forward strand.
ATAGCTAATTCTGTGTTGGAAGTACTAGAGCGTGGAAGCCTTTTAAAGATTTTGGCATCTCTTACACATTTTAGCATCAGCAACAGCGGATTGAACAGCTTGGAGGTGGTTTGGACTTCATTGTTCTGCTACTGCTATGTTAGAGCTTTAAAACCCCTGGGACGTGAGTCGCGCGATATTTCATGGAAAATTCCAAAGCTGGCAGTTTCGTCTTTATTTGCTGTACTTGGAGATCAAGATCGATCAGATAGATTCGGTAAATACTTGTCTCTTTCTTTGTTCCGATGTGTCCACCTCATCAGCTACTGGAAATGGTCCTGCGACAGCTTGTTTGTCGTCTCTTTGTTTGATTTTTTTGCTAAGAGACAATTTAACAACATTGAAGAAATTCAAGACAGATATGTTCTACCTAGGCTGTTCTTGCATGAGAGCGAATTAGATGTTCACCGCACTACTGACTCAGCGTTTTTATCGTTCTTGAAACTTGCTGCTGTCACTATTGCGAGTCTTAGAGAAAATGCTACGATTTTTGAAATCCGCAAGTTGAACGCTCGCATCACGCCGCTGAACAGTAGGCATTACAGCAGATCTGCTGCCCTGAATGTTAGTGATCTCGAAGCTCTGTGCAACCAGTACAGTATTCTGCTACTTCGATTTGCATATTGCCCTGTCGAAGCACGCCCATCTATTGATCAGCTCCGCGATATGAATATTTTAGATGTTTCTCATATTAGAGTCCGATCTCTGGGAGTTTCTGTGTGGGAGACTCTCGTCAAGTTACTTTTTCGTGAAAAGCTCGATATTGGAAGGGCTATGATGTGGTTTGATGGATTGTTGACCAACACGCTCAAAGAATTTGATGGACTCGAGAGAGCTGGTCAAAGTGATGATGAAATTGAAAACAGGAGAAGAGAAGAAAACTCTGCCAAGTATGTGACTTTTTTCAAGGAAAGTCTTGCTGTTTGGTTGGAGCTATTGAAAAGCGATTGGATTACCTCTGATAGCACATGGTATAAAATCTTGACCAGTGCCTGTATTAGAATGCTCAACCGACATATATCCAACGAAATATCCTTGTTATGCTTGTCCATTATTAAGCACTACATTGCTACTTGCACGTTGGAGATTGAAATGTCCGACAGTTTAGATGACGATAGTGGGCGAGGAGTTGATCATTTCTATGATAATTGCTTTAGAAGCTTCTTTCAGTACATTTCGAACACTGTGGGCAGCGACGAGGATTGGTCAAAGTCAGTGATGGTGGAATCAATACTCACTTGGGCAAATGCGGCGAAATTTTTGGTAGTCAACAATATGCTCTCCTGGGATTCATTTTTGGTTTCTTCATATTCATGGGGCTGGTTCAGTCCTAGCAAAAGGCGAGAAATGCTTGGGCCGTTGTGGTTCGCTGAGTTGTTTAAGAATACAAAAGGCGCAGTACATCAAGAGCTGTTTACTCAAGAATTCATATACTGCTTGGTGAGACCTTCTATTGTTTACGAGCATAAGATGGTTGAAGAATATATTAGGTACAGCAATGAGCCCTGGGTTAATCCGTTGAGAAAATACGCAGCTCATGTCAAAAGTGCTGTCGGTTTCTCTAGGGTGAGGAAGAGTATTCTAAAGGATTTCGTTTCTGAACTTGCTTCTTTAGGAGTTGACCAGAGCGAACTCGTCTGCTCAACTGTTGGCCAATTTCTCGGCACAGTTAAAGAAAATTATATATTGGATCCTCAACAATATTTGGGTTTGGCTGAATATTGCCTAGGTTTGGTGATTGAACTCATTGAGTATCCCAATGTGCCAAACCTGGCGTGGTTCAGGAATACTTCTAACTTCAAGAGCGCAAAATCTGTGGTAATTGACACTGCCAATGTCAGGAAGTATACCAGGATTACTGTGACAAGCCGCAATGAAACGAGACTTCTGATGTTCATGGTATACTCGTTAGAGGCCTCACTTGTTGGGCCCAGTCACGGCGAATCGTTTGTGCACAGTGTTTCTACAGCTCTAGCTGATGCAGGAACCAGTAGAAGTGCGCGTAGGTTCCTGCTGATGAAGCTGTTTCCAGCTTATGCTCGAGTGGCACGAGGATCAGAAGCAGGGGAAGCGGTGCTGCCGCGCGTCCTGGAGACAGTGCTGGAATATGTATCCCGCACTGCCCAGCGGGAAAGGCTTGATATCAACGAGCTGACTCCTCTACTTTATGAGCTGCACACCTACTTGAAATTCAACAATTCGGGACTGTATGTCACGGAACATCCGTTTTGGTCTTCAGCCAAATTGGCTTTCGATATAACCAGAGGAATAATGAAAAGCTGGCACGATCGTGGAGAGGAAATTAATTGGGGAAGTAGCCTGGCTCAGAGTGCAGTTTTGATATGCGGGGAAATATTACTGAAGCAACCGTTTGATAACTCTTCAAACGAGGTTGTTACAGAAACGACCGACAGTACTGCCAATGCCATCTTCCACTCATTGAAAAACTACGAGAGCGAAGGGCGTCAAGGCAGTTGGGTTTTCAAGCGCAGAAACAGTGAAGATAAGTTCTCCTGCGTTGCTTTCTCAGATGCGTCGGAAGCCCAACACACTGTGGCTTGGTTCCTTCGCACGTTGTTCAGGAATGAGAATTTGCCCAGTGAAGTGCAACTTATTGGAAAAGAGCTTGTGATAAAATTGGAGAAGGAGGAAAGAACAGACGTGTTGGATATGTTAATGTCGGTGGTGCATAATATTGGAGGTCATGTGGAGGAACCCTCTATGATAGAGGAGATATTTATTTAGTTTTGTACAGTAGCATATCATCGTTGCATTGCATTTTTAGTATACGAACCTGCGGAAGGAACAATGCTTCCATTGCTTGTAAGGGCGCTGCAAAGAGAGCGGAAAAATTTCTCATATGTGTATCATCATCTGTTTCAAGCAGCCCAAGGTAAATAAACTCGCGAATTTGAAATTTCAGGCGCGCAGTTGCTGATGTAGTTCTTTGGCTGGTAGGTTTTCCTGGCCTGCACAGCCGTGTGTTCTGCGGCTTCTTTCAATAATTTTTTTTCTGGATAGGAAAATTTCATCCATCTGTGTGAACACTGAAAACAACCACATCTGACAAATGGGCCCTTCACAGCTGAAAAAACTACGGGCCAGTCTGAAGGACAGTGGCTTGATAGGTCAGCAGAGTCAGAAAAACAAGCGACAGTCGAACGGCTACAAAAATCGCAAGGAGCAGGAGCGAACTGTGCAGGCTTTGCGAGATGCTTTCAATCCTTTCGGCACCAAGGTAAATAGACTGAAGCAGGATGTTATTGGCAGAAAACAAGACATTGGCAACCCTGCACTGAGGAAGCAGGCTGAAGAGGACAGTCGAAGGGCTGCCTACCAGGCCGATTTGTCTCAGCACAATCGAGTCGGAGGCATTCTCGACCGTCGATTTGGCGAGAACAATCCCAATTTGAGTTATGACGAGAAGATGCTGGAGCGATTCACTCGAGAACGACAGTCAAAGATCTCCAAAGGCAGTCTTTTCAACCTGGATGACGACGAAGATGCTGGTGAAGGCTCGTATGGTGGATCTCTCAGCTTGCGAGACGATTTTGATGAAGGCGATCTGGGCATCGACCGGGACGACGATGATGATGCCGAAGGTATGGCTGCTTACATGGAGCGAAAGGCCATGAGAGATGCTGCTGATGTAGGACCAAGTCTTGCTGAAGAAGAGTCCGGTGTTGTAGGCCCTGAGAAGAAGAAGAGCAAAGCCGAGGTGATGAAAGAAGTCATTGCCAAGTCTAAAATGCATAAATTTGAACGGCAGCAGGCCAAGCTCGAAGATTTAGGACTGATGGATGAGCTTGATGATGATGAGAATATTCAAGAACTTATGAGCGATCTGACTAGTATGGAGCGAGAAACCGCCCGAAAGGCCAAGTCTGAGCCCAAGAAACCAAAGGAAGAGGATTCATATGAGCAGACTATTCGAGAAATGACATTCGACAAGCGTGCAAAGCCTTCCGACCGAACGCTGACTGAGGAGGAAAAAGAGAAGCAAGAAAAAGAAGAACGAGAAAGACTCAATAGGGAGCGATTGGAGCGAATGACTGGAGAAACCGAGGGCCAAGATGTTGAGGGCCTTGATGACTTTGATGATGATTTCGTAGCCAGCGAGGACGAAAATGAGGCTACCGACTTCGGCTTCAAGGTGAATTATGAAGAGTCTGAGGAAGAAGCCTCTGAAGCAGAGAGCGCCGAGAGTGAAGACGAAATTGAAGAAGAGGTTTCATCTGGTCGACCTAAGGTTGAGAAAAAAGTAGATGTGCAGTGCCCAACAACTCTCAGTGAAATCAAAAAGACCCTGTCAACCGAACCTGTGTCAGAACAACTTGTCAGCATCAAAAAAATATTGAGAGCTTATGCATCTAACAAGGCTTCCGGGAATAAGGAGTTAGTGGGAAAGTTTACTGTCGCTATGATTGATTATGTCTGCTGGATGGCTGGCAAGAACACCAGGGCCATCACTGCTGACGAGAAGTCTTTCAACAAGTTAGTTGCCCAGCTGAAATCTCTGATCGGAGATTATGTGGTCGATGCTTCTGCTCATTTCCGCAGGCTCATTGACAATATGCCTTTGGAAGAAGGCTCTACTGAGCTAACTGGTTCTGATTTGTTTGTTTTCACTCTGATTGGTATGGTGTACTCAACATCGGATCATTACCATCTCGTTTCCACCCCTGCAGAACTGCTGATTACCAATGCTAGTCTACGAAATCAGTTTCAGGACACGAATGAGCTTTTTGTCGGGCTTTACCTTGCCCAAAACTATCTTGCATATCAGAGGCACTCTAAGCGGTACTCAAGTGAAGTCATCAGCTTCTTGCTGCAGGCTCTTGTTTCTCAGGTCGGATCAGCATCTAACGACGACTATGCTGTTCCTGCTGGCTGTTACATCAATGCTGATGTTATTGGACGATTGGAATTATCTAAGAGTGACTATAAAGCTGTAACTGAAGATTCTCTGGCTAAGTTCAGCGATTTCGCATCCAGCAAGAAACAGCTAAGCAAAGCTGGTCTTTTAGTACTCACACTGAAGACGATTTTGAGAGCGAGCACTATTTGGAAAGAGGAGTCTGCATACTCTGAGATCTTTTCTCCGTTTGTTGCCATTTTGGAAACCAGCAAAGAGGCCCATGGCAGTAACAAGTACATTGGCTCATTCTACGACAAGCTCAGCAAGCTGGTCGGATTTGCGCTTAAAGAGAAGACTCCATTGACGCTGCAATCTCACCGGCCCCTTCCTATTAAGACATATGCTCCCAAGTTTGAAGATAACTACAGTTTGGATCGAAAGAGCTACGACGACACACCGGAAAACAACGAGCGAAAGAAACTGCAGCACGAATACAAGAAGGAAAAGAAAGCAGCACTACGAGATATCCGCAAGGACAGCAAGTTTGTTGCACGAGAGAAGCTCAAGCGCAAAATCGCTCAGGACTCGGCTTATCACGAGAAGCTCGCCAAGCTGGAGCGATCGATCCAGACCGAGGAGGGAGCCGAGAAGAACAAGTACGAGCGGGAAAAGAAGCGCCGCCGATAACTGCATCAGGCCCTGTATACTTTATTTATTGTGCCATACTAATAAAATAAAAGAAAAATACGACATAGAAACAGTGGTACCACCGCGCCGGCCTCGGTGGGTCGTTGTGCTTCCGACAGCCAAACCAAAAGAAGCGGATCAAAGTAGTGAGTGGGTTGAGTGAAAAATGCACAGTGTCAGTCCACGCACAGCCGTGCCAAAAGTACCGATAGAACAGCGGCAGTACGTGACGGATTATAGCAATTTCTTTCTAAATAAAGCTACCTAATTGGTTTTGTATATAGCTTCGAACATCTTTGTTTCCATAAAGCCTTGGACTATTTTATGTCTCAGTGGTCTGCCAGCAGGAATGTGCTGCGTTACGGGACTTTACAACGTTGCACGTACAAACAACTCAGCAACTTACCAAACCTCCAACAGCTGAACCACGATGGTCAAGGCGACCACGATCTTAGCGTGCTTGTTGGCTCCTCTGCTCACACTGGCTCAGGATGACCAGTACCGATCAGAGAGCAGTGCCCACCGACTTGTTACTCCGTATCTGGATCAGGACTTTAACAACCGGTTCTGGGACTATGGTGGAAACGTCATGATCAAGAACCACGAGTTCGTGCGTCTGACGCAGGATTTGCCTGCACAGCGCGGCTTTCTGATGAGCAAACTTGATAAAGTGCCTCGTTCTTTTCAAATTGAGTTTTCTTTCCGTCTTCACGGTGAGGGAGCCTCCATCTACGGCGACGGTATGGCTTTTTGGCTGCTCGACGAACGCCCTGCGTATGGAGAAGAATTGGGCAATGCATTTGGCCTCAAGGAACCGTTCAAGGGAACGGCTATTTTCTTTGATACCTACAAAAACGATCGTCCGGGAAAGTCGTTCCCGTACATTGTGTTGATGAAGGGTGATGGCCATACTGCGTACGACCAGGCTCATGACGGCCTGGCCAACGAAATAGCCGCCTGCTCTGCCCGAGGAATGCACAACCCACGAGAGGTCTCCAAAGCCCGTGTCACGTATGTTGAAGGTCGCTTTTTGTCCCTCGAGCTTAATTACAAGGGTAGAAACAGGTGGGACAAGTGCTTCGAAGCTCCTGGATATCAGATCGACCCCCATCAGTATATCGCCTTTTCTGCGCAGACTGGCGAACTAAGTGAAAACCATGATATTTACGACGTCCATGTTTACGCTCTTAATCGTGAATTTAATAGCTATAGTGAGCTGGACTATGTTATGAACGGCAACGAGAATTCAGGCTGGCAGGCCCCTGGCCAGAAAGCTTCTAGCGGGGGAGGATTTTTCTCCGCGCTCTTTTCATGGATCTGGTTTTTCATCAAAATTGCGCTTTTCATGGGTGTCTGCTATGCCGGCTGGACCTTTTACAGGGCAAGCCAGAAAAAGAAGAGAAAGGACGACTTTATGTATTTGTGATTATGTATGCCCATCTGTTAAACGTTGATCTCTCGTTCCACATGCTTTCTTGAACACGTAGATGAAACTCTCTTCTCAAACTATAAAGGCCTTTGAACTTAGAATCATCTGGCTCGGCAGCTCTCATTAGGCTTAGAGTTTTTCCGTTACTTGAGCGTGGCAATTTTATTGGGCTGTTTTATCGATACTGCCAATTAGGGTTCTAATACCACCTGAACTGAATGGATCGGCGGATTCAGCGCGAATACTGGGCCAATATTAGGCTTTCTAGCTCTAAGATTAACATAAAAAAAGATTAATAAAGAAAGAAAATCGAGTGAGTGCGATCTAGTGTGCTATGTGTGAGGGTATGCATTTATCAGTTTCCGGCTCTTTCCTATTTCCTAATAGCCTTTTCGCAGAGTGCCGTACTTGACATTCCAGGCATAATAATAAATTAATATAGCGAGTGGCTGTCCAAAAAAGAAGCTCAGCCAGAAGATGCAATTTCCGATTGTGGTTCCAGGGCCTCTCATATGTTCCAGTGGTGCAGTAATGGCAACCAGCGGAATCTGCAGCAGCATACAAGCAAAAGCCACTCCAATAATCTGCCTAGTGGGAATACCGACCAGCATCTCATGCAAAATAGCTGATACCAGAAACACTACTGTCGAGCATACTACCGGAGAATAGCCCCGCTTCAACATGGGAACATAGACATGTCTCTTGAAGTAGTTGGTTACCGGCCTATTCCAGAGTCTCCAGTACGAACCCACGCTTCCAGAGTTCCACCAGTCCTGGTAGAAGTCGCGGTCACCAAACCGAAGAAGCTCCGCTAAAAAGTTCAGATAGCTCTGGAATATGAAATAAAAGCCAAGAAGCCAGATAAATATTGAGACACCAGAGAGACGGAGCAGGCATTCTAAGATACCATAGGCGTCTCCAGACTGAAAATATGGCAGCGATGCCTTGAGAGTGGGGATGGCATACTGGCCAGCCAGAAACCAAATGAGCAGCCCGCTACCAACCATTTCTACAAAGCAGGTAGCAACAAATTTCCAACGGATATGACTGGTCCGAGGGTATACTGGCTGGTACATTAAGGTAGGGGCGCACCAGAAGTAGAAGAGATTCTTCATGTTGAGATTTCGTGGGTAGGGGTTGCTATGATACATATCCGGCACATGAGGAGAGCCGATAAGATATCGCAAATCTCGGTTGACAAGTGCATAGGAAGAGATTTTCATGCAAAGAATGAGAGCATGACACTCACAAATGGTACCAATTAACGGGTGGTGGATACCCCAGTAGACGGCGGACGAGGTGATGCAAAGGGCCAATGCCGAATTGAGCATATGAAGAGCGGCGTACAGATTCCAGAGATATTTGGGGGCCGTGGGGTCATTTTTGGCTACAGCAGCAGTGGTAGCAGCAGCAGCAGCAGTAGTAGCAGGGGACGATTTCGAATTGGCCACTGCCTGGGCACGTTTATTCTCCTTTTGTATTGTACTGGCGGCCGAGCGCTCGATTGCCAGAGCAATCAGCAAGTGGACTGGCGCCGTGCAGAAGAGACTAGAAAGGGTCTTGAGGTCTGCTCTTGAAATCCCCATTCGGAACAGAGTCATGATAACGCCGTCACGGTTGTAGTCCTGTATGAGCAGGCGGATTTCTCCGGCGCACAGAATGATCATGGCCAAATGGGCAAATCCAGCATAGGACGGGGCTGGGGCGCCGCTGCCATCACGCGAAAGCACGGAAACACTGCTCTTGGTGTGTCCCGGGCGAATGTGTGCAGTGGGAATCGCAAGGTTTCTCTTGCGCTTGATGGATGATACCCTTCGGGCGAGCGCAGGCGCAGCGGCGGGCGATGCAATTGCGGTAGCAACGGCAGCAACAACAGCGGTGCCCTTTCTGGGTTCTGTGACAGGAGACTCGATTTCATCTTTGGGATCCTTAAGGTCTGCAGCAAGAGCTTCTTTGGTATTTTCCAGGCGGCGAGTCAGGTCTTCTTTGGCGTCGAGCCTATCGGCAGCGTCCCGAGTTCTTCGATGGCTGAGTTGCTGCTGATGGCTTAGTGGATAAGAAAGCTCTGCGCCGAGAGTCAGCGCAGGAGCCATCATAGCAGTCATTGCGAGAGGAAGCTGATGCAAGGCAAGGCAAAGCAAAGAAAGAAAATGAGGCGCAGAAGCAGGTGGAGAGGGGGGGGGCGTGGTGTGTTTTTATCAGGGTCCGTTCGCTGGTCTCGGTTGGATGTGAGCTGCTGACAATGCAAGGGAGCAGTGCAACTAGTGTGTGTGCACGGCGGGTTGATATGACCGCTAGTGGGAATAGAACAATAGCGCAGTGCAAGTACAAGTGGAGCAGCAGCAGAAGCAGTACAGTTCTAGCGGGATATTAATCCTTCTGTTCCTAGATGGTTCTTATTGAGAGCAGAGCGCGTTGCGGATGGATGGAAGGAAGGAAGAAAAGAAGCAGCGATAAATTTCCCTGAAAGAATGGGTTTATCTTGGCTGCGGTGAATAGAGTTTGGGTTGCTTGTGAAATGCTTTCTACCCAGTTCCGATAAGCACACAGTTCCTGGAATATCCGACAGAGCCCAAAGGAAGGAAAAAAAAAAAAAAAAATAGAGTTTGAAGGTGTGTGCCACGTTGTTGCAGAATACGGTCTGCAGCGCAGGGAATAAAAGTGTGGAATTACGCACAAATGGCGTATGGCTGGTATGGGCTTGGCAGGTTGTTCCTCTTCTGTTCGTTTTTTAATATTACAGCGAGCGCTTACCGGTCCAGGGAGTGCAGTGGTTTGGTTGCGGGTGTGGTCTTTGGCAAAACGTGCAAGTCGGGCTTGATCGCTAACTAAGTGCAAAGCAAACAAGAGCTGGCCCAGCAAGGACGAACGAACTGAGTGAGATTGTGAAAAACAGGCGACGGTACAACACGAGTACTAAAAGTTGGCGCAACACAACAGGCGGTTCACTCAAAATATACCAGAGGGGAATTGGGTGGGTTGGTTTGGGCTGGCTTGGCCGGGTTAGTTTGGTTTGGCCGGCTCTGTGTGCGAGTCACGGTAAATATATATGGGTTATCGATATCTCCCCTCGCTCGTTTTCGGGAGTTCGGCTTTCGTTTTTCAGGATGGCCCAGAAAAATAAAACAGGAAAAAGGAATGAGCCAAAACAACAAGGCCAAGGCAGGGCAGGGCAGAGCAGAGCAGAGCAGGGCAGAAAACAGAGCAGAGCAGAGCAAAGCTAAGTAGGAGAGCAGAGCCGAGCAGTAGATCAGGCAGATCCGGTTGGTAGAGCAGGAAGATCAGTCAGTGCAATGCAATTCAATATGCTACAATACAAGCTGTTCAACACTACAACAAGCGGAAATGCTGAAAAGAGAGAGGAGCTCCGAGAGTACGACTGCCGGTCGTGCGGAAATGTCGGGCTTAAATACCTGTTTCAAGCGGAGAGTAGGGAAGGTTGATGCATCGACTCCAAACGTTTGTGCGTTCGTGGGGGCATTATTGTTCGGTTCACGCTAATATTGGTGGTGCGATGGATGCCTGCATGCTAAAAGTCCCCACCGGAATAACCAGCCCAGTCGAAGGCTAGCGGTAAACCTAAAATCCCAGCACCGCAGCACCTTGTTCGTCAAGGAAGGGCAATCTAGGGTATGGGACAGGGGGAGTACGGCAAGTGCAGGTTGAGCGGAGTGGAGTGGAGCGCAGGACAGTGCAATGCAGTCGTCGCAAGCATGCTGGAGTGGGCAGGCAGGAGCGACCCGATCGCACACGCAGCAGGTGTATACGAGCCGCGCTGTCTCCCTGGGTGCAGTGAAGTGGGTTTGGAATGAATGGGAGAGCATCAAAATGCCTCTATCATGACATGGGATCGGCCAGCACACGCACTGGTTGGACCACAACTGGCAGGGCCCCCGATGAAGAGCTGCGACGCTGCCAAATAGCGGGGGGCTGTCTGTCCACAGGCTCGGCCTCGAAGAATGTAATGTGTATTATTTTGTTCCGTGTATGTGGCAAAAGAAATCACCGACCAAACCAACGACAACAAAAAAAATAGCCTGCGATGATCTTCCCCTCTGGCTGGCTTGACGGGTGCGGTGCTGTACGGAGCGGCGGGCTCAATTTCCTTTTCCATCACCCTAAGCAAAAAAAAGTTCGGCCCGCTGCTGCCTATCTGCCGCCGCGACTTACATGCTAGCGTGCGTGCGTGGACTTGACTGGACTTGACTGGACTGGATTGGACTGGACTGGACTGGACTGGACAGGGCCCAACAATAAGCGTGGATTTGCAGACTAACTAACTAACTAAGCTTGGTTTCAGCAGCGATCTGGCCATTATGTCATACGACACTGCCGTTCGTCCACCATCTCTCTCTCCTCCAGCCCGGCAGAGACGGCCGGAAAATAATAATACCGTCTTGTCTGCAAACTTTGGCCTGGTAGGCGACGTTGATCCGCGGCTCCCTGATGTGAAGCTTGCCCCGCTAGATGGCTGCCCGTATCGGACCGGTTGCGAGCGAGCCTCCGCGACATGACCCCGCACCTTGGCTTGACGTTACGGTAGGGGAAAAGCAGGCCACGCACGGCTGAACTAAGGCCTGACTGTCAATGTGGAACTTTTTTCCAAGGTTCCATCCATCATCCATTTATAGACAGACGGGGTGGGCTTTCTTGGAACGTTAATTATATATATATATATATATTGGCCAAGAGTATGTGACGCTTGGCAGAAACGATGAAGCACAGCCAGCTACCATTTGCTGTATATATATATTCCATATTGATTTAATGGCGCTTTAGAGATACTGGATCTGCCAGGCTGATCAGCCTTGTGAAAAGTGCCTGTGGCTTTTTGCTACTTTATTTTTTTTTTCTGCTAATTTTTTTTTTTTTTTTTTTTTTTTTTGCTTTTCTCAGTTTATCGACTGGGTGGAAATTATCTTTTTGCCAGTCGGTCGGCTCCCAATTGGGACCATGATGAGTCTCCTCACCTTCTGTGTGACTCCACCTAAAGTACTGGTTTGCTCCAGCGTCGTCTATCTCTGTAGGTCAAGATGCATCCGATGGTGGATTTGTCTCCGATATCTACCGTCTGGCAGCAAGAACAAAGCAGCCTAGCCTAGCCCAGCCCAGCCCAGTTTCGGCCGATGCTCCAGAAATATGCCAGCCAAAACAACCCTCGGCCCACCATATTGCCATTTAGATCAAATACAACATCAAAGCTCTTGTGTTTTTTTTGCGTTGACACACCACAGCCCACTATTCCCGGACAAGCCCGCGGCTTTCCTATACGTATGGCTTCGTTTCGGTCTACCATTGTTTTCACCTTTATCGCTCTGTTCGGCGCGAGCAAAGAACGGCCCCTGGTGGCCTGTTTGGTCAACCACTTGCTTGGACTTGGCCCGCCGGCCCCCCACCATTGTGCCTACTACTCGTAAAGTGCTCGCTGTTTAGTGCTGTGCTATGTGGGGTGCAGGAGATGCGGCGCTCGCTATTGCATTGCCTATTTGGGCTGGCGTTTCGACATGGGTTGGCTCATCCCGCCAGTGGATCGGCTCATCCCGCCAGCGGCCTAGCAAATCAAACAGCACGCGCGGTGCCTATGTCATTCTATACGGAGCGTGGCGAGGCGTCGCAGGGTGGTTTCATCACTTAGTGCAGTTCAGTGCCGCCCAGGTCGGTGCCGTTGCTGGCGTGGCTTGACTGGTTGGCTAGCTGGCTGGCTGGCCGGCTGGCTGGTGTGTGTTGCTATGCTCCTGCATGGCAGCTTGTGAAGATTAGGTGTGATGATCGATAAGCAAAGAACCGTAGTACACCATCATCCCACGCACGCTCACCCACTGATACACATTCTGCGCATCCCGCTTTTTTACAGCGCGTGCGTGCGTGCGTAGACTGGCTGACGCAAAGCTGCGCCACTGCAGATCCGGTCCGTTGTTGTGATATCATGGGATGGATTGGCTGCTGCTGTCCTGCGTCTGCACTGCATGTCCTGCCAGTCTGTGCAACCTTGCGCGATATTTTCTTATCGCTGGATTTCTCTGCCAACCCCTTAGGCCCTGTTAATCACCAAGCTAAACTCCAAAAAAGTTCAGCTAGCATCCTGTTCCAGCGCCCTGCCTAACCGCCTCAGCCCGGGCGGCCAACCCAAAAATAACGTTAGCTGAACCGCCTGCCCGTCCCTCTGCTCGGTGCTGGCGGACCACTCAACTAGGTGGAAAATATTAAAAAATATAAAAAAAGACCGCTGCTATGAGGCACGCAATCAAACTAGCGGAAACTTAGTCTACGGCGATACGAGTCCAAGTAAAAAAACTCCCCTCCCCTCCCCGTTTCTTATCGGAGCTCTCGCCAGCTCTTGCCATTAGCTCCACTCGCACATACATTGCAATATAATAAGCTGCCGGAATTAAATGCGAGAAAATATAACACAATCATGTACTGAGATGATTCTATTCCAACAATGCATAAAACTATTCGGTGTGTCTTCCTAATCTTATCGAGATTTAAGGAACCTCTTTCATGTAATAGCCAGCCGTGAACCCTGTAGTCCCGGAGTAGAATCAATGATATTTTCCGGCTCCCCGATCACAATTGTAACTCCTAAGTTGTCCCTCACCACTTCACAAGTTAAACTTGCCGGTGCAAACCTAATTTCGGCTGGCTAGGATAAGACAGACTCTTTCCCATTCCCCTCCCCACCGGCACGCCAACAAGACAAGCGATTTTTTTTACCGTAAAATCTGAGCCGAATGCCTCAAAAAAATATCACTGAAAAGAAATGAACTTCTTTAAAGGATGATGAGCAGACACTCAGTTGGGCAGCCGAAGAGGAGCGGTCTTATCCACGGGATCCTCGCCATAGTCGATCCACCACCCTTTGGCAAGATATTCCTTCAAATGACGGTCTGTCTGGGCTTCAAAGGCCCGTAATGCCTTTATTGCAAACTTCACATCCATGTAATGGATACTAATCTCCATAGGGGTTGAAATCATGTGCAAGATCGTTACCAATGCACCGTAGTTGCTGAATGTCTTGCGAACATGTTCTACGTTGGCCAACTTGCTGTCCTTAGAGCTAGCAGGAGCACTTTTCCTCTTACGCAGTACAAGGCATCGCCTAACCCGGTTTGCCTTCATTTCTGCCAAAATCTTGTTGGATATGGCATTATCAATGACTGGTGAGCTCATCGCATCTGCTGTCGGACTAGCACTGATCCACCCCAAACGTTTGTCCGGCTTTAGTACATATCCATTTACTAGAAATCGTCCTGACGCTGCATAATCAGCGAAGCTTTGAGCGGAACTATCATCAGCAAAGTGCAATTTGACACAGTGCTCTGTACTCCTGTTGTTTTTCCGATCGATTCCTATCTTCTCTAATGGGCCACCACTAGCTTGGAACAAAAAACTACTGAGCGACACTGTATCCGGGACGGATGAGAACACAACAATGCGACTTGAAATAGAAACTTGCCGCAAAGACCGTTCTAGTGTCGCAAGAGGAAATGTCTCACCTGGATCCACCCTGTAGTGGGCAGCTCGCAAGGTTTGAGCTCTTAGTGACATCAGTTTTGCTTCGGCGGCTTGTTTCATGTTTACTGGGCTGCTGACCGACCGGCGAGCCTGGATGGAAGGAAACAGCCGCGAGCGAGTTTTTGCTGGGTGTTTGCTGTCATACGAGGGCGCCAAGCTGTTAAGGGATGATTCCTTGAGTAGTTCAAGGGGCTGTCGAAATATCTTTGCCATGGTACTTTCAATTCAAAGTAGTGCAACAATGATTATTTCTTCCGTCACTAGAGTACCAGTAAGGGTGCGGTAGACTGCAGATTCAAATTAGGCTGCGGGGTATTTATGTACAGTGTACAGGATAGGTTATCATTGCGACACGATCATGATATTCATCTTTATGGTTCGTCTGTGCGCAAATTTCAGGGTACAACCAAAAAAGGAACCCAGATCCTACTTCCTTAAGCAAGCCAAAAACTTTCTTCTAGAAAACGAGATATATATTAATTTATTCCATATCTGGATCTTAAAAAAAGCCTTCGCCTCGTCTGGCGGTATCCAGTTTCATTATTTCACGGAGAGCCATGGTTGCATATTGCGAAGAACCTAACTGCAGCTTAAGAACTAGGGCTAGCTTTTCCTCTTCTAAATTATTTTCATGAATTTGTGTGTTATTATCCTGCTCGTCGATTCGGACTCCCGCCGTACCTCCTTGTTCCATGATTTCCAAATCGGTCTTGACCAGTTGGTCGGTCTCTGATGTATAAGTTTTGAACCACCACTCCACTTGTCCTGGCTTTACAGTGATATTTCTGTAACTGCCACTCAAACTGAAATCTTTGACATTACGGCGCATGCTCAGAGGATCTAGGCCGTCTTTGGCCATAATCTGTTTGTACACGTCCAGCAGGTCGTTGTCTGGGTAGACGACATCAAAACCAGGCGTAGGCAGAACAATATCAAAAATCGTCAGATTCTCAATTTCATCATCTGTAACGGGTCGTGCTCGAGCATAATTACTGCTTTTGATATCTTCCACCATACCATCCTCGTCAACAACTGTGCTCTTTTCCTTCTCTTCTTCCATTATCAGATCACCTTTGATGACTTTTTGGCCATAGAGCTCAAATCTCTTACTAACCACATAATTCCAGATATAGCTCTGGTATGCATGAACGTATATGACGCGCAGATTTCGAGGGATTTGCGAAATTGCGTTGGCAGGTGATTTAGGGTCGGTTACTAGGCTTTTCAGAACACAACTCTCAGCAACGCATTTTTTGGGCATGGCATGTAGAGCCTTCGAAGCATCATGAGTTTCGTTCCATATTCTTCGGGCCTCCTTGCTTTCTTCGATGGTTAGCTCCTGTTCAGCTAGAATGAGGTTCACTGCCTTATCCCAGTCTCCCTGCAATAGAGGGATTCCGATCTCATGGGTGGAGATAGAAAAAGTTCCAAATCTCTGCATTCCATAATAATTAATGAAACCGTTGTTTTTTAGGGACAAAAGGCTCTTTGCGATTTGCTCCCGGTCAAGAGGTTGCCCATCGACACCCCTGGCATTTCTAATGGTAACGTAGAATTCGTTTCCATTCAAGTCACCAAGCGTAAGATTGTTCGGTTTGTACTCAAACCCACCTAGCTTTATGCCTCGCAGAACCTGGTTAAGCCCATTGAGTCGCTCGATGGCTACTTTGTTGGCACAAGCTCGCTGAACAGTAACACCGCGTCTATCCTTTGTACCAGCATAGGATATGCTTTTAGAAGGGATTCTCAAGAATCTAGAAATAGTGTGTGCTACTTCAACAGTCTCCTTGTTTTCCTTGTACAGAGTGAAGTGTATATAGTTTTCATGCTTGCCAAGGCCGGACTTATCGATTTTGGACTTCCGTTGTCTGCTATAGCTGGAAGATGAATTTGATGCCATGCTGATAACAAATTTGTTTTCAGAAGTAGTTTTGGTCTCCAGTTTTGACTTGTAAGACTCTCGAACCAGCTGGTGCAGAGCTCCTCTCGTGTCCTTGTCGGCAAATACAGCAGCCGGCTCGATCTTGGCAGTGATCCCCTCGGCCAATTGAGAAATTTGGGCTAAAATATCTTCTCCAAGCGCTTTCTTCAGCTTTTCCTGTTGTTCAGCTGTGGGATCAGGCAAGGCAGGTTTCGCAGGTTCCTGATCGGTAGTCTCAGCAGCAGCAGCAGCAGCAGCAGTCCCCTCCTCTTGTTTCTCTTTGCGCTCTTCTTCCCGTCTTTCTAGGCGCCTATCCTTCTTGCTCAAAAGCCCCAAATCATTAAGGTATAAAACTGTGCCGTCTGGCAGAATTTCATTGACAAGGAAGTCGGTGTATCTGCTCTTCAGTGTTCCCTTGAAACCAGGCAAATCAGCCGAAAGATACTGGGTGATTCCGACATCTTTTTCCGATATGCCCAATACAGGCTCTATTTTGACCCGCTTGGCCTTTCTGGCGACATCGGGATCAGCTGGATTGTGAGTAGCGTGGTCTTCAGCGGCCATCTTGGTGTGTGGATGAAGATATAGATTTTTCAGCCAGAAAGGATGTGCGGTCACGTGGGGCTTGTTTTATTCACAGGCAACGAACGAGATACAGATGCAGAAGCCGAGCACTGCATGCGGTGAGTACGACCAACTGAGGGGTATCCAGCATCTCTGCAGGTGATAATTACAAAATTAAAAACGGTATACTTCTTTCGAGCCCCAGAGAGATGAGCCATTCCAAGCGATGTCTGGCAGGATTTTGCTCAGGGTGCTGTCGGACGCCGCTCTTGCATTCCCGGTGCCGTCTATTACGAAATCTCTCCAAATCCAACCGATAAGTATATCTAATCAAAGCCACTCGATTCTACTCCGCACGCAACTCTTCGCAACGCATAGCTATGGCGTCGTACGACAGCTTTCCAAGAGAAATGAGCGAGCATGAAGCGGAGGTAGTGCACGGAGCCACTGTTGGCAGCAGTGTTATCAACATTGTAAATACTATTATTGGTAGGTAGTACATGTGAAGGAGCGGGGGCTGGCCATTGACTCCGGTGTAAGCTCAAACGTAATGGTTTCCAAGGGATTCCAGGGATTTCCTTGGAGAAATTGGAAAGGAATGTCTCGAGGTGAATAAAAGATACCATATCTGGTGTTTTTTTTGCCATGGAGCTTTGGCTTTATGCTGCACTTCGGGGCTGGTTTGATGCAGGGCTGCTTGCAGTGACATACAGGGATCTGATCCCGGACTCATGGTATGCACATTGATCATGACTGTCGCCTGTATCAGGGTTTATATCTTTGCTTGAGCTTGAGTAGTTCAGTGGTCATGGCAGCTCCCCACCTTGTGATCCTCGATTCCATGGGGAAGGGTTTAGGTGCCCTGTTTCTGGATTCGCATGCATGTCAGTATCTAACTTTAATTTAAACAGGTGCTGGTATTCTGGCCATGCCTTTTGCGTACCGATCAAATGGCGTAGTTCTTGGTACGCTTATTATTCTGTTTGCTGGAGTCACTGCTGGGTTCGGACTGTATCTGCAAGGAGTCAGCAGCCGATTCACCACCAAGGGTCATGCGTCTTTTTTCTCCTTGAGCGGACTGACATACCCATCGCTGGCAGTTGTATTTGATATTGCTATTGCGATCAAGTGCTTTGGCGTAGGTGTTAGCTACATTATCATTATTGGAGATTTGATGCCGCAGATTGTGCAGAGCATTGGGTTTGGCGACTCGCATGCGTTTCTGCTCACCCGGCAATTCTGGGTGTTTTTGAGTTTTGGTATTGTAGGACCCTTGAGTTTTCTGCGTAAGCTGGACTCGCTAAAGTATACTTCTCTGGTTGCTTTGGTCTCGGTCGGCTACCTGGTGATCATTGTGGTGGGCCATTTCCTAGTTGGAGATACTCTGGATGAACGAGGACCCATCAGCTATTTTGAGCCAGAGAAGTTTTCGTCGGTACTATCCTCACTACCTATCATTATTTTTGCTTTCACATGCCACCAGAATATGTACAGTGTTTTGAATGAGCTGGCGATTCCTACGGACCACAATATCGAGAAGATTATTGGAGTGTCTATTGGCTCCTCTGGTCTCTTTTACATTGTGGTTGGCTTGTGTGGATACTTTAGCTTTGGCGCAAATGTCGGCGGTAACATTATCAGCATGTACCCCTACAATATATTCTCGACTATTGGACGGGTAGCCATTGTGGTGCTGGTTGTATTCAGCTATCCTCTGCAGTGCCATCCCTGCCGAATGTCTCTCAATCACATTATCCACTGGTTCACTGAACACTGGAAGGAGGAGGAGCCTTTGCTGGAAGAAGAAAATTATCAGGAACCCGTTGCTAGTACACGAGCAGTGCCTTTGGAAAATGGTCGATTTATTGTCCTTACTGGCATTATTTTGACTCTGAGTCTGATTGTTGCCATCAGTGTATCGTCCCTGGAGCTAATGCTTGCATTTGTAGGTTCTACTGGATCTACGTCCATCTCTTTCATTCTTCCTGGAGTGTTTGGCTACAGTTTACTGGGTCATCCCAGTGCAGAGGAGGCAACTGGCTATAGTGCTAAATCGATTGGAATTCTGCGGAAATTAAGTCTCGCCCTGGTGGTATGGGGTTTTAGTGTGCTGGTGGTGTGCTTGTCAGTGAACATTTGGCTGTACTTTTAGGAGAGTCTTTATGGGAAAGGAGTGCACAAGCAGAGTACAAAATAGATTAGACAAAGTAGATTATACAAAGTAGATGCACAAAGAAAGCGTTGGAGAATATATGGGGCGGGTGGTGCTTTGCGGAGAAGCTGTTGCGGGAATGCCAGGTCGGTCCATCCAACGCAACGGCAGTGCATGAGGGTCTACAGAAGGGAATGTGTGCAGTGCTGCCATTGTGCAGCAGACGCACAGCTCCAGAACAAACTAAAAAAAGGGTATGAAAACATTAGTGTCGGCAAACGTTGTACTCTGTGATGCACGCTACGACACCCCGACTTGTAACCCAACTACTACATTGATACCGAGTATGCTTTCTGGAATATGGCCCGATATTTCTTTATTGGACAGTTGCAGCTTTTGAGCGTGGTTCCTTGACAAGATGCACCAGGAATGCAATTAGCACCATTTGTTTGTATATGTGCATGCCGGAGGAAGCGTAGGCGCCTCGAGGCGGATGTTTCACTGTTTCAACATTGGTTCTATTATTATTCGTTTATGACCGGCCAGTAGGTGGAGGTTGGATTGGATTTGGCAGTTAGTACGCACATATTTGGGTGAAACTTTGGTGGGTTCCTATTCGGGAAGTTGCAAGGACAAACTGGCCAGGTAGAAACCGGCCAGGTAGAATTAGGCAAAGGCACGAGCACAAAGGGTGGGATGGATCAGTTGGCGCAGGTGAAAAGCGTCGCAGTGAACAAGGGACGGTGATATGGTAGCAACAGTAGTAGAGCTGAGAAGCTGGGCGGGGCGAGCAGCCGATGACTGGAGGAAGCCAGTATGTTATGTTATATTGCCAGGGGGCCTAAAGAAGCCAGATAAAAGCCCATTTGGGAAGCAAGGGGGCTAGATTAAAAGGTAAAACGCAATAATGAAACGGAGCCGCAACTAGTAGGCCGAACATGAACAGAACAGAACAAGACGAAGCGGAAGCGGAGAGCCGAACAAACCCGAGTCTGGGATGAGCAAAGGTCAGACATATAGCAGCAGCAACTCAACGGGCAGGTTTATGGCAGGCAGGTCTAGGGATAATAGGGTCCACCTGCGTAGCTGGGCAGGTTGCCCTATACGGCGCAGCAGTGCATCTGTACATGGGAAATCTATATGTATATCTACATCTGGCAAGCTGGGCACCAGCTGGGCAGGGCAAGCCTATACAAGGGAACCTGCACTCCGCAACTGCAGCGCAACCTACCGCCGGGCTTGGGGGGGTCTATTTTGTGCAGATGGAATAGGATAGAATTCACTTTTTAGGTTGGCAATATGGACGGACGGGGATGGTGTGTCTTGTAATTGTGAGGTGCGTGCAGCAAAAATATTATTACTGTGGCTTGTATTATATTTGGCTTTCCAAGTTCGGCGGGCTGGGGCACAGTAGTCAGGGACGGTGTGTCCTTGTTGAAGGAGTACAAACAGGCAGAAGCACCACAAGCACACACATGGACCACCCTGCCAGAAGAGCCAAAAGCCCCAGCGATTTTGCCCAGGCAGGAGTCAAGAGGGGCCCAAGCAGAGTGAGTGGGTCCAACCGCTGGGTGGGGTTGTGAGTTATGCGAGAAACCGGGTTGGTTGGTGCGCACCAGCCCAAGACAAATAGAAGAAAATAACAAGGTTTTTTTTAATAAAAAAAAAAAGGGCCAAGTACCGTACTGGCCCGGCCCAGCAGGCAGGCAGCGGCACGGAGGGGCCGTCCCTTCTGTATCAGTGCAATAAACACCCGTTACGGAGCAGTGGTCGTGGCGAGAACGAGACGAGCAGCGATCGGCGCGCTCTTGCATGGGGCAAGTGCTATTTTGCCTGGATTGTTCCATGTCGGATTAAGCTTGTCTGCCTTTTGAGTGTGGATGCTTGCATCCCATCCGCCACGTAATTTTTTTTGGAGGGGGGGGGGATTTGGGATTTTTCTGTCTTAAAACCATCGGCAGGCTGTCAAGGGGGATTTCTTCTGCACGCACTGCACCTGCACGAACCTGGGACCTAGTGAGCGAGCCAAACGACCAGACCGACCAAGGAATCGCAACTGGAAACCATCTGCAAACGCTCTTTCTTTGCTGATCCTACTGCTGCAAACAACAACACACCACCACTGCTCTGCTGTGTGCTCCACCCCGGCCCATTTTAACACTAGTCTGCGCACTATACAACCCTGAAGCGCCTAACACGCAGTTGTTTTCTGACTGACAAAATCGCATCTCCAAAAAACTCGACTCCACCGCACTTGACGCACGCACGCAACCCCCTCAGCCCACCCTAAGCTTCAGACCTTTTTTTTTTTTTGGATTGCACCGCGGGGCCCGCTCTGCCTCTATCATGAGTTACGTTACCAATTCCTACATCCGCTCCTCGGAGGGAGGCCGTCGCTACGAAACGTCGCACGGGTTCAGCTTCTCGTACATTATGGGTGACCCGTTTGCCCTTTCCACACTTTCCGTGTCCATAGTAGGCTGGATCATTGCGTTTGCCGGCACCATAGCCGTGGCACTCGTCAGATCAAGGGACGTACCCACGCTGACATGGTGGGGCATTGTTTTCGAGCTGTTTGTCATTCTCGGCGTGCTGTTCATTGTGGGCTACGACTCGCTCTACCCCTACCAGCTGGCTCTAATTGCCTTTTTGGCAGTGGCTACCATCTACTCCACCAACACCGTCAACAACCTGGTCTGGAAAGGCTATCCTGCAGCTGGAGCTGCCTCGGCCGGCCATATTTTGCTGTCCATCATCAATATTCTGTGGATTTTCTACTTTGGAACCTCGTCCGACGAGCCTGTCCATGCCTTTGTCGACTCCTTTAGTGTCAATGGAGGGGTGTCGACGGGAGGATCCACCTACTCCAGGGGAGGAACGTCGCTGCCCAGAAACTCCGGCAACCCGTTTGCTCGCGAGGAAGCCATTGGCATGAATTATACCAAATCTGCTCAGCCTGGAGCTGCTGGCCAACGTACCGAGTCGTACCCGCAGATGTTCACGTCGGCCCAGCTTGGTGCCTTTGAAAACTCGGACCAAAAGAATAACATTGACGAGAACATGAGCTATGGATCCCGCTCGTCCATCGGCGCAGAATACCCCTCGGGTGTCCAGTCGGAGCTTTCCTCGCCAATAGTTTATCCTTATAAGGCCAAGGCCATTTACTCATATGCCGCCAACCCTGACGACAAGAACGAGCTGAGCTTCCTCAAGGGAGAAATCCTCGAAATATCAGATATCACCGGTCGATGGTGGCAGGCTAGACGTGCAAATGGCCAGGTAGGCATATGTCCTAGCAACTATGTTCTGCTGGAAGGAAATGTCGAGAGGTGATGAACCCTCCCCTTCCTCTCGCCTTTCCCCCTCATCCAAATGGGATCCCGCAGTTCTGAACCAGACTCGTGACCTGGTGTCTATCAAGTCTGGCGATATGATGAGCGAGCTGCTGCTGTATTGTACTGCGGTTTCCACCAACTGGCAATGCTTTTAGGTGTACAATGGTACTCATCTTCTGGTGTCTGTCTACTATTTCATGTCTACTAGAATCAAACATACCCTCCTCTCCGGCTCCTCCTCCTGCTAAGCATGCCTTTACATTTCATCGTACGCCGCTTCTGTCAAGCCAAGCAACGCCTTTATATCTAACGGAATAATATAATAATGTAGCAATAATGTAACCTTTTGTCTGTACGGGCGGGGAGTGGAAAACGAAGCAGGGGGACTGACGGTGTGAAATGAGTGTGGTGGTGTACCTGCATCACCCCCAGACTTGGATCCACCGGGACCCCACTTAAGCATATCTTCTCATAACATTATATTTTTGTTAACTATGTTCTCTAAGTCATCGTGCCTGTTTTAAAAAAGTGCAAAACCTCCTCTATAACACAAACACCATCGGCAATGTGCCTACTCCTTCTTTCTGCTGCTCAGCTTCTGGTCGTCTTCCTCGTCATCACCATCCTCGTCATCACTTCTCTGATCTTCGGCCGGGCCACCCTTTAATATGGCAGCGAGGACCCTGATGATGATAGTCAGCCAAATGAAGGTGAGAATTTGCAGTACACCCAAAAGAGTGACCAGAGTCCAGTGGATCTGGGGGCTGAAGCACCGAATGAGCTTGTTTGTGCCAGGATAGTAGTAGCACTTGTTTTCAATCACCTGAAAGGCCTCGTGAGATGCGCTCCAGGTGACATAACAGTAAATAATGTGTCGGAAAGAGATCCAACCGACCAGAAATAAGGCAAAAGCATAATCGCATGCCCGCATGTAGCCGCAGTACTTGATGATTTTGGCCAGAGACAAAAGAGCATCGACCACATCCATCAGAAGCAGAATGACATGGCCTACTCGGGTGTAATAGTAGGAATAGGAGCCCAGCATGAGCAAAAAGGTAATAATGTGATGGGTGAACATCTGGTAGTGGTCCTTTCTGCGCTCCTCGACGTTGATCACATACATCTGGCCGATCCAGTAGCCAAACTGGATCAAATAGTAGGCCTTGAACAGCGGGCTCATTTCGTAATGTGGCCAGCCCGCCCAGAGCTCCTTGGTGGAGTTGTAGTACGGCGAGTTGACCAGCAGGTGGGTGCCCATGGTACAGCTGCAGGCAAAATAGATGAGGTTCCAGCCCTGCTCAGCGAACCGGACCTGGGCCCTGGTCTTGTGGATGCCAGCCCAGTGCTTGGCGATGTAGATGAGAATATATTTAACAAACAGGGCCCGGGTCAGCACCTGGGCGACCAGCGACAGCAGCACTGTATAAATGTCGCGCCAGCCGATCCCGGCCATGCCAGTTTGCGGGTTGATGTACTGGATTTCGACAATTTGTGCAGCATATGGTCGGGTGAAGGGGATCTGGTACAGCACCAACAGCGAGCCCAACAGGGAAAACGTGAAGACTGGAGGTTAGCGAACGCACACCGCAAAAGCCAGATAATTATCAACCAAACGCCAGCACCAAACCCTCCCCCCTCCTGGGGGCGGGCCTTAGACAAAAAAAATTACTTACCCAGCTCAATCTGTTCAAAGTACTGTGCCCAGGTGAGAGACTGCGTCTGAGCAGCGCGGCTCGGCGCAGCGGCGGGCGTATGCTGTGATATGCTGGTGTCGGCACCGTTGGATGCACTGACATGGTGGGTATGAGGCCTGTCAGCGGAGCGTCGGCGGTTAGGTCTGCGCGGGACGCTGCTGGTTGTACTGGAAAACACGTCCTTGGCGGATCGGATCTTAGTTGCTTCAAGCGAAGCCACCGCTACGCTTCCATCCATCTTGCTCTGTGTGCTGATTCGATTCACCAGTGACGTGTGAAAAACAGACAGCTTTGGGTGGGTTGAATAAAATGAAAATTTCCAACGGGAACAATCGAGGGCTGAGCGAACGAGCCAACGCAGCGCTATGCAACGCCGCGTGGCCCTCCCCCCTTTCAAACCCCAAAAAGGGCATTGGCTGGCAAAAGAGCCGAAAAAACGAACAAGCCAGCGAGATGTTTGAGCGGGCGAGCGAGCCTGCCAGTGAGCCTGCAAGCAGCGCAGTCAGTCGGGCCCACCTCCCCAGCACACAGAAGCCAAGCCCATCCCAAGCCAGCCAGCCAGCAGCGAAGAGCAATTGTCAAGCCTGCAGGGAGGAACCCAGCTGGCTGGAGATGCAGCTGCCAGACCAGAAACGCAACGCGGCAGCAATCCACTCCGTCTGCTAGCTCACTCGTTTTCTCTGCTCTGCCATGCTTGGCCCAGCTCTGCCAGCCGACCTGATCCCCACCGCCAGTTCAAAACGTGCGTGCCTGCCTATTCGTGCGTGCGTGGGTTGGTGATGCACACCCCTGAGCATCCATTGAGTTGGCACTGCGTCCTTGCAGAGGGCCACCACCCGCAGCACTGCACTAACAGATGCTGGCCTACGATATACTGTGCAATCGAGTAACATCTGGCAGTGGCCAGGGAAACGCAGGGGTGCCATTCTGCTGTCGGCCGAGCGGGCCCGCTCGCTAGCTCGCTCGCTGGCTCGGCTCGTGGGCCGCTCTATTTTTACTTGTGTCACGCCGCACATCCTGCGGCCCTGCAAATGCACTCTTTCCGCTTTACAGTACTATTCTCTTCCTGCCAAACAAAAACCTTATAGAAGCTGCTGCAGCACACGGCCAGGTACCGAAGCAGAAGTGAGTCCCGTAGTTTGAGCATTGGCTGGATGGCTTCAGCTGTGGCCAATTGTACGTCTACGCTATGTTATTCAATTCGGTCCGTTAGCATTGTTTGACGGCCCCCCTTTCCCGCTAGCTCTCAGCCCCCTTTCGAATGCCGTACACCCTGTCAATCCGTTTGGGGCTCAGCAGACGACTCACTACAGTCACCGTCTACCCCGGCTACACGATGACCTGCTGGAGAATTCGACTCTTAGTTAGTACTTTTATCCACCACGCGCAAGCTGGTTAGTAATGAGAGCCAAAAAATAATGTGGATATGAATAAATTCATCCACAAAAAAAAATTCTCAGAGTTGATGATGAAATCTCCAAAAAAGTACTGGACGACACCGGAATCGAACCGGTCGCCTTTTACATGCAAAGCAAATGTGATAACCAACTACACCAGCCGCCCAATTAGCTGCTAAAAGAAGATCATGGTCCTCCTATATGGACCAAAATAACATTTGGCAAATAGAGCTGCAAATACCGTCAGTGGATAGCCAGAAACTGTAGTAGTCTATTCCTTCTAGTAGGAACTCAATAAAACCTTATTTGGTGGGGTTACAGTTCTCAAAATATTCGTTCTTCCGCCCAAACGCAGCCCAACCAAACGTGCAAGCCACACACACGGAGTCCCAAATCAATCCAAGCTATAGAATGAACGCGAGGCTACGCAAGGCTGCGCTCCCGACAAGGAATAGTTTTGTTTGCCGTTTCTTAATAATATGAGATAATACTCCGCTTGTATGTAAATGGGCGTGTCTTTGAAACTCTATTACGTCGTGTAAAGGGAAATTATCCTGCTCGATTCGTGGGCAAGAACCGAGTCGGTTGATATGACTCGCTCAGGAGCAATACCGTTGACTCATAGGCAAGCTAGCTATGCAGCCGAATCGAGTAGTGAAAAACAAACACAGCCCATCTCGTATTTTATGGTGGAGGGCTCAGACGATGGAGAAGTGTTGTCCCGTATAACTTTAATGATTCTCCCTGCTTCGTATTCTCAGCATAGACTGTGCTTGGTCGCGGATGCTGTCCCCAAGAAGTGAGCTGAGCATGCTGCCGACAGCGTCCAAATGTCTACAGCCGGAATCCTTGCACTGAGCATTGGCCGCTTATCAGCACCTGGCTTGCAACTCAAAGTGTAATGGAAGCACTTGTACCTGCATTGTGAGCAGGTTCTAGGCCCTGTGGGTGGTCGATCCATGTAATGGGGTGCCTCCACTATATAAATGCCATTGTCTCGCAGCAAGGAAACAAGGAAAACGAAACGCAAACAGAATCAATCGGACCAGGCAGATACAGGTATCACTTACAAAGATCCATTAGCAATCTCGTCCTTTCCTCCCTGACGGCTGCTCGTCTTCCGTCTGTCTGCTCAATTCTGCTCTGCCAACTCATCTAGTCCGGCTTTCTCTCCAAGATCGCTACACTACGGCTGGGATACACCACATTCAACTCACCCCACCCACCAAAGTCCAACGACAACCAGCAAGCCTCAATTTTCACCCCTGCGCCCGCAAAATCACAGTGCGGATAGTTGTTTCTGATAAGACACGGTCGTGACAAGTCCGGCGGTGCACTTTTTGTCTGGTTTAGGCGACTCCTCGCTGTCTGGCATCTGTCCATTCGAGGTGGCTCCGTCTACTGCCCAAACTGAAAGGAGCCAGTCAGAGCCCCTGGCACACCAGCATCTTTGTTAATTTCTCTTTCCCCAACACCAGTAATAAGGCAAACTGTGTTGGGAGCAACCGGTGGTATTATTTTTTTTAATACAATTGGATCTGAGTTTCTTTCTGCTCTGCTTTGCTCTGCTTTGCTCTGCAAAATTCAGCTAGTCACCTGAACTTGGCCTTGGGTCACCACAGCCCTCATGGATTCATGTAAGACCTCCAGGCATATTGCCTGTGACTTTTGCCGCAAGCGCAAACTCAAGTGCAATGGCCAAAAGCCGCGTTGCAGTACATGCATCAAGCTGTGCAAGCCTGAATGTGTCTTTTCCGATGGATATCGCAAAAGCGGGCCCAAAAGAGGGTATACCAAGAGTCTCGAGGAGAAGATCAAGGAGCTCGAGAAGGAGCTTGCTGCAGGATCCCTCAATTCCAAGAACTCCAGCGGTAGTCTTCCTCAGGAAGAAGAGTCTCAACTATATCATGAGGAAAATCTCGACAGTCATTTACCGCCGCTGGACGTGGCGGACGAGCTGCACGGTTGGTTCTTCAATTACTTTCACATGGCGTGCAACTTTATGGACCGCAAGCGGTTTCTGAGCTCGATAAACGGCCCTCCCTCTGGGCGTCCTAAACTGTCTCTGAGGTATGCTGTTTTGGCTATCTCCGCCTTTGCATCTCAGAAGTACAACGAGCTGGCCCCCAAGTACTACAAACGAGCCCGAAAATATGCTCTTCAAGAGGTTGAAGAAGTCAATAGTGGCAAACCGTTCAATCATCTTCACAATATTCAGGCATGGATCATTCTCAGCGTGCTGGAATGTATCCAAACATGGTATCCTCTGTCCTGGCTCTCCGTCTCAAATGCTATCAGAGTGGCTCACATGTACAAATACCACGTAATCGACGCCGACACAATTGACCAAAGCATAATACAAAGTGACTCTGCGGAAGTAGACGATTTGAGGAGAACATACTGGTCTACCATCACTGCTGACCGCTTGTCTGCTGCTTGTTCAGGATCCCCCTGCATGGTTAATCTCGACAGAGTTTTCACCAAAATCCCCCTCGAGCAAAATACAAGGGGTGAAACGCGGCCTTGTTTATGCATATCCCCTGGAGCGGTTATCAGTAATCCTCGAATACTGGAGACAATTGATCTATCCTGTTCTTTGTTTGTGGCTGTTTATAGCGAATGCCAGCTGAAACTGTCGGAGCTGATGACCGTTCCTCGCCCCACTGGCGACTACGGTGAAAACGGCCGCTGGATCAAGGAGTTCTCTGAAATCAAACATGTCCTTGACGTTATGGCTAATTGCTTGGAAACAAATGCTCAGAAAAATCCTGACTCAATTCCTTTCGATGGAATCGACCCCACTCGCCTTGTTCGCATGTACGTACGAAGCACGCAAATATCGGTCATGTGTGCCGGAATGACATCTTTGGCGAAATATAGTTCTTTGGCTTCTGTTGTGGATGTTTCCTCTTATTACACTGAATGTTGCAAGGCAGCTTCTGACTGTGCAGCTATTTTGAGATCGACCCGCGACTTCAATCATTTCCACACAAACCTATTTTTCTTACTCTCCTTGTACTCCGCCTCACGCTTCTTACAGATGGTGGTCTCCATCAATAACTCTTCTACGATGAAACCTCAGTTTGACTTGTCTATCAGCATTCTCAATATCATTCAGAGGGAAGTTCCACTTGCCCGTTCCTTTTATGAACGGCTTGGTCCTGAATCTGTTGAGGAGGTTGAAATATTCAGGTCTCTCAGTGGCATTAACCGCGCCCCAGATAGCGGCCTTGATGTCGCCAGAGTGGTGGCATTGGACAAGATCGCTGGTCTCGCTTTGAACGACACATGCGTTGTGGTGCAATCCGTGGATGATGCTTGTGGCTTATTGGAGAACAAAAGCACTTACAAGGACAGGGAATCGCCCCTCGGCTTAAATAGCAATAACTCGGAGCATACTGGCAGTATACTGAGTGGCTCTAATCCATCTACACCCCTTTCAGCCTCAGATGCGGCAAATGTTGGCTTAAACAATAACTCTCTCGATCCGAACAATGCATTATTGCGGAACACATTGTTTGATCCTGATATGCTAGCTTTCGAAGATCTTGATATGCAGAACCTAATTACTACGGATATTGATATTGATTGGCCAAGTTCGCTCAATGCTGAAAAATTAATGGAAATGAAAACGGCTATGGCTCTAAGTCCTCTTCCTCCAGTTGAATCTGAACCGACATTTAGCATTGGACTTCTTGATTAAATATTTTATTTTGGCTAAATACGCCAGGAGCCACAATGTACATAAAACGAGCTACTCTCAATTCATTTATTATTTATTTACAGCGAAGATAACGCTTCACAATTCACATCTTCACATCACAGGGAGTGGCTTATATACAAAAATTAAAACTTCAGAACAATATATACATGAAATGTAGACATAAGGTGTTCACCTCCAATTGGACAAATGATTTTGGAAGGATCCTGTAGGTGTAGTTGTGACTAGACTTAGACTCGGATATGATAGTTCTTCAGTTGCTCAGCAGTAACCTTGCTAGGAGATCCAATCATTGCATCAGCCCCAGTAACAGTTTTAGGGAAAGCAATGACGTCTCGAATGCTGTGGGTTCCAGAGAGCATGGCAGTCATGCGGTCGAATCCAATAGCAAAGCCTGCATGAGGAGGACAGCCGGTACCAAAAGCTCTCAACAGATGGCCAAACAGCTTCATATAATTTGTGATACCCAGAATCTCTTCAAAGATATACTTCTGCAGTTCAACGTCGTGGATTCTTGTACTTCCACCCCCGACCTCAACACCATTGATCACCAGATCGTAATGCTGACCCCGAGCTTTCAGAGGTTCATTTTCAAGTAAATCATAGTCTTCTGGATTTACCATGGTAAAGGGATGATGGGTAGAAGTGAACTTCGTGTAATCATAAACTGGATAACCGGATTCGACCTTATCGGCCTCGACAGGGTTGAACAGAGGGAAATCGATGGCCCAGCTGACAACGAAGTCATCAACAGATATAGGGGTTCCGTCTGATTTAAGTCGCAGATATTGGTTAGGGCGATTCTCGATGACTAGCTGACGGAATTTTCCTAGTGGTGTGGGGTTCTCGTAAGACACTTGTGCTCTAGTTCCAAATGCAATTTTCGTGCCAGGGGCCAAATGAGCCAGAGACGCGAAAAGCTTAGGCATATCTGTAGCATTAACAATACCTGCCAGCCATTCATTCAGTACATGTTCAGAAAATTTGGCTGGAATTTGGTGCACAATGGCTGGTCGACTAGGATAAAGGCCCCTGTCAAACTGGAACTCCTCTAGTGGCTCTTCATCCATAATGATGATCGCTTCAAGCACTGGGAATTCAACGTTTTCAATGGATGGTACTGGAAGTTGCTGAATCTCCAGATTGTACCGTAGATCAGGTTTGTCAATGCCAAATTTTGACAAGCATTCAGTGTAAGTAAGAGAGTTGAATTGAGACTGATCGCCCAATAACTCCAATGTCTTCTCGTCATTGAGAATATACAACGGCCTATCAGTACATCCCCACACAGCAGTGACTACCTTCTCCAAAACTTTTCGGACGTCTGAGCCAGAACTGAAACTCATTTCCATATCCAGCTGCGTAAACTCAGGCTGACGATCAGCCCGCAAATCTTCGTCTCTGAAGCACTTGGCAATCTGATAGTACCGAGAGACGCCTGAGGCCATGAGCAGCTGCTTGTACTGCTGTGGGCTCTGTGGCAGTGCGTACATATGTTTTGCACGTCTGGTTGGTACGAGAAACTCTCGAGCACCCTCTGGAGTGGATTTGAAGAGCAGCGGGGTTTCGATTTCAGTGAACCCCAGCGAGTCCAGTGTAGATCTTGCAGTAGACATTATTTTGGCCCTGCGCTTGAGATTGTCTTGGAAGGTTTTCTGGCGGAGCTGCATGAATCTGTATTCCGGAGGGATGTTGTCAGCAGCTTCGCCAGTCGTCAGGTGCGACCCAGCAATGTCTGCTTTGTTCAACAAATTGACCTTGTCAACGATGATATCAACGACTTTTTCGCCAGATGGAGTAGACCGTGTTTCCAGTGTTCCTGTGACAGCAATTGAGCTTTCTGGCTTGAGGTTTCGAACGAGGCCCTGCCCAGATCGATCCACCATCTGGATGGTGTCGCCGTTGGCATCGCGCAGTCGTGCAAAAGACAGATTACTGGACATTTTCTTTGGCTTTTGATCGACCCATCCATGCAAGGTCTGTAGGGATTGAGTAGCAGCGGAGGTTTTGAGATCGGATATGGATGCCGTTTTCCGGGGGAATACGACTTGACAAAGTTAGCAGGGAGCGCACTGAGGCGGCAAGGGGACCACGAAACATACATTTTTCTAGCGTCTCGGCTCGAGGGGGCAGCGTGCTATACAGACGGCGCACCGCAGCAGGGAATCCAAGTCGCGTGGCCATGCCGAAGCAAAATACGCCAGATGGTCGGTCGGGTGAGTTGTGTGAAATTTCAGTTCAGTCCAGCAGCCATTGCTCGCATTCTCGCAGGTTCGGTGCTGATTCAGCAGCCGGTGTGCTGCTTACGCCAGCACCACTCTGTTCACATCACCGCTCGCCACAACTGGAAGCTTACATTCAAACCCACCACTTTCGAGACACAGAAAGAAACATGGATCATTTACAACGATTGCTAGGCCAGACCGGTGGTATGGGGGGAAATCCCGGTGTGGATACGCCGGTGGTGGACAACAGTGAAACAGTGTACATTTCGTCGCTGGCGTTGCTAAAGATGCTGAAGCACGGCCGAGCAGGCGTGCCAATGGAGGTCATGGGCCTGATGCTGGGCGAGTTTGTGGACGATTTCACGGTGCATGTCATTGATGTGTTTGCAATGCCTCAGAGCGGTACTGGTGTAAGTGTGGAGGCGGTGGATGACGTGTTCCAGACCCGGATGATGGACATGTTGAAGCAGACTGGCCGAGATCAGATGGTGGTTGGCTGGTACCACAGTCACCCTGGTTTTGGCTGCTGGCTGTCGAGTGTGGATATCAACACGCAGCAAAGCTTCGAGCAGCTGAATCAGCGTGCGGTCGCTGTGGTCGTGGACCCCATTCAGTCCGTCAAGGGTAAGGTGGTGATTGATGCGTTCCGTCTCATCAACCCCACTGCGCTGGTGATGGGCCAGGAACCGCGACAGACCACATCGAACCTGGGCCATTTGAACAAGCCATCGATCCAGGCTTTGATCCACGGGCTCAATCGCCACTACTATTCTATTAACATCAACTACAAGAAGACTCCGCTGGAGGAGAAGATGCTGCTGAACCTGCACAAGACGGCCTGGGCCAGTGGCCTCGAGATCCGTGACTATAGACAGCAGGAGCACGAAAACCTGGATGCTGTCAAGCGCATGGTGCAGCTGGCCGAGCAGTACACTACGCGGGTCAAGGAGGAAAAGGAGCTGACCGAGGATCAGCTCAAGACGAGATATGTCGGCAAGCAGGATCCCAAGAAGCATCTGGAGGAAGCTGTCAACGAGCGCCTGGAGGAAAATATCGTCAGCGTCTTGGCAGGAAATGTAGATAGCATTTCATTTCATTAGACAAGACTCTATCTCTGCCGCAGTCTCCAGACTGCGGTTGGTGGGTGTTGTTGTTTAAGTATGATACAATGTACATGTTACGGCATTTTATACCGGCAGCATTCTGCTTGCTTGTGTTCTGTATTCACAGTTCTTTGGGCCAGTACTCGGAAACGAGTGTGCAAAGCAAAATGCTTGCGTTTTTTCTTTTCAAGCCTGTTTGATCATAAGTATGCTACATTGATCCTACCTGTCTATAGGTAGGAGGTAGGTGGTGCTGAGCTATTGTTTGGCTCTCCACACGATTATAGACCCATCCATGCTGGTAGTCAATATTTCATCCCGATCAGGGTGAACGTCTATGCTCAGAACAACATCCGTATGACCCGTAAGTGCATCCACCATCTGCTTACTGTTCACATCCCAGATCCCCACTCTATTGCGGGAGATTCCGTGCGCAATATACGGCCCCTGGGCTGTGATGAATGCAGATGTAGATGCATATTTGTAAGCTTTGCTGCCTGAGCCATGGTCAACCTGCTTTTCGTTTCCTCCCTCTTCGTAGTTATCTTCACGGTATGTTTTAGCACACTTGTCGGTCAGGAAATTCCACAGTTTGAGCGAGCCATCGATCAAGGTTACTAAAATGTACCGACCATTGGGGCAGAACATGACATTCATCACCGGCGGGTTGGACGGTGCACACACCAGTGTTCTCAAACAGTGGCCACTGGCAATATCCCATATTCGAATCAAGCCGTCATAGCTCGAAGATACCAGAATTGTGCCGTCACGGGAGAAGTTGACGGCGGAGATCGGATCAGAGTGTGCAGCCAGAGTATGCATGCAGCGAGACTGCTTGACATCCCACACACGAACATTTTCGTCCGCAGACCCTGTGGCGGCCAGGTTGCCTTTATAGTTGAAATCAATGCACATCACATGGTGGGTATGACCTTTCAGGACTCCCAGTGTATTGCCGTTCAGAGAATCCCAGATCCGCACAGTCTTATCATCTGAAACAGTTCCAATGACATTTCCACGAGACCACGACAAGTCGCTCAAGCCGCCTATATGACCAATGAGACGCTGTGTCGGTTCCAATGTGTCTGCATCGTACACAATGGCTGTTTTATCAGCAGCTGTCGTCGGTTAGTGACTGAATAGGCAGCACATACAAGTAGTACCGGGAACAACTTACAACTACTGGCAAAATACTTGCCATCTCTGCTATATTTGGCACTTGTCACAGGGCCCTGGTGGTGCCTAAGCACCTTATGCGCTCTGTACAAACGCGAGCTGCTTTCCACCATGTCTGCCGCGTAGTGGGTATCGGAGGCAGAATCGGGGAGACGCAATAGTCTGGTGATGAGATTCTCAGGCCACTAGCTTCTACCGACAATAAAGAGAATCGGCGCAGCCCTTCTAATATAAATATATCTACAATATATGTAAGTTATGCGGAAAAATAACAAAAAATAGTTGCGTAAGCCCTGGCCTGAGCGCGGTGGGTGCTGCGTCTGATCTGATCCAGCCAAGTGCGGAGGTTGGGAGGTACAAGCGATTGATGGAGAACAAACAGTATGGTCAGCCCTCACCAGCGCACGTCTGCGACAAGCAGAGCCGCGGCCCGATACTACTGGAAAATTCTAAATCCCGCCATCTTTCATTTGTTGATCTAGAAGGGATTCCGCCTTGTTTGGTGTACGAACAGCAGCAGCAGCAACAGCTGCCTTGCCAATTCTCAGGTCACGTGCCGCCCGCCATTTGACTACGCTCCTCTCCAAACCTCTCACACTTCACCATCACCACTCAACCCTCTGTCACCATGGTATGTTTGCAGCAGCGCCACACTTCTGTGCGCACAGACAGCAATTCCGTTTCCTTGTAACTAATGCCGATGTAGAGTCTCCGATTTATTCCCGACAGCGGTGCTGCAACACACATTTCCACCAGTGCTGCCGGTGGCGCCGCCACGTCCTCCACGCTGCCCGATGCCCTGCGAAACGGCCGAGTGCCTGCACCAATGAGCACCGAGCTCAATGGCCGACATCCGCTTGAAAACCGACTTGACAAGTGGGATCAGACGCAGATGGATATGAAGATGGAGACGCTGCGCCGAACATATGGCGCCGGCGAGCCAATTCGTCGGGCCATGGAGCTGGAGATTGTGCACAACACCACGGCTACGCCCGCCATGATGGGCCACCGAGTCGACATTCATCGAGAAATCCTGGAGAACAAGGATGCTAGCATTGACTGGGAGGATATCTACAAGGGCGATGAGCGACAGATGGACTTCCATAGTGAGCTGGAGCGAACCATGGGAATCTAAAAACACTGCCGTCCGGTATATAATGTCATGTCATAAATAGATGCAATGAATGCAGATATGAGTAGTTGTAACGGCTGCTATGCAAGTTGGGGGGGGGGGGTCATATCTTTCATTACAAGTACATATCGTTACCTGGAGAAGTACACATCGTTACCAAGAAAGTACACTCTCGAGGTTGTATTAAACTCTTTTCCATATCTGTATGACGCTTTCCTCGAGGAATAGCAGCTCCTCTCGAACCTTTTTGATAGTCAGATCCTGTATCTCATACCACTCGTTGGTAGCCAAGTTGCGCTGCTGCACTTTCCAGAACTGCTTGGCACCGAGCTCGGGGGAGTCGTATTCGTGAACAACGTTAGCCAAAAGCGAGTATTCTGCGCTGCGCCCTTTGCCATTTGTCACTCCATTTTCGTTGTCGTTTTTGTGCTGTACCAGGTTGCTGAGGTCCAATTTGGCGGGGTTGAAGCTGACAGCTGCAGGGTTTCTATCGGTATCGTTGCTGCCTCTCTTAATGTGCAGAATCATATATCTCGGAAGGTCCACAAGGCGATATCTCACCAGCTTCCCTGGCAGTTCCTGTGCAGTTTTTCCGTCGTATTTCTTCAGCAGAGTGGCCAACGGCACTTGCGCAATGTTGTTTTGGCCCATATCATCCCGGAACACAGGAGCTGGTGGCAGATCCAAAGACAGGAATAGGAAGGGGGTAGTTTTCTGATCAACTTCGCTCTGAGCCTCAAAAGTTAGAGACTTTCCCTGTCTTTCAATGACCTTTTGGGTCAGAACATGCATGCGTCCCTGGAAAACCTTATGCACAATAGACGAGCCGGCTTGGCGAGTGCCTCCAACAGCAGTGTGCAGGCTGTTGAGCAGCCAATTAAGAAATGCAAACGGATCACTCTGGTGATCCAGAGCGAATTTTTTCGAAGAAGCAGTAGAAACATACTGCAATAGTTCGTGGGGAGAAACATGCGCTCGAAAAGCTCGAGGATTCCACAGCTTCCTGACCAGCAGACTGAACAATTTGGCCAGCGCTGGACTGGAACCAAATTCCTCCAGAAGCAGGTAATTCCTCAGGGGAGGTACATGCGCCAAAGCTTGGATGATCACATTGGCATAATCATTGCTATTGATGTCATTGAGTCCAATCAGACCGGGATAGTACACGTTATGGGCCAAATCATGGCAAGCCATGGCTTCGGAGTCCAGCTTCTTGACCTGGTCTTTAGTGTATACAGGGTTGATGACGCTCTTGATGTCATCGAGACTAGACGAGTGCACCTCATAATTATCGGGAAGCACATAAACTTTGAGTGTCTGGAGGTTGACATAGACATGATGCTCAGCATCGATACTGTGGAAATAGGCCTGGGAAGACTTCCCTCGACCCTGAAAGTAATTGCCGCAGACTAAACAAGCGTAGATATTCGTGCTGGCGAGCGAGACAGAGCACAGTTTTTCAAAGTCAAAGTCGAGTTTGCTGCGGTCGACGGTGTCCATATACAAGTTTTCATCGGGTGCTGTGGGATCGGGGGAGTTTCCATTGTCGGTTCGTGCCTTCTTTCTAGGCGGCATGATGAGGCGATTGGATTTCACACGAGATTCTGGTGCTGTTTTATGCAGGGCGGTCGGTTTCTATGAAAAATATGTGTCGAATCTATAAAACGTTCGGAGTGCGTTCGGTAATACTCGTGGGGTGCGTTAGTTGTATTCTACGAACACCGCTGCAGCTGGAGTCTCAGCTTTGTGATGTTGAAACAATCTAAAAGCCATGCAAGATGGAGTTTGTAGATGGGTACCAAACACTGGCGGGGCGTGGAGCACGGGAAACGCAATGCCAGAGCATTTCGGGCACCACGACTCGTGAAATTCTCGAAAAAATAGCCGAACGCATGCGACAATCTGCAAAATGCTCGCCAAGTGTTTTGAGCCAAAAAAACCTCCTGCGCTTGCACTGGCTGGCAGCTGCACACCGGCTCCTCCGATCCACCGCACTTCAGGTTAACCGGGATGGCTCTAAAAATTTCACCATCAATCCCCCCCACTGCTGCATCGGCGCATCGTCACAACCGGCATAACAACACTTCTCTGTACTATCTGTGCTTTTTAATTTAGCAATAACCTTTCTATCCACATATCTGTCATGTCCAAAGCTTCAAATTCCCATTTTGGTCCTGAATGGTATGTATGCGCACACCCCCCACGGGGTCGTCCCAGGCGTTGATCTGGGCAACCCAGCACCTTGGACGTGCTCCAAATGGCATTAGTCCAATTGCGCTTCTTTATATGAGTGGCCTTGGAATTCGTAATTGCTAACTTACAGGATGAGATCCAAATCCTCCGGCCCCGCCAAGCTCACTGGGCACGGACAAGCCCAGCCAGCAACCCATGCAGAGCCCACGCACGAGCAAAAGGCCAAAATCGGCTGGGCTGGCATTGCTGCTGGCACGGCCGTGGTCCCTGATTCGCCAAGTGACTCGGGCTCAAGAACGGCCTTGGGCCAGGGTCGACGTCGTGAACCCCGACAAGAAGGAGAGCGGCCGCATGGAGCCCGCAACAGGCGTGGTGGAGCCCATTCTCACGCTGCACATAGCCACAATCATGGATCATACAGAAATGAAGCCAAATCTAAGGTATCTGGCGCTAATTCTACGAAAACGGAGCCAGGAGCTGAAGAGGAGCCCGAGGGGCCTCCAATCAAGGAGGACTTCAGCCATATTCCCACTGTTCCCCGTATCCCCGCTGGAGTTAAGTACAGCTCAGAAGAGCTACTGGGAATATGGGAAGAGCTCAAGGCTGATAAGACGTTCACCAATGAACAGCGCAAGGAGCTGTATTTTGCGGTGCTGCCTGTAGAGTTGCCCTCGCTTCACCAACTACAGGAAACGGCTGATGCTGCGCAAGCCTCTGCAGAAAGTCTCGATCGGGGCTATTTTAGCTCTTCGCACGGTTTTGGATCCTCTGGCATTCTACCAGCCCAGGCTAGTCTTGGGAACCCGTTAACGACGGGTTTATCTGGTCAGATCAATGGTAATAGCAGCTTTGGCGGCCAACATCATCATCATCAACAACAGCAACAGCAGCAACAACAACAGCAGCAGCAACAACAACAGCAAGCAGGTGCCAGTTCCTGGAATCCGTTGCAGGGTACCGGTCTTCCGTCGTCATTCTCGCCTTTTCCTCGCCAGACGCAGTCTCCCTCTCATTTCGATAACCGATTCGGCATCAACTCCCCCACCATTCCTCCTCCTGGTATTGTTCCGGGAATGATGACTATGGTCTCTCCCGACCGTACTATGTGGGTGTACAAAGATTCCAATGGTGTCGAACAAGGTCCTTTTAATGGTGTGATGATGCAGGGGTGGTATAAGGACAGCTGGCTACCCGATGCACTGCTGTTGAAGCGAGTCGAGGATGCCGATTACATCTCGCTGGCGCAGTTCAAAATCAACGTAAATAATCAAACCACCCCCTTTCTAGTACCCTTGCCTCCTGCAGGGGTGTCTTCAAAGCCTGTCCAGCCGCAAATCCAGCCTGTTTCGACTCCTGGTGGGTCTTTTCTGGGCTGGGGTGGTGTTTCCAATGTCAATTCTGGTATTGGATCCAGTGTGTTTGGCAGTGGAAGCCAGTGGCCCGTTGGTGGTCACGCGCAAACTCTGCATCAGCAAGCTCTCCATAAGTCTACTAGTGCCATTGGCACTCCTATTGGCCATTCTCGAGCTGCTTCTCCTGCACCAAACAGTGATGCATCTTTGGCCAAGTCTACTGCGCCTGATCTGGCCGCAATCGGCATCCCCTCGCCCATCGAGAAAAACGCCAGTCTTCAAGCTGCAGCAGAGCCTGGAGCTGTACGGGAATCTGATCCTAAAACTCAAACTGAATCTGATGTTGTTAGTGAGCCTGAAGCCAAGATTGAGCCTGAAGCTGAGACGGAAGCTGAGACGGAAGTTTCCGTGGTTGAGGTTGATGTCCAGGTCGATATTTTGACCGAATCTGAAGAAGGTAATGTGAAGGAGCACGCTCATGCATATCTCGAGTCCCTTCCCCAGCCACCGAAAGAGCCTACTCCAGCCCCCAAGTCTCTGTCTAGTGTTGCTGCTCCCTGGGCCAAGGCGACTCAAGCGGCCCCTGTGAATGCAGGAGCCTTGAGCCTTGCAGAAATTCACGAGCTGGAGAACAAGCGAAAGCAAGAGCAATCTGCCAAAGAAAAAGCCGAGCGGAACAAGGCCCAGGCGGTTGCTGCTGCTGCTGCTGCCAGCCCCAAACTGGCAAGCCCTTCACCATCTACCGGTCTTCCTTCGGTCGTTAGATGGGCCAGTGCTTCTCCTAGCACCCCTACCAAGCACAAGACTCTTGCAGAGATCCAGCGAGAGGAACTGGAGGCCAGGAAGAAAGAAACGGAAAATTCAAGCTCCCCTGTTGGGAAAATAGGTGTTAAGAGGTACGCAGATGTGATCAAGTCCACCAACGGCTTCTCCAGTATCAGCGCGTCATCCAACGGCACTGATGTGTCTGTGCCACGTGAGTCTTCTTCCAGCAGGGTTCGTACAGCAGCTTCTGCACCAGTTGAACGGGAAGCCGAGGAACTAGGTGACGGTTGGACTACTGTCACAACTACGAGAAAGCCTGTTGTTGCTGCCCCTGTTCAAGCAGTTCACACGATTGTCAACAAGCCTAGTAACGGCTCTCTCAACGCAGCATCACCAGTTACCAGCAAGTTTACTGGTAGCATGGCAGACTTTGTGCAGTGGTGCAAGTCAGCTATTCGAGGTCTGAACCCCGGTGTCAACCAGCATGAGCTTCTGGGAATGTTGCTGAGCTTGCCTGCCACCCCAGATTCCAACGACATCATTGCAGATATCGTCTAT
The DNA here is from genome assembly GCA_023628935.1 of Zygoascus sp. PK3305. Taxonomy (NCBI): domain Eukaryota; kingdom Fungi; phylum Ascomycota; class Dipodascomycetes; order Dipodascales; family Trichomonascaceae; genus Zygoascus; species Zygoascus sp. PK3305. The sequence continues at coordinate 195,743 of JAMAJS010000003.1, forward strand.
TCCAACTCGTCGACTATGGATGGTCGCCGGTTTGCGGACGAATTTCTGCGAAGGCGGCAGCGTGCAGATCCTGGAAATGATTCTGCAGACAAGTCGTGGGGAGATTTGCTGCAAAAAGCCCCTCCTGCGCCTAAGCCTAGTCCTGCGAATGAAGGCTGGAATAGCAACTTCAAGGTGGTCAAGCGAAAGAAATAAGTGCTTGTGTATGTAAATATGTTATGTGTATATTTATTAGCTGAAAATGTATCTATCAGCAAACTAAGATTTTATCAATCGGAACCTCTGCATGTTATCCAAGGCCACGAGTATCCACCGATACCACCAATTCGAGCTAGGCCTGGGTGACACATACACGCTATGTCCCCATCTTGCATTGTTTCTACATAACACATGAATCGATGGCTGACAATGTCACGCAGAACCGAATGAATCCTGTCCCGTTCTGTCCTGCCAGTACAGTACGCACTACACCCTTTTACATCAGCTACTTGGCCAAATCAGCTGCGCTCTTGCTCTGAAGCTTCTCCAGAGAAATGCGGTACTCATCATTTTCATGCACCTCGGCAATTCTGCGTCGCAGAGCCTGGTTCTGGGTGATTTCTGCACCCAGAGCCACGACCTCCTGGGACCAGCCGGGCTTGATGGCATTGGCTTCCTCGCCCAGCTCTTGCAAATCCAGCGCCACAAGTTTCTCAGACGTAGTGAACTGGTTCCACAGATCGTCGCCTACCGAGCCACGCTGGTGCAGGTTGGTCAGAATCTGTTTACCCTCGCGCATTTTGAGCAGTCTGTGCACGTCTTCTGCAGCCCATTTGAGAATAGCAGCTTTAAGCAGCTTGGGAGGCACCTTCTGAGTAGACTGGCTGTCTTTCAACGAGAAGTACAGCTCCCGTGGAATGTTTTCGCCATACCAAGGCTTCTGGGACGTGAAGTCATCTAAACGGTTAGCTTTTGGCAGGGGCCCATAGCCTACAGCGCACCCGCATCGCAGCGAGCGAGCCAGCGAGCGAACGGGGGTTTGCTCTTACCTCTCTTTTTCTTGGTGTATAGTTTTGTGAACGTGAAGAAAATCACAGCCAGAATGACGACATATAAAATGGGCGTCGTGACCGAAACACCCTGAGCCATCTTTGCAACAGATCAGACAGAGTAGATGATGGTTTTACAAGCTACGTTTCGTTGTGCGTGGAACCCACACCTCGCTGTGCACGGCTGTGCAGGCCAACCTGGAAATTACCAACACTGGTTTTGCCGGGTTTGATTTCCCACCCAAACTGCTAACCAGCTATCGAGCAGCACAGCAACGACACAACGCCCATCCGACACTGGCTGGTTTTTTTTGGGGGCGCGTTCAATCGGTGTATATATTTATTGGGATACTCTGCTTTGCACAGTATACCTGTTTCCGTATTATAGCATTAGTAACTGATACTACATGGTAGGTTGGTCTGTCCCAGCATCTGGTTGTATGTGGCAATGTCTAACTGCTCAGATTCTGCGATTCCGCACCAAAGACGGGCTGTTTCGAGTCGAAGCAAGCAAAGACGACAGTTTTGCTGTCGTGCTTCATAGGGTAAGTGACTTTGAGGTTGCATTTGCGGCATTTGGTTGGCTGTTGTCCGTGCACTAACTGGCTGGTTTAGCTTGCAGATCAAATCGCGAAGCAGCTCACCGATGTCAAAGTTGCCACGAGGCCGGCAGAACAGGGCGAGCCGGTGGACAACGTCGTTGGCAAGACGGTTGGCGAGCTTGGATTGAACCATGGTGATATGCTCTTTTTGAATTATACAGCACTGGACTCTGGTGAGAGTGGCTCGGCCGCCGCTGGTGCTCCTGCTGCTGCTTCTGCTGCTTCTGCTGCCGGCGGAGGTGTCAAGCTGGATCCCACTACCGCTTCTGCATTGTTTGAATCCGTCAAGCAGTCTGCGCTTGATGACGAGCTGGACAAGGATGTAGGCAAAATCACACGCCCCAAAGACCCCAAGATGTGCCGGCATGGAGACAAGGGTATGTGCGATTACTGCATGCCCCTCGAGCCGTATGACTCTGGCTACCAGGAGGAGCATAATATCAAGCATCTTTCTTTCCATGCGTATCTGAAAAAGCTCAATGCAGATGCGAATAAGACGGGAAGTGCATCTTCGTACATGTCTCCCCTGGCGGAGCCGTTCTACGGAGTCCTCAAAAAGTGCCCCAGCGGCCATCCTCCGTGGCCAGCTGGCATCTGTTCGAAATGCCAGCCGTCTGCTATTACTCTGCAACAGCAGGCGTTTAGAATGGTGGATCATGTCGAGTTTGCCGACTCAAGCATTGTGAATACGTTTATTGATGCATGGAGACAAACTGGCTCACAGAGAATTGGGTACTTGTATGGTACTTACGAAAGATATGATGCAGTTCCCCTGGGTATAAAGGCAGTTGTTCAGGCCATTTACGAGCCTCCACAGGCTGATGAGCAGGACGGCGTATCCTTGACACTGCCGTGGGACGATGAGTCTCGTATCCAACAGATCGCAGAAGCTGCGGGGCTCACCCGCCTGGGAGTAGTATTTACCGATTTGATGGACGCAGGAAAGGGAGATGGTTCTGTCATCTGTAAGAGACATGTGGATAGCTACTTTTTGAGCTCGTTGGAAATTGCATTTGCTGCTACCTTGCAAAACCAGACCCCCAATGCCTGCCGATGGTCGTCGACCAATGGCCAGTTTTCGTCCAAATACGTCACCTGTGTGATCACCGGCAATGCGGAAGGCCAGATTGACATCTCGAGCTACCAGGCATCTACGTCAGCCGAGGCCATGATTGCAGCCGATTTGATTGAACCGTCTGCCAACCCCAGCGTGATGCGCATCAAGGAGGCATCAGCTTCGCGCTATGTTCCGGATATTTTCTACAAACGCATCAACGAGTACAAGCTCACGGTGCAGGAGAATGCCAAACCGGCGTTTCCTGTGGAATATCTGCTGGTGACGCTGACGCATGGCTTCCCCGAGAAGCCCACCCCGTTGTTCGCACCGGCCAGCAGCTTTCCAGTGGAAAACCGTGCCCACCTGGGTGCATCGCAGGACTTCCGAAGCGTCAGCCGGCAGCTCCAGGGCCAGGATCTGGATTTCAGCCAGATTGCCGACTTCCATTTCCTGACGCACGTGGTTTCGCTGGACATTTTGAGCCCGGACGAAGCTCAGCTGCTGCTGCGTGCGGCTGTGCTCAAGCGCAAGGAGGATCTGTTTCTACTGAGCCAGAGCTCGGGATGGCAGAGCCTTTTGGCAATCGCAGCAACGCAGTAGCTCGCACCTCATCACAGCTGAGAGCAAAGCACAGCACAGCAAAGCATAGCAGCGACGTAGCACGCGCGAGCCACTCCGCTCCGGCTTTTGTTTCTCTTCCATAAAATATTTTCGGCTGTCCCCCCCCCCCCTTAACAGCCCCCTGTAGAGAAATACAAATAATACTGCACCAAATGCAATGCTGGCGCAGCTGTTCTTCCCAGTTTATTATGTGTGCATTCTCGAACGTTCCAGACAGCGTGCGAAGGCTGGGAGTTTGCACATTTCAGAACGGCTCTCCCAAGATATAAAAATTCTCGAGCTGTCTTTTTTTCACCCTTTCCTAGGAATAGAGACGAACATAGAGAGAATCCCACTATGAGCACTCCCTTTGGTATTGATTTTGGAAATTCCAGCTCGGTTATCGGCGTGGCCCGAAACCGAGGCATTGACGTTGTTGTCAACGAGGTCAGCAACCGATCCACCCCTTCGTTGGTGGGTTTTGGCGGTAAGAGCCGATTTATCGGCGAGGGTGCCAAGAGCAACGAGATCTCCAACCTGAAGAACACGGTTGGTTCCATCAAGCGACTGCTGGGTAGAAAGTTCGATGACCCTGCTCTGCAGGAGGAGAAGGAGTTTCTCACCTCGGAGCTTGCCAATGTCGACGGCAATGCCGGTGTCAAGGTGCTGTTCCAGGGCGAACGAAAGACCTTTTCGTCTGTTCAGCTCGCTGCCATGTACTTCAACAAGCTGAAGAACACTACTGAGCACGAGATCAGAGCCCAGGTCAGCGATGTTGTAATTGCCGTCCCCGTGTGGTACAATGATGTTCAGCGACGAGCCGTGGCCGATGCCGCCATCATTGCCGGCCTGAACCCTGTCCGAATCATCAACGACGGCACTGCTGCTGCCGTTGGCTACGGTGTCTTCAAGACCGACCTGCCTGAGGACGGTGACCGAAAGGTTGCCATTCTCGACTTTGGTCACTCCTCCTACTCCATCACCATTGCTTCTTTCAAGAAGGGTGAGGCCAAGGTCCTCGGTGCTGCCTACGATAAGAACTTTGGTGGCCGAGACCTTGATCTGGCTATCACCAAGCGTCTGGCTGCTGACTTCAAGGAGAAGTATAAGATCGATGTCACCACCAACGCTAAGGCTTTCTCTCGTGTCCTGACCCAGGCTGAGAAGGTCAAGAAGGTGTTGTCTGCCAACACCTCTGCACCCATCAATGTCGAGTCCGTCATGAACGACGTCGATGTTTCTGGCATTGTCAAGCGAGAAGAACTCGAGGAGTTCATCGCCCCTTACTTGGAGCGACTCGCCCAGCCCATTGAGAAGGCTCTGAAGCAGGCTGGTATCACTGCCGATGATCTCGATGCCGTCGAGCTCATTGGTGGTAACTCCCGTGTCCCTGCCATCAAGGAGAAGCTTACCGAGATCCTTGGTAAGCCTCTTTCTTTCACGCTGAACCAGGACGAGGCTGTTGCCCGAGGTTGCGCTTTTGTCTGTGCCATCCACTCTCCCACAGTCAGAGTCCGACCCTTCAAGTTCGAGGACATCAACTTGCACAGCGTCACCTTCTTCTGGGATGCCGTGGAAGGCGAAGATCTCAGCGAACTAGAAGTCTTCCCTGCCGGTGGTTCTTACCCCAACTCCAAGGTTATCACCTTGTTCCGAAAGGCCGACTTTGACATTGAAGCCCGATACACACAACCCGAGACTCTGGAGAAGGGTACCGAAGCCTGGATTGGCAAGTGGACCGTTAAGGGTGTCCAGCCTTCCGAGTCTGGCGAGCCTGTTGCTGTCAAGATCAAGTTGCGACAGGATCCTAGCGGATTGTACACCGTTGAATCTGCCTATACTGCAGAGGAGAAGCTGGTTGAAGAGCCCATTGAGGACGAAGAGCTGAAGGAAGGTGAGGAGCCTAAGACTCGACAGGTCAAGAAGTGGGTCAAGAAGGATGTTCTTAGCATTATCCATGCCCACTCTGGTTTGGATGAACAAGCTCGAGCCAACTTCCTGGAGCATGAGAGCCAGATGGCTGCCGACGACAAGCTGGTCAAGGATACCGAGGACAAGAAGAACGCCTTGGAGGAATACATCTACGACATCCGAGGCAAGGTTGACGGCGAGTACTCTGATTTCGCTTCTGAGGAGGAGAAGGTCAAGGTCCGAGAAAGAGCTGATGCTGCTGAGGAATGGCTCTACGGCGACGGAGACGAGGCTACCAAGGCTCAGTATATTGCCAAGTACGAGGAGCTCGCTTCCCTGGGTAATGTTATTCGAGGCCGATACCTCTCCAAGATTGAAGAGGAGCGACAGGCCAAGGTTGCCAAGCAGGAAGCTGAGAAGCAGCGAATTATGGCTGAGAAGCTTCAGCAGCAGCGAGCTGAGGCTGAAGCCAAGAAGGCTGCCGAGGATGCCAAAAACCCTCCTGAGGCTGAGGACTCCACTATGGAGGAGGCTGCCTAAATGTAAAAGGAGACAGAAACCAAGAGATGAGGATTGGTACTATTTCATTCAGTACATAGCTCTTATAGGATCATAGACATGTCAATTATCGGATAATGGATTTTAATTGAAGAAATGCATGCAAATTAGTGCAACTACCAATGGATTATAGTTGAGAAGTATTGCTAGTCAATCTAATGGTGAAATGGATTTATGTGTATCTCGACGAAGCCTACCCCAGCCCTAAAAGTTTCAGCACAGAACTTGGAGCACACATTTGTAAAAGCAACATAAAAGCACCAAAAAAGTGCCTAATACTTAGGGAGGAATATTGCATCAATTCTACTGGTCCGACGGCGTAAATTTATACCAAATAGATATTCTTAAGCCTAGCCATTTTCCACTAAAGATCTTGTCGTCGGACTCCATCGCACGGCTGCCACAAGTCCATACGGCACGAATTCCGTCGATAGCCAACTCTTTCACTCTCCTGCAACATCTCTGCAATGGCTGCTCCAAAGTACCCCGCCAAATCTCATGCGTACCGAACGGTTGAAAACCTGAAGAAGCTTGAAAAGGAGCGAGAAGAAAAAGGTGAAACTGTTTCCGCCGATGTGTACCGAAATAGTCTTATCTACCTGGCATCAGCTACTGCGCAATTCCGTCCCTACAGTGACATTGCAGTACCCTTCAGACAAGACCGATATTTCTATTATTTGACTGGTGCGGAGCACATTGAAGGCGGTCATATCACCTATGAAACGAACACCAAAAAGCTCACATTGTACCTTCCTCCAGTTGATGAGGATGACATCATGTGGAGTGGCTTGCCGTTGAGTCCCGAGGAGGCCCTGGAAATCTACGATGTTGACGAAGTCAAGTACTCCAATGAACTTGTTGGCATTTTCAGCAAGTTCAGAGCTGAATCTGGTGGCCAAGTACTGTCTATTCACAAAAGTGTGGAGTATTCCACCGTCGAGACCAGTTCCCTGCTGCTAGAAGCTCTCGATGAGACTAGAATGATCAAGGATGAGTTTGAGCTGTCTTTGATGAGAGAAGCTTCCAAAATTTCTGACAACTCTCACCTGGCTGTTATGAGCGCTTTGCCTATTGAGAAGAATGAGGGTCACATCCATGCTGAATTCGTCTACCACTCTATGCGTCAGGGCTCCAAAATCCAAGCCTACGACCCTATTTGTTGCTCAGGAACCGATTGCGGTACTCTGCACTATGTTAAGAATGACCAGGATCTTGATGATAAACTTTTGGTGCTGATTGATGCCGGTGCCGAGTGGAAGACGTACGCTTCCGACGTCACTCGTGTGTTCCCTATCAATGGTCACTGGACCGCGGAGTCCCGTGCAATTTATGACACGGTCCTCAACATGCAAACTCAGGCACTGTCGGTTATTCGTCCAGGTGTTTTGTGGGATCATGTTCATCTGTTCACTCATGAGATTCTCATCTCGTCGTTCTTGGAGCTGGGAATCTTCCACAATGGAACTCCTAAGCAGATTCTCGACTCAGGAGTTTCAGTCTCTTTCTATCCTCACGGTTTGGGCCACATGCTGGGAATGGAGGTCCATGATGTCGCAGGAAAGGCCAATTACTCGGATCCTGACCCCATGTACCGTTACTTGCGAATCCGAAGGAAGCTGGAGGAGAACATGGTTGTCACAGTTGAGCCTGGCTGCTACTTTAATAAGTTCTTGCTCGCACCTGCCCTGGAGAACGAAAACCAAGCCAAGTTCATCAACAAGGAAGTCCTGGACAAGTACATGTCTGTTGGAGGTGTTCGAATCGAAGATGACATTCTTATCACCAAGGACGGTCACGAAAATTTTACTAAAATCACAAAGGACCCTGAGGAAATATCCAAGATCGTGCTATCTGGCATTGAGAAGGGCCGAAAGGGCTTTCATGTGATTGTGTAATTAGGGGGACTTCGTAGTATATTTTTCTAAGATTACCAAGTAAAGTAAATGTAATGTAGCAGAACCTGGGGTATGATTCTAGCGAAACGGCGTATCATATCACCACCTCTCTCCAGCTATTTATCATAGACGATGACTGCTATGCAAACCATACTGCTCCTTTGTGATTTCAACTATTATCGTCCTTGCTTTCCCTTGCACTTTATGCTTTTTTATCGTTCTGTTTTTTGCCAGGTATACCTAGCTATCTTCTTCGTCAATGCTCATGAGGGCCGCGTCAATGCTGTCGAAATAGGCTTGTCTTTTACCCTGGTTTAATACCAACTCGTCAATTCCACTCTTTTTAAATCGCATTCGAATTGTCTTATCGCTTGGCATACGGACGAACAGCACAGTTATACCCCGACGCACATAGTCGTCCACCAGCTCGTGCAGAATCTTGATGGCTCCGCCATCACACTCAGTCATTCCCCGCAAATCAATGATCAGGTTATGCAGCATGTTCTCGTTAATAAGCCGTGGGTATGATGGATGCACACGTAGAGAACCATATTTTTCTAGACGCTTTAGTCGGTTTCTCAGAGAGCCGGTGTTGGCAAATGTAAGGGGTTCGGGAACTTTGACGATAAGACAGCCATCAACTGCTTCAAGAGCATTAGGATGCGTATCAGCATTCTTGAAAATGTTGGTTCCAGGAAGTCTCCCGAGAATTTGGATTCTTGGCAAAGTGGAATGTCTAATGACTCGCATGAGGGAGAATCCGACTCCGGCGGCAATGCCAGTCTGCACGGACCACAAAATAGTCGCGGATAGAGTAATGATGAGCGTGATGAGCTCCTCATATCCTCTGATTTTCCAGTAGAACCGGAGATCGGCCCATACACCTTCCAGAAGGTTGAAACCAATGAGAGAAATAACCGCACTCAGCACACACTTGGGCAAGTAATAGAAAAACGGCATGAGGTATGAGATTCCAAGAATTGTCACTATTGCCAGAACGATTCCCGAGAATGGCGTCTTTGCTCCAGAACTGTCATTTATTCTGCTTCGGCCATAGCCTCCGAATGAGGGGAGTGCAGAGACAAAACTGCCAGCAATATTAGCAACTCCAAGGGCCACCAGCTCTCTATTTGCGGAGACATTGATGTCATAGATAGACTCAAACGACTTGGCAGCAATAGTAGACTCGAAAAAACCTAGTACGCCGGCAAAAAAAGCTGCAGAAAAGTTCGTCTTGAAATCGTGAAGCTTTGCAGATGTGATGGGGAACTCAACAGTAAGCTTGCCTGGTTTAATATCGCCAACAACCAGTAAACCACTTTTGTCGAAGTCAAAGTAGTCACATACTATAGTAGAGAGAGCGACGACAACGAGAATTTCTGGTAGAAAAGTCAAGAAATGATAACGTTCGCGGAAAAGTGACTTTCCGAATCGCATAGCAGCCATGCAGGAAAAGGCTACGCCGGAAAACTTTGCTGTAAGCGCATGAGCAGAGCCAAAGTTCTGTATCACAAAGACAAATTTGCCAAATGTAGAAGCGTGAGGGCCAATAACCTCGTGCATGAGCCCGCTTATACCAAGCTCGGCCGGCAGCTGGTCAATGATCATGACAAAGCCTACTGCACAGATGAAGCCTCTAAGTAAAGCATGGGAAAGTACTGAATCCAAGAAACCGAACCGCAAAATTCCTGCGCCAAGCAAGACGCTACCTGCGCCGGCAGATATCAGCGCTGTTACCTCGGACGGAGTCAGATCAGTGCGAGAATGGTCATGTTTGCCGTGAGCCAAATAGGGGGACACAGCCTGGCCGACGACCAGCGAAATTGCAGCTTCTGGTCCTACAACCATCTGCGGAACGCATCCCAGTAGTGAGTAGGCAATGGGTGGTATAACCAAGCCATAGAGACCAGAAATCGTCGGCACCATGGCCAGGGAGGTGGCATAACCCATCACCACGGGGATCTGGAAGCTGGCAACAGTGATTCCTGCACAAATATCTCCAAAGAGGTACTCACGTTTGTACGAGGTGATCCATGACAGAAAGGGGAAATAATAAGCCAGAAAGGTCTTGGTTTCGGGCTTCAGAGTGCCCTTTGCAGGGATTAACGGGGTATTGGTACCTGAGCTGTGTGCTGAAAGCAGTGGGAGCTGCGGAGAACGAACGCCGACCAGCAGCGGCGTGGTCTCCGGGTTCTCTTGCCGATCTGCACGCTTCGGCATGTCTGTCGGTGAAACGGTGAGACTCGACAAGCAAAAAGCCTTTAGGTGGAGTTGCGTGCGGGAATTGTCTGTGGCCTGGTAGCAAATGCCCGGCGTGGTATTCGCTGACTAGCCAGCCCTGCTGACAAAAACTACTGCTTTGTGCCTTGTTCGGATGGGCTTCACAAACACGTGCCCTGAGAGGTTGTGCGATCTAATAGGGAAATTCTATCCGGCTGGAGAGGCTGTGGAATTACCGGTATAGGTAGTGTAGGCGATGAAAAAAACTGCACTGGATAATAGTAATGTGGAGTGGTTGAGTGTGATATGGCAAGGGGACGGACACAGGTGGAGAGCGAGCTGAGTTTGGTACACGCCAGGGCTTGGTTTAACAGACAGCTGATAGAGTTCGGTACAGGGAACCGAGCAGAGTTTATATTCCGTACTTCACCGATCCTGGCAATAAGCATATATGATGACACAGGGAATCAGATTTCATTCGCTATCTACGGTCCCCCGGATACTGGCGTTTGCGGCTACGTTGGTGCCCTCAAGGATGGAGTTTGTTTGCACTTTTCCAAGATCAACTGCAAACCCCGGATTTTTCACCAGTATGGCGTGCGTGGGTGCCAGAAGGTGGCTGACTAACATTGCCGTATCGGGGAACCATGGATCAATCACCAGAGAATGGCACGCAAATGATCGCAACCTGCTTTTCCATGCTCACTTTTTATTATCTATAGCCGACAGGAGCCCAGTTCATTCTATATATACACGCGCTAAGCTTACTTCAACTTGCTGGTGAGATCGGGGACGGCCTCAAACAGATCAGCCACCAGGCCGAGGTCAGCAACCTGGAATATAGGGGCCTCGGCATCCTTGTTAATGGCCACAATGGTCTTGGAGTCCTTCATACCAGCCAGATGCTGGATGGCACCAGAAATGCCTACAGCGACGTACAGCTCGGGGGCAACCACCTTACCAGTCTGTCCAACCTGCAGAGAGTTGTCAGCAAACCCAGCATCGACAGCAGCTCGGGAAGCACCAACAGCGGCATTCAGAGAGTCGGCGAAGGGGAACATGATCTTGTCAAAGTTCTCCTTATCCTTGAGGCCTCGGCCGCCAGAAACAACTCGCTGGGCAGTGGACAGGTCCGGTCGCTCCGACACAGTCAGGTTTTCGGAAACCCACTCGGACAGAGACTCGGCATTGGGGTCAGCAGCGGCCTCGACAGCGGCAGCACCATCAGCAGGGGCAACAGCATCAAAAGCAGAACCTCTGACAGTCAGCAGCTTGATGGGGTCATTGGACTTGGTGGTCAGCAGCGCATTGCCAGCGTAAATGGGACGCACAAAGGTGTCCTCGGATTCAATCTTGACGACATCCGAAATGGGCTGCACGTCCAGCAGAGCACCGGTTCGAGGAATGACATTCTTGCCGAATGCACTGCTGGCAGCCACAACATGAGTAAAGCCGCCGGCCTTGACGGTCTCGGCAAGCAGCACCGCAAGGTTCTCGGGCAGGCCCTTGTCGTAGGCCGAGTTCTCGGAAATCAGCACCTTTTCGACACCAGGCACCTTGGCCAGAGTCTCGGCAGCAGTCTTGGAGGCACTGCCAGCCACCAGAATAGTCAGAGGGCCGTCCAGCTGCTTGGCAGCAGCAATGGCGCTGTAAGTTCCGGGGCTGATGCCTGTGCTGGAGTGCTCGGCCAGCGCCAGGGTGGACAGCAGCTTTCGCATGGAAACGCCAGAAGCGTAGCTTCGCTTGATGGGAGAGAATGCAGATCGTAGCATGGTATAAACAGGGTGTCAATCGCTAGGCGGAATTGAGTGTGCTTGTTCAGTAGGTGTGCAAGTGTCACGTCGGTTCAAAGTCTGAGAGTGCACAAGGTGGGGAAGATGCATGTCGGGAAAGGTCCGGGTGTAGATGTGACTGGACGTTTACCCGGGAGATCGATCTGGGGGAAGAGAATGACGGATGGGCACCTGCCGCCTGAGCTGGCTAGTAAAAAGTGCTGAAAAATATATATTGCTCTTGGTGCTTGGCTGCTGGCAGTCTTCTTTTTGTTGGTGCCAATTTGAACGTGGTGGTACCGGTGATCTGCTGGCTGTAGTATATTTCATGCTGGCATCGCTTTGAGCCGGAATCGCTCAGCTACACGACTTGCACCGCAAATCGGCCAAGCCCGGGGCTTGCCGTGAAGCTCTAGTGCAACACTCGCATGCTCAGAACAGCCTGGTATTTTACTCCATGTAGATAACCTACTGTCTGCATAATCTCGTGCTATATTGAGAAAAGAAAAGCCTTATTTTTTTGGTGCTGTGCTACATGGTTTGCACCGCTCTGCTATTGGCTCTGGCCCAGTTCTTTGAGTGTCTCAAATGTGGAGAAGCCAGGATTGCGGAGATGCGGTGAAGCACTTGGCCTGTCCACCGCCGGCACCCTTGATTCAAGCCGTCAATGCTCTTTTTTATTGCATTCTGTATAGATATTCTGTAATTTAATCTGTCGCACAAGCTTCAGTCAACTCGACAAGTCATCAAAGGCTACTGTTCGCCAGTTCGGGCACTATTCGTATTGACCAACAGTATCTGGGCTCGCCCACCTACTAGCATCGGCCCCGGCCACGAAATCAGTGAGAGCCTTCTCGACCTTCTCAACGGCATTGGCCCTTTAGTTTGCAGAGCTTGTTTACTCTACAACAGCACCTTGGTGTCGGCAGTCGTATTCAGCATCTTTCTCATTCTAATGCTCTTGCGATAGTGTTTCCACATGTGTCCAACAGGGTCGAGGAAGAAAACATCCGAGTCGGTGCAGTCATCCGTAAAGCACCCTTTCGGGCTGTCAGAATTCTTCCGTCCTGTATATGATATTATATTTTCCGTATTTTCCTCCGGCAAAAGGCTACTCACAAAATCGGCAAACTTGTTGTCTTCCGCTGCTCGCTTCTTTTGTGCCCGCTTCAAGGAACTTCTCTTCAATCGGTTTCCAAATCTATTATAGTGCCACTTATCAGAAACTTTTTCTAGAAATATTTTTAGCCTCTTGGCTGCTTGTGTAGCGCGTCTCTTTGACCGGGTCGACTTGCTGCCCATAGATTCCACATATTGGTATTCTTCTCCATCATCTCCTGTTTGCTCCATATCCTCGCACATAAATGATTCACAATTTTCGGAATTGCATTCTTTAGCATGTTGTGCTATCTGAGGAAGAGTTAACATATCACACAATGCTTCCCGCTCGATAGCCGTAGTACTCTCTCCTTGACTAAAATATGGAGATAGCAAACCTTCCGGTTTCAAAACAAGTGCAACCTCCCGCTCACAAAGCGTCTCCCCAGAGATATTCTGCTGGTTATAGATGTCACTAGCAGAGTATGGCCCGGTTTTATGGGCCAACTTGTTGTGTTTTTTGCAGGGCCGACTCACCAGCGAATCGGCACTGGAGCTCAAGAAAGCAGAATCTGCCAAAAGTGAGTCTAACTTGTTGGTGGCCATCAACTCCAGTTTGTTTCCGAAAAAAGGAGTGTTCTGTGTGTCAAACCTAGTTTTCTCTACTTTCTCTGCTATGTTGTCGTTAGAAGTACTCTGCCCAAAAGGGACGGCCAAACTAGTCTTCTTTGATCTATTTCTGCCATGTCCGATTCCAATGGGAGACAACAATATCTTTCCAAGGTTTGAAAATGAATGTTTTTTGATAGAGCGGCTACCCATTTGACGAGGGGATAAGACTCCTTAGTTGCTGGACAGAAAGCAGAATTCTTCCTTTCCTGATTATGAAAGAGGGTTATAGAATTCTAGAATTTGAGGACCTTCTCAATATTCAAGCGAGAATTGTAGTATAGGTGTCCCACATGATTCTTATACAGCTTATTGCGAGAACAAGCAAGACCCTAATGTCAAATGCAGAGCCACATTAGACATTAGACCCTGGATATGTGCGGCTGACCAGCATACAGAACCAGCGAAAGGGACTGTTTCAAGCCAATGGCATTTTTTCTAATGTATTTCAATTAAAAGATTAGCTTTGGATCGGATTTCCATTTCTAATTCCCTGTGTGCTTTGTTGGTAGAATATATTTTCATTGCTTTCCTGTTGCTAGGCGATAAGACAAAAATATGGTAAACGTATGTGTGCTAATTAACCTCCCCGTTAGAAACTGACAGCCTTGTTCAATAGAAGTTCTATTCAACCAAAGAACACCAATAGACATTTATTTTTGGAACGACGGAAATAAAATGCACATGGATATGCACATTCATATCTGACCTTCAGCTATCACATATTTATCTTAATGCTCTGACAGAGCTAGTGAGGAATTCGACAAACTTCAAGATGAGATCAGCTTCCCCGGGTTTTGCTCAGATCAGAAAACTGATCAGACGTACACCACACAACCACTGGATACCATCGCATTTCAAGAATATTTGAAATAGCATAATAGGAAAATCTTTAAATGGATAGATGTGAATGAGATCAGCTGTGAACATACCATAACAATACGCTAGGAAAGCTAGTTTTCTGGCATTGGCGTACTGCATAAAGACCCGGGTAATCCATCCTTGGAACCTTCATCAACTTCATGGAAGCTACGCAACTTGACCACACGAACACGCCAGAGACAATGGATCGGACGTCTTTGTACCGAGAACTCGCACGGAAACGCATGGAGGATCTCGGAGAATATGGCGAGGGAATCTATGATAAGCCACAGCGCCCGGAAGACAAGCTGACCAAGGAGTGTCAGGACATTGTAGGTGCCAACTGTTAGCTGTAGCTAGAACTCGAGAATCATGTACACTAACCCCACTGCCATAGGATTCAAAAATCAGTAATCTGCATAAATACCTGTTGGAAATACGACCGCTATATTTGTCAAATACCCGCGCAACGTCTTTTAACAATTCTCTAACGGAGAAGCAGCGAGATGAGATTGACTACGAGACACGCATGATCGTGCAAACTCAGGCAGGACGGATCCGACAGCTGGAAGCATTGGAGAAAAGCAGAGTTGAAAAGAAGGAGGCTCAATCAGCACTGGCGAAGCTGCTCAGAGATCAGAAGGAGGATGGCAGTAGCAGGACAATTGGATTGCATAGGGTGGGAATGTTCTGGTACCTGAACAATGAGCTGAAGAGCGTGTCGGATCTCCATGCATCTCAACAAGAGATTCGGCTAGCAAGACAACTGGAAAAGTCCAAAACGAGCATCCATGCACCCACGGTCTCCAATGTCCCTCCTGCATTACAGGAAGAGTTCAATCAAGCTGAGCCGATTGACTCAGAGCTTTCTGCTGAGCAGATACAGGAGCTAGAGCAGGAAAGCAGTGCATTACTGGAAGAGCTTGAGCTCACGCATGACAAGGTGAAAAATGCACAGAAATCTATGCAGGAGATTTCAGAGCTACAAACAAATTTGGCCACTCACTTGAGCACACAGAGCGACCGTATACAGAGCCTGTTGGATGATGCATTTCAGACTCAGATCGATATAAGTGCCGCCAATCAGCAGCTTTCATCGGCGAAGACAAGGAACAGGAGAGCTAGTAAGATGATTATCTGGGCTAGTTTGATAATAGCATTGGTACTACTGATCAACGATGCGATGCTTGGCTGACGAGTATAACACTGCAATAATTTAATAATATTATCTCGAGCACGCCAGCCCGCCATTCCCTAATCCACAGGGTTCAGGCTTTGGTTACATTTTGTTTCAATGTATTTGCTATATACACAATAGAATCAAGTCTTAGCCTACTCTTCTGCTCCAAAATTATCCACCACACCAGCTGCCAGAGTAACTCCCGTATTACGCAGAACAAATCGGCCAAGACTTTTGTTATCCTTGAATCTCTCTAAAGGTATCATTTTTCCATCCTCCAACGTAATCTCAACCTCCGCTGCCTGGCCACTGATTAGGTGTCGAGGCTTCTTCTTGACAACCTCACCGGTGGACTTATCAATGCTAGCCAGAATTTTGCTGACCTTGCAAGGTACGTTAGTTCGACCTCGGTGAAGGTTCATCTTGGTGCCCTGAAGAATTGGCCGCTTCAGGTCGAAGATGATGATTCTACTTGTGAACTTGTTAACACCCTGAACAGGAGCCTCGATATTACACAGAACATCGCCCACAGCAACTTCTTCAAGGGATATATCCGTAAGAACAACACCAACATTTTCACCCGAAATAGCGTATTCCTTCGATTCCTCTTTTCCAGCCTGCTTGGTCTCGACAATGATATTTTTCACTTTAGCAGGAACGCCAGAGGGCATCACAACCACAGTCTCGCCGATTTGAACTGCACCTGAATCAACCTTTCCTTTCAGTACGATACCACCGGTAAACTCCCCAGAATAAGCATCACCAACAATCAGCCGCAAATTGCTAGTTAAGCTCAAATCTTTGCCTGGGTTTCGCTCAAGCTGCTCTAAAAGCGTATTACCGGTGTACCACTCGGTCAGCTTGGGTTCCGTAGGCTTATTGACAACATTTTCTCCGCTCAAGCCACTAGTAGGAATAAAAGAGATGTTCTTTGAAGAAAATCCGACTTTGGAAGTCAGATACTCAGAGAGCTCTTCCTTGATTTGATCGTATCGGCTTTTGGCCCATTCAACGGTGTCCAGCTTATTGACAGCGATAATTATGTTTTCAACACCCAAGCTCCTAACAAGGATAGCATGCTCTTTTGTTTGACCATCCAAACGGAATCCGGCTTCAAATGCATCTGTAGCGGAGTCAATTACAAGAACTGCATAGTCAGCCTGAGCGGAGCCAGCAATCATATTTGGCACAAAATCTCTGTGACCTGGAGCGTCAACCACAGTGAAGTGAGCTTTCTTCGTGTCAAAGTTCTGAACACAAATATCGATTGTGACACCTCTCTTTCTTTCCTCCTCGGTCTGATCAAAGGCCCAGGCAAATGCAAACGAGCTTTTACCAGCAGATGCACTGTCCTTTTTGTACTTATTAATAGTATGCTCGTTAATATCACCACTATCATAAAGAAGTCTTCCCATGAGAGTGGATTTTCCAGCGTCGACATGTCCAATGACGACGAAGGAGATGTTAGGTTTTGATGCTCGCTTAGACTCTTCCTCTTGAATATCCAGCTTTCTCGCGCTTTTGACGGAAGAAAGATCTGGTAGAGGGGCCACACTTGAGATGGCGGTTTTCTTCAGCTGACTAGAGAGCTCAAATTCCTGGTCATCGTCAGGCACCGGAGTGGGCTGAGAATCAGGAGCGGTAGAAGCCTTTTGTGGAGAGTTCTTACCGAAGCCGCGTTCCTGAGCCTTGAGAATAACGTCATCTGGGCTAGGAGTGGTAAATGCCTGCTTGACTTTCTTTTGTTCAGCTGGTAAATAAATAGTATTAGTGATGCTCTTGGAAATGAATTTGTGCGTGCCAAAGATGTGGCCCAGCTCAGTGTCTGGTGCATCCAGCTCTGCATCTTTCTGGCCAAAATCGATGAATGGAAACAGCTTGATTTTCCTCTTCGGCTTGGAAGGCTTTGGCTGCAGTTTGGGCTTCTGCGGAAAATGGGGTCTACTGAGACGGGAGAGCAGACTGCCTTCCACAGATGGTTGAGTAGCAGCAGCAGTAGCAGAAGCACCTGTGCCAGCAGAAGTAGAGCTGCTGCTTTTTTTCAAGGCAGCAAGCTTGCTGAGAGCGCTGGTGGCAGGTTTTGGGGGAGATGCAGATGGGTCTGTAGAGGGGTTTCTCTTAATTTTGCTGAGCAGATCGACCGACTTGAGCGAGGAAGTTGAGTTGAGAGAAGAGCTGGAGCCGTTTGATCCCTGTTTCAGCTTAGCGAGCCCCACCAAACCACCCTTGTTGATTTCTGCAGCACCTCCAGCCTTAGACCTGGCTCTTGACTGGGCCAGCGAAGCCAATTTCGAGAGCTTTGGCGGCTGCGGCAGCTGGAGCTGCTCCGATCCATCATCTGACGTTAAGACACAGTCCGGGCGCACGTCCTGAGGGAGATACGTACCCTTGGCAGCTTTCGTAAGCTTGTTTTTGAGGGCCTTTGACGCTTTGTCGAGATCGTAGTCTGCTTTTTCAAGTGCCTGTTTAACGTCGTCGTCGGTCAGGTCTTTGGCGGCGGGGCCCACCAAGGCACGGACATCGGCGATATCTGCTAGAAGTTCTGGGGAGGGAGGTTAGAAGACTGGCAAAAGCCCGGTGCTATTCAGCAACAGAAGAGCATTGCTTCATACCTTCTTCATCATCTATAGGGTTAGAGAGAGTCCAACAAACGGAGACACAAAGAGCTCATCAATGACCGAGACAGGGCTTTGGCCGAGCCAATGTAGGAGCAGCATGCAGCACTATTCTACAATGTACGAAACTACACAATGCAATGCAACATGCTCTAACTCTACGTAGAGATAAATATCAGTAATACATACAGTAGTCGCTGCCATCGTTGGCGTAATCGACGAGATCGTCGTCGTCATAGTCGTCGTACGGCATGGCTGTTGGGTGAAGGAGAGTGGGAGCAGCAACTGCTGAAAAATATCAGTGTCTCATTATTCTGCGTTGAATCAGCACCTGAGGCAGGTTTCGAAGCGCAACGCAACGCAACACAGGACAACACAAAGCACGGCCACAACCGAGCAGAAAATCGCAGGATCAACATGTCTCAGATAGAATCGGTGTTGTTCAGCACCGACGAGGCGATAGTTTTGGGAATTCCGCCGCTGAAAACCACCAAGGGCCGCAAGGCTGCTGAGTGGGATGTCAGCAAGCCATTGTGGCAGGGCCGGATGAGAGTGGTGGAGCTGGAGGACGACAACCAGAAGCTGACATGCCAGGTGCGTCTGGAAGATGCACAGACTGGCGAATTGTTTGCAATTGCGCCCTACAGCATTGACGGGGTTGGTGTGGACGCTGTGCTGGACTCGGCTCGTTTTTTTGCAATCACCCTGGTCGACGGTGCCCGCCATGCGGTGATGGGCCTGGGCCTGCCGGACCGGTCGGTGGCCTTTGAGTTCAATATTGCACTCCAAGATTTCCAGAAACATGCGCAGCCTGTCACGCGCCAGTCGCATCATGTGCGGGACTATGCGCTCAAAGACGGCCAGAACATTCACGTTGATGTGGGTCAGCACCGTGTGGAGGTGGTCAAGGAGGACCAGGACAAGCCTGTGAGCATTCCTGCTCTGCTGCCACCGCCGCCGTCTGGCCGCCGAACACGAGTTGAACCGATTAAGCCGAATGAAGAGGAGAGTGAAGGGGCTGCGAAACCAGAGCTGGACGAGTCGCCGTTTGACGATGATTTTGGCGACTTCCAGGGGTAGCTCCATCTGATCTGATCATATCTTGACTGGCCAGGACATATTATCCCTGTGGCTCTATTTGCACCAGAGGTTTGGATGTGTGCATGCTGGCTAAAAGACGCAAAAGGCACAATGTGCCACTATTTATCCAATGTAGAATGCATTTTTAAGTTTGCCGATGGACGAGCATGCTGGTGTATCCATGAGCCAGTACAGCTGTGCTGCACCAATGTCCAATAACTGCACCAGTATCCAATATCACACCATAGCCCCATGGCCAACCGTGTTTACGAAGCTACACCAGTGGTCAATAATGATATATGCCACACAGCACGGCTGCGCTCTACTATCGCTCGCCGTACTATCACTTGCTCTGCCATATGTACAATGCATTTCCTTCTATATACATCCAACCTAGATTCGGCCGGCCCGGCTCTAGTAGCCGTCTCGCTTCCAAATCTCCTGTCGTCGCTTACGGTCAGTTCGGGCCCTTTCTCGAGCCGGCGACCAGATCGATCTGATAATGTCCAGGCGCTGGTTCATCTCGGCCACTCGACCCGGAGCAGGCTTGGACGCAATGGACACCATCAGCTGTGAGCAGCCAAACTTCTGTGCCAGAGCCTTTTTGGTCCACTTCTCGGGGTCCTCCAGACGCAATCGCTGGATCTCAATCACATCCTTTTCAGTCAAGTGGTACGTTTTGTCCGTCGTAGGAGTCAGTTCAGGCATGTATTCCACAGGATACTCTGCAGCTTCGTGACGAACAGTACGCTTATCGCCCTCCGGCAGGAAAACAGCAGCCGTGTCATATGCAGACAGTGCCGAAGGTGCAGGGTTGTACACCAGGCCCTTGGGCAGCTTGATGTGCGGGTTGGCTGCTGATCGCACCGGGTTGAACACTGTGGGAAAGCGCGTGGGGTATGCAGCTCGAGCTGCATTAGTCAGCTTCTGACTCGGAGCAGACTTTGTCGATGCCATACGGACAAACGCCCGCGCACTGGCGCTGTGCTGTGTCAAAATCTGTCTGTGCATGATGGTTGTGTGGTGTGTGCAGTTGAGTTGGCAAAAAATTTCAGAGTGCCATTCTCCTGGGGCTGGTGATGACTCAGCACTTACGTACACACTACTATTAGCATGAGGCGACAACCACGCACAGTGAAATATCGCTTTCTACCTACTTGGAGTGAAAAACAACTGCTTGATCCATGGCATATGATCCCGAATACCTGGCACGCATTGGTCAGCATGTGGCCAAGCAGA
This sequence comes from Zygoascus sp. PK3305, assembly GCA_023628935.1. Lineage (NCBI taxonomy): Eukaryota > Fungi > Ascomycota > Dipodascomycetes > Dipodascales > Trichomonascaceae > Zygoascus > Zygoascus sp. PK3305. The sequence continues at coordinate 216,128 of JAMAJS010000003.1, forward strand.
TGAACAGGGATACTGTGAACCCAGGACTGGTGCGCTCCATGCTGGGGATAGCAGAGGGGAACTCGACGGTGGAAGGTTTCGTCGCTGCCTGTAGCACCTTCTGCAAATTGGACCCCGAGTTTCTAAGAGACTTTTATTTCCAACGACCTAAGGATGCCAGCGGAGTACTTGCGGCTGTTAAGCAGGAGGAAGTGGTGCCAAAAGAGGAGGATAAGGGCGAGAAAATCGACAGGACTGCACCCAAGAAGAGCCTGTTCAAGCGAAAAATCAGGCCCGTACTCAAGTACGAAGACGAGGATACGGTTAAACCTGCTATTCAGAAAGAAGATCTTGGTAAAATCAAGCATGAAAGTACTGGCGGCGTGCAAATCAAGCAGGAACGTGAGAACGGCGACCAGATCAGCCAAGACGAACCTGTAATCAAGCATGAGCATGCAACACCAGATGCAACAATCAAGCTGCGCAAAGCGGTCGTCGCCACGTCAGCCAAGCGCTCGCGTGATGGAGATTTATCGTCACTGTCAGAGTCAGCCAGAGAGAAGCTGGCAAGAATCAGACAGGAGCGGCTGGAGAAGGAGAACGAGAAAAACAACCGCTCAAATGCTTCATCTCGACAGCTTTCCCCGACCAGTTCGACTCCTCCCCTTAAGAAGTCCCGGGCTGAATATGGTCGTGGCCACGCAGATGAAGACAACACCTCCTTCCGTTCTGAATCACGTCAGAGACGGCGCAGTTTTGCGTCCGAGCTCGATCATGAGGTGGACTCTGAGTCTGAGCGATTCCTAGATCGAGAGTGGTATACGTCTGAGGAGTTCAACGGGGCCGCAGGAGATTCAGAGCACAACCCTTTTTATGATAACTCATATGATCCTGCAACTGAAGAGCAGATGGAGACTAAATTGAAAGTTAGAATGACCGCACGGGCAGCTCAAAAGAAGAAAGAAAACGATCAGTGGGAGCAAAACAGAATGCGCACTGGCGGAGTTCTCGGTCGATCCCAGTATGATACCGACTTCGATAACGAAGAAGAGTCTAGGGTGCATGTTTTTATCCACAATATTGCTCCTCCCTTTCTAGGTGGCAAGCAGATTTTCACCCGATTGAAAGAACCTGTTAGTGCAGTGCGTGATCAGCAGAGCAATCTGGCTGTTTTCGCCAGGAAAGGAAGTACCTTGGTGAAAGAACGACGAAAACAGCGGGAAAGACAAAAACAGGCAAAGGAGTCTGCTAGTCTTGCTGGTACAGCTCTTGGAAATGTACTGGGTGTCAAAGACGATTCTACGGCTGCCGCCAAGGCGGAAGCTACCAGGCCCCAGTCATCGTCCGATAAAAACTCAGCAAACTCGAATTTCAGCAAGACAAAATCTTTGAGAGAGCAGAGACAATTTCTGCCAGCTTTTGCTGTTCGAGATCAGTTGCTTAAAGTTATCAGAGATAATCAAGTAGTGGTTGTTGTTGGCGAAACTGGCTCAGGAAAAACTACGCAGCTTACTCAGTTTTTGCACGAGGAAGGCTATAGTAGCCGTGGAATCATTGGATGTACTCAGCCTAGACGTGTCGCTGCCATGAGTGTTGCCCGGCGAGTTTCAGAAGAGATGAGTGTCAAACTAGGCGAGGAAGTTGGATACTCAATTCGATTCGAAGACCACACTTCTTCTAAGACTATTATCAAGTATATGACTGAAGGTATATTGCTTCGAGAGTCACTTTTGGATGCTAACTTGGAGAAATACTCTTGCATTATTATGGACGAGGCCCACGAACGTGCGGTGAACACCGATGTCTTGATGGGCTTGTTTAAGAATATTCTTGTAAAAAGAAGAGACTTGAAGCTGATTGTCACATCTGCAACCCTGAATGCTGATCGCTTTAGTCGTTTTTATGGAGGAACTCCTCAGTTCACGATACCTGGTAGGACGTTTCCAGTTGAAGTGCTGAATTCTCAAGCACCTGTCGAAGATTACGTGGATGCGGCTGTCAAACAGGTACTTTCTATTCATTTACAGAATGGGCCAGGTGATATCCTAGTATTCATGACAGGTCAAGAAGATATTGATGTTACCTGCGAAGTACTGAAGGAGAAGATGCTTTTGTTGGATAATCCGGATCCTTTGGAGATTCTACCGATTTACTCTCAAATGCCTGCTGATTTGCAGGCAAAAATATTTGAACCTGCAGCGAAGGGCACTAGAAAGGTGATTGTTGCAACTAACATTGCTGAAACTTCGTTGACTGTTGACGGAATTGCGTTCGTGGTTGACTCTGGATATGCAAAAATAAAGGTCTACAATCCTAAGATGGGCATGGATTCTTTACAGATTGCTCCAATTAGTCGAGCAAATGCAAACCAGCGATCCGGTCGAGCTGGAAGAACCGGAAAAGGTATGGCTTTCAGGTTGTACACGGAAAAATCAGAAAGCGAAGAGATGTACGAACAGACGATTCCTGAAATTCAGAGGACAAATTTAAGTAATACGCTACTCTTGCTGAAGAGCTTGGGAGTTGATGATCTTTTAGAGTTTGACTTTATGGATCCTCCGCCTAGTGAGACGATTACCAGCAGTTTATATGATTTGTGGGCACTGGGGGCACTCGACAACCTGGGCCAGCTGACTAAGATTGGATCGCAGATGGCTTCTTTTCCTATGGATCCTTCCTTGTCAAAGCTGCTAATTATGAGCGTCAAATATGGATGCTTAGAAGAGATGCTAACAATTGTATCGATGTTAAGTGTTCCTACGGTGTTTTACCGGCCCAAGGAGAGAATTGAAGAGTCGGATGCTGCCCGAGAGAAATTCTTTGTGCCTGAAAGTGATCATTTGACACTTCTGCATGTTTTCAACTTGTGGAGAAATAATGGATACTCTGATGGCTGGTGTGTCAAGCATTTTCTGCATCCACGATCGCTCCAGCGTGCCAGAGAAGTGAGAGACCAGCTGTTGACAATCTTAGAAAGCAGCCGAAAGGTACAGATCTCCTCTTGCAAAGGCAACTGGGATGTCATTAGGAAATGCATATGCAGTGGTTATTTCCATCAGGCAGCCAAAGTTCGGGGATTAACAGATTATGTGAATATTCGAACGTCAGTTACTATGCAGCTGCATCCAACGTCTGCGCTATATGGCTTGGGATATTTGCCAGAATATGTTGTATATCACGAGCTGGTTATGACATCCAAGCAGTATATGTCGTGTGTTACGGCCATTGATCCATACTGGCTGAGTGAGTTTGGAGGAGTGTTTTATTCTGTGCAAGAACGAAACCAGGAGGGCCAAATGGTAAAACAAGATGAAAACCATCAGGCTGTGGAAGAAGATATCGAGAGAGATCGACTAAAATATCAAGAAATGCTGCAGGAGAAGGAGGAAGGGCGAAAAACGGTGAAGACTGTTCAAAGCGCTGTTGTTCTTCCCGGATCACGAATGAAAAAGAAATCTAGAGGATGGTGACCGAGCTGTATAGTACATTTATTTATTATTGCATTTTTAATTGTTAGAAATTAATTTTTGAGACTATTATAGTACTAAGAGACATCCTCCGGGGGTCCTCCGGAACAGCTCCTAGGATCTCTTTATCGCTGATATCCCTTGTTACAATCACCAAGGTCCTAGAAATTTCATATGCATGGGTTTAATAACTTTAAGGCCTGTGCAGACAGTACCAGCACATCACTTTTGTTTTATCCAAATCTAATCCAATAGCAGATTGTCAATGATTCGAGTGTTAGCTCCTTCCCTGTTGGGCACCTTGATGGCAGCAGAAAAGACAGCACCTGTACCAGGAACCACCTCCTCGAGATCTTGGAGAGAGTCTTTGTCAGAGAGTGCAATGTACTCGATTTCGATGGCAAAGTTATTATGTGTCGACGAGAACTCTGTGAGAACTGCCTTGGAAGCAGCGATGATAGCAGCAGCATTAGTAGTTCCCTTATTGTAGAGCTTCTGGCCAGCATCCAGAGCTCTGAATAGTACAGCGGCTTCTTTTCTGCCCTGGTCGCTCAAGTATTCGTTTCTTGAGCTCATGGCAAGGCTGGTTTCCTCTCTTGCAGTGGGGCAGACAACGATCTCGGTCGGAATGAGAAGGTCTTTGACCATTCGCTTGACCACGACGGTCTGCTGAACGTCCTTCTGGCCAAAGTAAGCTCGAGTAGGCGTGGTGATATTCAGCAGTTTGCAGACCACCGTGGCCACACCCCTGAAGAAGTGGGGTCGGATCGAGCCTTCGAGCTGTTCAGACAGGCCCTGGACGGAGACAAAAGCACCAACCTGGTCTTCCACTTTGAGAGTGACACCCGAAGGATACATTTCCTCGACGGAGGGAACAAAAACAGTCAACTCCTTCGAGGGGAAGTCAGCAAGGACCTTTTTGATCTTCTCAACATCGGCATTGATTGTGCGAGGGTACTGATCCAGGTCCTCCGTAGGAGCGAACTGGGCGGGGTTCACGAAAATCGACACAATAGTCGAGTCGTTTTCCTCGAGCGAGCGTCGCACGAGCCCGAGATGGCCCTGGTGCAGCGCCCCCATGGTGGGGACGAAGCCGACGTCGCGGTTCTGAACAATCTGGTCCCGTCGCCATGCTCGGAGATCGGCAATTTTAGTCACAGTGCGCAGTGGCGCAGGGGCCGAGCTGAACAGGCGTGAAAACGACTTGAGCATGGCTTTTTTGGCAGAGAGTTGAGGCTTGCAGGGGGCCTCACGATAGATTAAGACAGGAAGAAGAGCGTAAACTGCAAGTTTGGCTACCACGCAGTTTCGGTACTGGGCGGCCTCGGCTCAAAACGCTTGAATACTCCGCAAATCCCAGCTGGTTTTTGGCTTTGGGTGAAAAAAAATTCAACCTCAACGGTGTAGGCTTGGTTTTGTGGGGCGCCGCGCGGGCCAACAAAAAAAGTTTACGTAATAAGGACATCGGGCCAGCGAACGGGACCAGCAGCGGACAGCGAGCGGCAGAGAGCAGAGCAGAGCAGCAGACAGTTCAACGAGGCAAGCTGCTCAGAGTGGGGCAGGCCGAAAAGAAGCGCAGCTGATCAAGTAGACACAGAACTGCGCGCACGTTTTCTGCTGCTCTGCTCTGCTCTGCTTCTCGTACACCGAGAGAACGGCTACTGGCTTGACTCAGCCGTGCTGCTGGATCCCGCCAAACCTCCCAATCTACGCGTGTGTCTGCAATCACCGACTTTGATTCCCACCAACATCAACACACACACACCACTACGCGTGCAATGGCGGATCCGTTCTATCAGCCCGCAATGGGCAGGCGCCCGCCAAACGCCGGTGGCAGTGCCAGTGGGGCCAATGGAATAGACGCCGTGGCCATGACGCCGGCAGACCACACTGCGCGTCTGCGAAAGCCCTCGTTCCGTCCTAGCATGGCTCCTGCACCGAGCAATGCTCGTTTGTCGATGGCTCCCAGTACCCGACTGAGCATGCTGCCACGCCAGAGTTTGCTGCCGTCCCAGGGGCCACTTCCCAACCGAGGACCGGCTGGGCTCAGTATGCCTACACCGATGCGATCTGCTCGCAAAAGCTTGGCTCCGGGAGGATTAAATGCTCAGACTGGCTCATCGCGAGATCCTCGGCCTCTGCGTGACAAGGCGTTTCAGAACCATATGATCCAGCAGGTACAGGAGTATCTCGTGTCCAACAACTTTGAGATCGAGATGAAGCATCCCTTCACTCCCAAGACACTGCGCAGCCCCACTCAGAAGGACTTTGTGCTCATTTTCCAGTGGTTGTATCATCGGCTGGACCCTGGCTACCGGTTCACAAAGTCCATTGACAACGAGGTGTATGCTCTGTTGCGTATTTTGGGATACCCGTACTTTGACAGCATCAACAAGTCTCAGCTGGCAGCTGTGGGAGGCCAGACCTGGTTTACTGTTCTGGGTATGCTCTTCTGGATGGTAGAACTGAATCAGAGCCTGGAGCGATATGATCAGGGCCAGGAAACCGGCGAGAAGAGCGATGAGGATGTGCTCAACGACATTCTGGAACGCTACTCGTCCAATTGCTACCGGGCATATCTGCAAAACGAACAGGACTTTAGCGAATATCGTTCAGAGACTGAGACTGAGATCGAGCAGTTCAGTCAGAGCATGAGAAACAGCATCACCGAGGCTGAGAGCGAAATTAAGGATGTCCGTAAGCGGTATGAACAGCTAGCAAGAGAAGGCGAGGGGATCAACCTTTTGGAAAGAAAGCGTGCAGCTTTGGAGAGCGATCTGGTCAAGTTCAAAGAGTATGTTGGTAATCTCGAACGCAGAAAGGGCAAATGGACCAGTGCTTTGGACATCATCCACGAAGAGCTAGCCGAAACAGCTCAACAGCACGAAGATCTGCAGCGTGAGCTGAGTGATTTGCAGGATCAGCTCAAGAGCAGAGGTATTTCGCCGCAAGATATCGACAACATCTGGAGTGAGCGGGAAAACCTGGCAAGAACTCTTGAAGACATCAACTCGCGACAAGAAGGAATCTCCAGCACTGTCAATGAGAAATTGGCTACCGCTAAACGAATGACTAAAGAACTGGAAAATGCTCTTCAGCACTATAATGCATCTCTGTACAATATTGGTATTACCAGCGAAGATCTTCAGCTACATCTCAACGATCCTTTGCGTGAGGAAAACCTTGGAAAATCTGCGCTGGATCTTCTTTCGGGCAAGAACTTGCAAAGGAATATTCGAGCAGGTCTCATTTCGCATCGACATGAGTCTTCGACACGTCTTCATGAGCTGCAAAATCGAAGTATCCAGCTCCAAGAACTGATAGATCGTGCCAACGAAAGCTTGGCCGAAAAGCAAGATACTGTTGAAACTTTACAGGCGCGTCTCAACTCGGATAAAATTGCATATGACGAGTTGTATGAGACTATGAACTCCGATGCTGCTGCTTCCAATGCCAAAATTGAACGGATGGATCGAGAAATTCACGCAATGCGGGTCACTGCGCAACAGGGATTACTCCAGCTGGAACAGCAGTGTAACACAATTGATGTCACGTATGATCAGCTCAAGGCTGCACTAGAAAGCAGCCGCATGCACATGAACAGCCAACTAACAGATATGATCAATACTATTGTGAGCTTCAAGTTGAATATCCAGGAGAGTCTGGAAGAGCATGAAGCAGCCCTGCCAGTGGACCAGTGAAGCATTATGAGAAGAAGCTGCCTAAAACATGTATATTAAGCGTGTCCTACTATCATATTTATTTACATAATTACGAATTATTTTTTAATACTAATAATGCTTGGTTTCTGTTTACCGTAGATTTTGGCAAGGCTGAACTTTGTCATGCGGCTGGGAAGTTGAAAAAAAAATATTTTGTGATTTTCAACCTCGAGAAATTTATTTCACAAATTGCATTATCAGTAAAATACAGCTATGGGCAAAAGCAAAAGTGACAGGAAGGATAAGAAGGATAAGAAGTCTTCTGCTTCTGAAAGACCTGCTAGCAAAAGTGACGAGAAGGAGCTTTTACGACATGTCTATCGATACTTACTCGAGCGAAAGCTGGATAAGTCTGCAAAGCAGCTTGTCAAAGAGGCTGCTAAAAAGGCTGGCCTCCGAAAGGACGATCTGATTGCCCGAGTTGACGAGTCTCTGGATGAGATCTTCTATGAGTGGAAGAATAAAGAGGAGTCAGAGAGTGAGTCAGAGAGTGAAAGTAGCAGTGATTCTGAAAGCGATTCTGATAGCGACTCTGATAGCGACTCTGACAGCGAGAGCGAGAGTGAAGAGGAGTCAAAGAAGGAATCTAAAAAGGAGGCCAAGAAAGAATCCAAAAAGGAGTCTAAGAAAGAGGCAAAGAAGGACTCTGAATCCGAATCCGAATCCGAGTCTGAGTCTGAGTCTGAATCGGACTCTTCCAGCGAGAAAGAGCCTGAGGCCGAATCTGTAGCATCAGAGAGCGCTTCTTCAGATTCTGAGTCTAAGCGATCTTCTGAGGAAATGGAGCCGATTGAAGCACCTTCTAAGAAGAAGCAGCGAGAGTACTTCTCACGAATCGATCGATCCAAGATCTCCTTCGAGAACCAGGCCCTGCAGGACAACACCTACCAGGGCGCTGCTGGTACCTGGGGAGAGAAAGCCAATGACAAGCTAGGCCGTGTCCGAGGAAAGGACTTCACTAAGAACAAAAACAAGATGAAGAAGGGCAGCTACCGAGGTGGATCCATTACCATGGCTAGTGGATCCTACAAGTTTGCTGATTAGACTGGCATCATCCCTGGGTAGAATAAGAACAGAACCTGTATGCATTTGATGTGTTGTAATTTAGAAATAAAATACTTGGAGATAGCAAGGCTGGAGATAGGGGTCAGATCATCAACCAACGGGTAGGGCTCCTAAATACGGATTGGCAATTGTGGACGAAACAGCAGCAAGAAGCACATGCTTTTAGAGATTATGTATAGACTTTGGCATAATGTGTATCATTTTTGCACCATCGGAGCTGGAAGAGGTAACGGAAAACAGGCACAGGTCGAAACATTTCTAAACACAGAGTGTTTGGGGAGCGTCGGCTTCCACGAACAGCAGCAGTTCACCGGACACAACAGTCTTGGCTATACGCCACTAGGGGTCTACGCCACTGGGTCTCAGACACGTCAAAGGATGGATCGGGATGTCATGCTCGTGTGATGGACATAATTGTGAGTAGTGTTGCCACTATTATTAGAGTTGCATAGCCATCCAGGAACGGGCCCGAGACATCTACGCAATAAAGCAGGTCGATTGAATCAAACTGAACTAACAGAGCAGAAATCTATCCAGTATTTTTGCAATATTTAAACAACAATATACAGATTGTCCTAAAAAGAAGCCGGCATATATAGTTGCTGATCACCCCAGCTTCGCAGGGCAGGGGTTCGTCGTACTGTACTGTACTACAGTATTTCACGCACCACAGCCAAACTTTGGCTGTGGTTCACTGCCGGTCGCAATCCACAGCCACCCTCCGGCAGACCTCATTCTTGCCAGCGGCAGCAGTATCCCAAGTGAAGCTTAAGCGGCTCTGCTATTGGCCCGATTGAGTGTGGACCGCATTGGCTTGCCGCGTACTGCCTGATCTGCGCCGCATCTCGCACCATTCTTCTGCTCGCAAAAGATAGTGCTAGGCGGACAGCGGGCACTAGCCGGCGCTGAGAATGTAGGCCGGAGCACCGAGCAGTGGCCGCCGGTCCCCAACCAGGTAACTGGCTATCTCCGGTGGGCGGGCGAAAAGACGTCCCTCGCACCTCAGCCTCTGGAGGTTAGTCACGCACGGCTGGCGGGGTGGTGCGGTTGGGCTGCACAGGCTAAGCCTGGTTCGCAGGTGTTTCCCAGCTGGCTGGGGTAAGCAAGTTTCCCTTCCACCATAATGCCGTATCATAGTAGGTAGAGCCGAAGCAAGCCCAGCCCAACCCAGCGTAGAACTGAACTGCACTTGGGGAACTGAGCGCTTTAAATATTTTTTTTGTTAGTTTCCTAGAAAATCATGTTGTATCTAACTATAGTCCCCCTGGTGGCCGTTGCTGGTCTGGCTATTGGCATTGGCGCAGCCGTGTATGCCAACCGTGAGGAAATCAAGGCCTTTATTGAGAAGAAACAGCTGCAGTGGCGCCTGGAGCAGGAGGCCCGAAGACGGCGCCGCCGGTTTGATGCGCAGCAGCAGCAGCAGCAGCAGCAGCAACCCGACCCCAGAGACGCAGATGTGTTTTCCCTGTACGAGATGAATCCTGGCGAAACTCGTGACGAGGACGAGGACCTGACGGACCGAGAGAGCATTGACACGGCCGATTTCCTGAGCCAAGGCGTGACCAACTACTACTCGACCGGCCACACTTCGTCGGCCAACACCGACTCTGGCGCATCCTACTCGGAGCCCAGATACTTGCGAGCATCCACTTCTACTGCTCATTATACCCGGGACGGCGAATTTCTGGTCAGACGAAGAGCGACCGGAGGTGCCGCCGTGGCTTCGTACACCAATGCCCATGCCCCTCCTCCTTCGTATGGTGCTCCCGCCGCCGGTGGTGAAGCGTTTTCCATGCAGAACCTCAACCACGATCCTTTTGCGTCGGACACTCCGTTTGAGACGGACGTATCGTCGCTCAACTTTCCTTCTCGCTCCAACTCAATAGTGTCCGATGCATCATGGATCATGTCCTCCTCGGCCACCGAAGACACTTTGTCGGAGCTCAACACTCCTACTGCATCTGAACATGAGTTCACGGACGACGAGCGCCAGCGAATAATAATAGGACAGCCCTTCAATGCCGCCTATCCTTACACGACGGGCCAGCAGCAGTACACTGGCTGAAAATGTTGGTGGCCTACCAAACACACGGAACATTTCTACCTTATCTCTGTGCCCTTTTGGTTTGGGCCCCATCTTGACTGACATTATTATTTATCTAACTTTTGACAATCTGCATTATATCTATTATCACTCGTTTATCATTATTTTCTGCTGCTCAGTTCAGGTTACATAGCAACTAGAAAAAAATTTATGTGTAGAACTACTACTATCCGTGAGCAGCTCCATCCATGTAAGTAGGCGGTGGTCGCTGCTGTGCGTGCTTCGACGGTGCCAGCCTACTCCTCTCCTCATTTCTAGGCCAACAAAGCCGTTGATTAAAAAGAAAGCACATGAACAACTACACTTTTGGGTCCTCAAACTGCATGCAGCCCGCTATATATGCTGCTGCTATGCCAAGTGAGCCGATCGTACTGCTAAGACAGGGCCCTGCGGATCGAGTCATCCCCACACCGAGTTTTCCGACAAGGGATACCCCCCAAAAATAGAAACAGAATCGCCTGGCCATTATATTAAAATAAGAATTAAAAATAGATTCCAGCCTCAACTCAGTATTAATATCAGTCTCGATTATCTGGGGGGATGGCCTTTGACCTATCTTTCTCAATTGCTTTCAACTCTCTACATTATGGATCGATACGACTACCTGCTCATCTTTTGCTGCTTTTTGCTTCCACCTATCGCCGTAGGCGTTAAGGACAGAATGTGTGGACCGCATTTCTGGCTTAATATACTTTTAATGTTTCTCTTGCTGGTTCCTGCTTGGATTCATGGTATCTACATTGTCTGCACTCGGCCAAGCATGACGGACACCAAGGCACGAGCCCAGTTCGTCGCTGAAAATCAGCCACGAGGAAAAGTAAGATATACTGCTGATCAGCTTCCTACACATGAACCTGCCCCAAATGTGGAATTGGGCTCTCTACCACAGAGGAGCTGGCAACATAGCCGAGAAGCTCCAATTACAGCTTCAGTGCCAATTCCTCCTCCTCCTCCTCTTCAGAATTCCTCTTCAGAACCACCGCGACAATCACGTCCAGTTTCCTTGTCACCATCTAGAAGACAGAATGCGTATCCCGCATTGGATGCTTCACCTCCTCAGGTGCTTCGGAAACCTACAAAAGAGCGTTACTTGGAAGAAGAAAGGGAAATAAACCGACACAATCGTACATATCGACCATCTTCTTCATCAGCTCCTCCTCCACCAGCTTATGACAATGCTTCTGATGATTACTATAGCCCGTCTAGCAATGATTACAGTGGTCCTGCCGGTAGCAGTCGTCACTAAATTGTGTCACTTTGGAACGCCCAACTATGTATCTCGTCTCTCGCTTTCGCACCATTGCATTTAGTATATAATCTTAAATACTTCCAAAAAAAAAATACAATGAAATAAATCGCTCGTTAAATCATCTGAGTTATAGTAATGGAAGTGAACCGCATTTGTTCTATGTGCAAGTGTACAGTTGTTTTATTAAACTAGTACACAAGCACTGCATATTTTAGTCGATCGACTTTTTGTACACTACTATATTTTTTCTACAAAAGGTCACTTCTGCAGAAATTATTTTTGTACGCAAAGAATTTTTTCGGACCTATCATTATGGATAATTCCGGTTTTTTTGTGTCCTGCAGTTTTTCTCTGCCTTAATATCTTAGCAATCCGTTAAAAAGTGCAGAAATTTTAATAAGCCAGATAATGATGCCTCTCTTTCGACTCTAAACTACCGAGTAATGTAACTGGTGATTTGTACATTGGTATTCACTAATGTGCTACGCCCGCTCGTGTAAAACCCCCTATGAATTTCCAGGCCAGTACTGTGTCGACCAAATTCGAGACAAAACGAGCAGCCTGCCATTGGCGATAAGATAGACCAGTATAAATATGTTAAGCTCAGTTATGAGAGATATAAGAATAACTTACAAAGTTTATATGTACAGCGAATGAATTAGAAACGGAGAAGATAGGGCAAGAGCGAGGAGCTGCAGCCAAAGTAAGGGGTGAGAAGGTAGCTGGAAGAATGGCCGCCTGGAATAGATAACATGAATCATCTCAATCTGTTCCTTGAAATAGACCCTTTAAATGTCAAAACGACCATCTCAAAGGCCATTATCAAGGCAGCAATGCCAACATTGACATTTAAGGTGAACATGCTGTCCAAGCCGCGGTAAACCATTGCCTCTACAGTCTGACTGTTGGACTGCACAAATACCATTCCTCCACAAATCAGGCAAAATGACACCACCAACTCAGTAAATGGGCGAGAAGGAGAAGTACTTTTGGGGGTGTTCAGGTATATCAAGAGATAGGTAAAGAGACGGAAAATAGCACCAACCACCAAAAGGGTGCCCCACTGCTCGTGAATTTCGGTAGACAATGGAAGGTCCTGTTGATGTTTGGACATCAATACCCCAGTCCAAAAAACAATGAATGCTGGTAGAGGGTTAAAGGAAAAGCCATATTGAACGTTGTATTCGCCGTCAATATCGACTCCGCCAAACAGTCTGGCCCATTTGCTCTCAACGAGCAGTCCACACAGTCCGCCACCTATATACATAAATGCAATTGAGGCATGCTGGAGATCTTTGTGGTTCCAGACCCCGTCTTCGTTCCCCAGATGCTCCATGAATACGTTGCTGCATCCGTACAATAGTATTAGCGAACACTCCACAAATTCCATAGAAGGAATTTTGCCAGCTAACCGAGAAAAAAAGTTGAAATCACTTTTAAAGTTGTTCTCAGGTAGCTGAAAAATATTTTCGCGGTTGTCATTGCCCTCGGGAAGGTGTGTCTGATGAATCGGGTCATATTTAGAACCCGGACAGACATTCCAAGCCATTCCTCTACTTTTAAATGCGCCTAGGTATCGTGCTAACGTTAAGAAGCCGTAGAGTAGAAAAACAGACCCCTTAATGAAATGCGCGAGAACGTTAAATACTCTGTGGCCGATACCAAGGCGGAAAATCGTAACGAGGCCAGTCATCAGGTAGGCAAAAACGTACAAGAACATCGGTCTATGCAGCAACAGGTACACGAGGTTGGCAGTAGAATAAAATCGCGCTGCAAGATAAACAGTGTGCTTGGAATGTAAAAGTTTGATAGCCCATCGAGAAAGAATTGGCAGTAATGCGGTTGGGCGATCAGGGGCCCCAGGATTCCTCACAGGACTCTGAGCTTCGTAGTCAAGATCGTCGACAACATCATTCTCCGCATCCGACAACGAATTGAGAGGCAAATCCTCACGAATATCATATTCATTCTCCGAGTTATGATGAGGTCGGCGCCTGTCAGTCATTTCCGTTAATACATAAGCTACGCCACCTGTCTGTCGAGTTGAGCCGTCCGGAAACGTCCACTGACCGACATGGCGCAGCAGGGCTGCTGCCCAATGTACCAATAAGAGAAAAAATAAAATGGTAGACATCTTTGAATAAGCATTATTCGGATACAGGTCCTCAGGAAATGTTGGTGCAAAAAACAGCAAGCAGATCAAAGCTGCAAGAGAAACCGAAGTTTGCACCGTCTGCGCTAGCAGGTAGAGCCGATGCTCTTCACAACCCATCATCAGCACAAATGGATAAAGCCCAATCCATGATATAACTGTCAAACCAATGTGTGCCCACAAAAGAGATTTTCTAGGAGCCTCTGCGTTGAAAATTGTAGTCGCATTGTAAGCTTGCCAGTAGGCTCTTTGCTGAGGCTCGAGATCAGGCATCTGCAACACCGGCATACCGTGATGCATACCATGTGAGCTGGCAGGAGATGGCTTTCTTGTTTCTTTGGGCATTTGCATCTCAGAATGGCTACTCATTGGAGTCATGGAAAGCTCGTCTTCATGAGGAGTCGGCAAAGCAGCAATGCTTACTATGCAAACAATAAGACTGGAAATTACACTAAGGCGCATAATACAACGGTAATTTACTTTCTGATAAGGAGTGAAAATATATTGAGAAAGGAGAGGCGCACAGAATCGGCGAGGAAGAATGGTGATAACAGAAACAGTCTATTCATCGACATGCACGCACACACACATATATATAGTGAGTAACAGTGCTACAAAATTAATTCATCCTTGATATTGTCTGATTGAATTCATTAGTAAGACCAAAGAATCGAAGTGGCCGTTTTTCCGATTAAGTCCGAAGACAATGCATGTTGGCCAAAAATAGAAACCACCCTTAAGCTGCTCTGTCATACTCGAAAATTCGAAATCGAAAATTCGAAAAAAAATTCGATAACATATTTGTAGTATGACATTAAAATTCAACAATATTCTTTATTACGATCAATTTTTATAAGAACACTTTTTTTATTTCAGTGGTAGTACTGATTTTATCACTGTGTAACGACTGTCTAACTACCTGCTGCTCATCATCTGGTTGTTGCTGCTCCCACCGTTCCTGTAGCCAGCCCAAAAGGATATGCAGTATATACAAATATTTTTGGCTTAGCAATTTTTAAGATGATCGGTTGTCTTCTATTTCTATGATAACTTACTATAGCCCCGATAAAACCAGGTAAGGGCAGGACCGGTGGCCTGTTCGTTTCTGATTGCAAAACTTGAAGAAAGTCCAAATACCGTTGTTCAACTACATACATAATAAATACGAAAACCGTTGAATTGAGCCACTCTGACAGGCAAGCTGGCGAAACGCCCTGAGGCGATCGCGGCGGCTTCGGCTCTGGGCCCGCTCTGTTATCACCATCTACTGCCCTTACCCCTTTCGAGCATACGTCAGCAGAACCAGAAAGGTCAGCATTTCATCTCTTTTGGCTTCTATAACATTTCTTGGCGCTTAAATCCTTATTCGATATAGCTGCGTCTCCCCCACAGCGGCAAGCAGTAGAACTATCAGCAAGAAGCAATCACGGATTAGCTTTCTACCACCATTTACGTTTCTTCGTCTACTTGAAAAAAAAGCCATTATAGCAGACTTGTTTTATGATAAGTATTGTTAGTGCTAGAGTAGCCAGCGGAGCGGAGTTTTGTGCCCCACTGACTTTCCGAACCATGCAGGCTCTTTCTTACCTTGGCACCAATGTATTCGGTATATCATCACATCAAGCTCAATACGAAAAAAAAGTAAAGCATAGCAATGACTAGCGCGTAAGTCATGTCAGGTTATACGTTCCTTTATTATTCCACTACTTATCCTAGTAATTCATGCGTCTTTCTTGTTAAATATAACACTGATCATGCTATATCAAAACAACTTCAAAGAAAAAAAAGCTACAGCAATTCTCTTCCCCTTATTTTTTATATTTATGCCACCACTTAGTTCTTCCTCTTCTTATAATAGAGCTTATTGATCAAATTGTGGTGGCCCTTGAGCTCCTTGTTCTTGTTCTTGTTATACTCAACATAAGCCATATCTTCTCCACCGGCAAGAGACGCCAAAGATCCAACTGTTCGTTTTGCTTTGTTGGGGAGAACCTTTTTATTCTTGAAAACATCTGTATTGCCACGGCCAACAAAATTCTCAGCATCATCACCGGCTTCAATGCCAGCTGCATCTTCATTCTGCAGCAAAACCATCTGAAGGAGCTCACGTCTTTCTCCAAGTGTGGAATAAGGCAAGTCTGGAATGCTCTCCATTCCATGCAAATGTGTAATAACTTTGAAAGCATAACCCTGGTCGACCAGGAACGCCTGTCTCTTAGTCGAGTAATACATTTCCTGGGTATCCTTTGATACCAAGGAATAGAAAAAGGCATTGAAACCTTCATCATTTCTTCTCTTTGCTCGCAAGATTCGACCCAGTCTTTGGGCTTCTTGTCTTCGAGAACCATAATGGGAGGAGATTTGAATCAAACAGGTCGCCTCGGGCAAGTCAATAGATGTATCGCCAACCTTTGACAAGAATATGGTATTGATTTCATCATTATACTGAAAATTCTTCAAAATCTTCATTCGCTCTTGTTGAGGGGTGCCGCCAAAAATAAATGGCTTCTTCAACTTCAATGCATACGCCTGCAATGCATACACATTGTCGCTGAACACGATAATCTTGTCACCTCTTCTTTCATGATATTCAATCAAAAATTGGCAGGCTTGAAATTTTGTAGGATTCATAATATACAGCAACATACGCTTGCGCGCGTTAGCTAGTAAATATTCCTGGTAAAACTCAGAAGTCATGGGGCACCAAACTTCCGCACACTGTACATTAGCGATATGTCCCTTTTGAGCCAAATCCATCCAGTTTGCTTCATAAAGCTTGGGACCAATCAAAAAGTTCAAATCGTCGATTTTGTCGTCTTCACGCACCAATGTAGCAGTAAGGCCCAGTTTGGTATGGGCAGCAATGGTGGTTACCACTCTCCTGAACATTGCCGCCGGTACAACGTGCACTTCGTCAAGAATAATAAAACCCCACTCTCGTGATGTCAAAAAGTCCATCATCTTCTGAGAATCATGGGATCGGTTTCTGGTGTTAGCAACCATCGAGTAAGTCGAGATAACCAGACCAGCGTCACCCTGGAATTTTTCCTTGTTCTCAGAAGTGAATACAGCAACATTTTCCGGCTGAATAGTACTCCACTGCAAAAACTGCTGCCTCCACTGCATGACTGACACGGAGGACGTACAAAGAACGATGGCAGATTTCCTTATCGTGCATGCTGCAGTAATCCCAACAAGCGTCTTTCCAGCGCCACAAGGTAATACAATAATACCACTCCGAGCTCTTCCATTACCAAACATTTTGCTCAAAGATTTCTCCTGGTATGGTCGGATCTGAGTAGAAGGCTTCAAGTCGATGTCGAGGTTTGGATTTCGTTGGTCATTTCTGAAGTCGTATTCTTCCAGGACAGGATAGTCAATTTCTTGGCAGCGCTTCTTAACAGTTTCCACAGAGTCACTAGAAATTTCAAATGCATGAACGGCATCATCGTCGTCATCAGCCGCCTCAGTAGCATCGCCAACAATTGCCGAAAACATATCCTCAGGATCTGCAGTATTTGAGACAGAAGCAGCTGCACCTGTAGCTTTGTCGTCTCCACTTTTAGCAGGGACTCCAGGTATTACCAAATCATTTCCCGTTGGCTTTTTCTCAGTCACCAAGCCATCGTTTGTTTCAATAGTTTCCGACGCAGCCAGCCGTAGAGGCCCTAGTTCAGGGTCCCGCAGTAACATTTGCAGGATATCTGCACTCGAAGACTCAACAAAGTATCGATTGTGCTTGAGCACAAGTTTCACTTTACCATAAGAGACAGTGCAGCTTTGAATAAAGCTAACAATGCTCTTTGGTATGGGCACCTTGGAAAGACGGTTCAGCACTGATATGATATCATTTGTCTCCAGACCAACCGAAACTGCAGCATACAACGAATATGTTGTAATTCTGTACTCATGGATATGGCTGGGACGACTAATGGGCTCTGCAATAGTGATCAGAAAGTCCTGAGCTTGCTCCGCCACGGGAGAGAAGCTTTCGAGAATGATTCTGCCATCTTCAGGGTTGATCCACAACGGCCGACTAGCATGATCCGGCTTCAGGCGAAGATACGAAAAGTCTGCCTTACCGAAAATCGCACTGACGCTATCAGGTAAGAAGTCCTGGTGGGCTACGACCGATGTTTCGCCAGTAGCATCCTTGGGCCCAATGCGCAGGTGCACCTTCGGCAGTGGCGGCAGGCTGGCTTCGTCTTCCTCATCTTCCTCATAGCTCGTATTGTCATGGGAATCGGAGTCAGAGTACTCGTCGGGGGCGCTTTCGTAGAACGGGCGCTTCCTGTCAGCAGCGGTCGAGGACATGGCAACGAGGGAAGAAGGCAAGTGGGAGGTGAGTGTTTGTCAGCCATAATGTAGGTAGCGAGCACAGGGAAAGAGTAGCACCGCCACAAAGTATATTTGTGGGCAAGTGTGTGGATCCATGTGATGGTTTTATTTGTAATTCTTTTGCTTTTGCTTTGCTCTTGCCTGTCGGTGTTGCTATTTCTGCTACTGTTGTTCCTCTTTCTGAGGATCCTCTAGTCAAAACGAGGTGGAAAAAAATGGCGGAACTGCCTGTTGCAGCATGTCCGCACTGACCCTTTGTGCTAGCACCACCCTCTTCAACGTGAGTAAAATAGACTAGTTAAAGCACTGTGACGACAAGTAGATAATACTGAAAATTTCCCACACTGTTTTTCTATTTTTATACACTGCTCTATCTCCCGCTGTGGGCTCCGACCCATAGTGTTGATCGTTCTGGAGTCCATGGGTTTTATCAGATCAGATCGTCTCCTTATCATCATCAAAACACTACAGACTCTATTGTTTGAACTGCACCGCGATGGCCCAGAACATCACCACCTCGGCGGCGGCGGCGGCCACAGTGACTGCAGAAACCAGTCCGGCGCCGTTCAAACTCATGCGCAGGCGGTCTTTCATGCTCACAGATAGTGCTGTCGTGTCTGGCACAGCAAAATCGCCCGGCAGGGCAGATACGGTGAAGCGCAGAAACTCCAAAATGGGCCCAAGTCCTACATTAAGAGGCTCAGTTCGCGGCACCCCTGCCTCGCAACCGCAGCTGGGTCGCTCTTTGGGCCATACAGAGTCGACAATTGACGAAACAACTGCGCTGCTTGGCAGTCCAGCTCTACGGGCAACCTCAGATGCTGCCGCAAACACGTTTTCAAAAAGGTACTCTGACTTTAGAGCTTTTCTCACTAGTCGCCAGGTAAAAAATGTACTGAAATCCTCGCTGGCGTATGCAATTGCGTCCCTGGCTGTCTACACGCCCATGGGCCGATACCTTTACGGTCATTCTGACAACAAGCATCTGATAGCCACGGTGGTGGTCTACTTCCACCCTGCACGCACAGGCGGCAGCATGGCTGAAGCCATTATATTTGTGACTATAAGCCTGCTGTATTCTCTGATTACTGCAAGCCTGTGCATGGTGGTAAGTGCATTGCTCATTACCTGGGATCTCCGTTGGCTCAGTTATGTAGTAGACCTGCTCATTTTTTGTGGTTTTGGACTGGGGACAATTGCATATTTCAAGCGCAAGGTGAATTTGGCAACTTTTAATACTGCTTGTTCGTTAGCTTCTATTTTCCTGGCTTCAATTCTGGTTAGTGAAGGCAAAGTCCAAGCTGGCCAAATGAGCTGGGCCAAATTGTTCCAAAGCTATATGCTGGTGGTCTCTGGGTGCATCATATCCACAGTGGTCTGCTACTATGTATGGCCCCAGAGTGCTGTTCTGGAGCTCAAGAAAAACTTGAATGAAAGCTTGGATTTTGACAGCGAGCTGCTAGAGCATATTTCCGAGAAGTTCTTGGACGGAGCTGATGTTGAGACAAAAGAGTTCGAAAACCTGCAAAAAGAAAGCTCGGACAGGTTTGCCAAGCTTGACAAGCATCTCAAAGACTCGCAGAAAGAGTTGTACATGGAAGGCAGAGAGAAGGAGTTCGCCATATTGAAGCGTCTGGTGCTATCCGACCATCGGCTGGCATTGCACCTTGGAGGGTTGACGTCCTCCGCTAAAATTCAATGGCACCTATTAAGTGAAGAGGATAATAAAAGTGAAAGTGATGATGTTGACTTCTATGAAGATGAGAGAACAATTTCCACTGAGTCGCGCTCGTCTGATGGCGATGAACATGCCGAACCAGTCGAGTTGTTTCAAATCTTTGCGAGTCAGCTAGGACCTCCAACACGATCTTTTTATATAGAGCTGCGATCTATTCTTGATCAGCTGCCATTTGAAAGCTCGCCGCCATATTCTGTTATTGATCTTGGAGATTTACGACGAAGGCTGGCACTAGCGACCGATTTCTATTCTATAGCCAGAGAAAAGGCACTGCAAAAGCTATACGACCAAGATAGCTTCAAAACAGAGCAGAAAGATTTTGAGAGTTCTGCAAATGCTGAGGGAATTGCTGCTAGCTGTGGCAATTTCTCCTATGTTCTGGAAGACTATGCGAAGGAGTTGCAAGAGTTTTTGGAAGCACTTGCAGATTACAGGCAGTTGGTAAGAGCAGGGCACTCTCGCACATATACCTGGGTGAATACCTTTTTTCAGAAGCGAGCACTCAAGAATAAAAACGATGTTGAGAACAATGTTGTACAGTTTATGGGCCGCGTCGACACGGGTTCCATTAACAAGTCGCAGCATCCAAACCTCGGACTCAGGCTATGGAGATCTCTGCGAGCTTTTCGACGTACCGACATCCAATTTGGCATCAAGGTTGGTGTTGGTGCTATCATGTTTGCAATTCCTGCATATTTAGAATCTACTAGAGACACTTTTACATTGTGGAGAGGCGAATGGGGTCTCACAGTGTACTGCATTATCATGAACAAGAGTGTTGGAGGAACAGCAACAACTATCGGTATTCGATTTTTGGGAACATTTCTGGGTGCCACAGTAGCTTTCATATCATGGACAGTTTTCCCAGGGAACGCGTATGCTTTGGCCTTGATTGGCTGGATCATGTCTCTGCTGTGCTTCTGGATCATTCTAAACTGGAAGAGCAAGAACCCGTTTGGCCGGTTCATTCTACTTACATTCAACTTGGTAGCCATGTACTCTTACTCACTGTCTGCGTCTGATAACGATAACGATGATGATGAAGGCGGTCTTTCTCCTGTGGTTGGAGAAATCGCATTCCATCGATTTGTGTCGGTTATTGCTGGTGTGGTCTGGGCTCTTTTCATTTCGACTTGCATCTGGCCGAACAGCGCAAGGAAGCGCCTGCGTCGTATTCTAAGCAGCACATGGCTACGAATGGGTTTGGTATGGAAGGCCGATGCGTTTCGAACTAGCCCAGTAGCTACGCAGCCTAATGGAGTCCGTTTCTCGGGGATTCCAGGTGAAACGCAGCTGCACACTGCCATGATTGAGCTGCATTCACTGCTCAAAGATGCACCGAGTGAGTTTCGTCTCAAGGGTCCCTTTCCGGTCGCCGAGTACAAGGAGGTGCTGGCCAGCACGCAGGCGATTCTGGATGCGTACCAGAACATCAGCGTGCTTATCAGCCGGTACCCGAACCCGAGTTCGCGAGAGCTCGACCTCATCAAGTACACAGCATCGGAACGTCAGGAGCTGTGCAGCAGAATCTTCCTATTTTTTTACCTGGCATCGTCTGCCATGCGACTGGGGTTCCCGCTGCCAGATAAGCTGCCAAGTACTGAGCATGCCCTGGATCGCATGTTGGCGAAGCTCAACAACTACCGATCTGAGTGTATCCGCCAGGCGGAAACAAGCAACGAGCCGATAGACGAGGAGGACTTTGTGCTTTTCTACACATATATACTGGTTACGGTGACGATTACGGAGGAGCTGAGCAGCATCAGCCATGTTGTACAGAACCTCTTTGGCATCATAGAGGAGGAAATGCTGGACGCTCATTAGACGGAATAATGGAGCATCATCATATTGATGTTATCTGTATAAACTGTGCCGTACCTTTTACCATCGGTATTGGACTGACCCCTTTGTGGTGAGGCGCAGCGCCACAGAGGTGGGGCTCTTCATGCTGATGGCTCTCCGCCTTTTGTGGCCCAGCTTACTCTGCAGCTGCTGTGTTTGGTGGTGGGTGGGTGGTAGATGTGGCGGCGCCGCACCTTTTAATTTTTCACAACAAACCACATACTTTTGATTCACCAGCAGAACATCATGAGCAGAATCGATCCGGAAAGCCCGGACGGCAAGCTGCTCGAGCAAGTTATTGAGAAGAACATTTCGGGCCTTGGTCTGGATGAGTCTGCAGACTTTGTTGCTAGTTATATTGTTGCTATGATTTGCAACAGCAAGCCTACGGATGAGATCGCCGTCGAGCTCAAGGAAATGTTTGGGGACAAGTTCCCTGCTGGTTTCGCTGAATGGGCGTACAGTGCCATGGATGCCATTGCCAAGGGCGAGTACAGCGAGGAAGCTGCTGCGCAGCCCTCTGCTGGTGCTGACAGGCCCCGTCCTTCAGTCAGCTTCACACCTGAACAGCCCCTCAAGGCTGGCGGTTTATTTGCAAGAATCGACAAAAACAAGACCGGTGGCATTGGAAGGGGTTCAGGAATCAACAAGGGCGCGCGGCCTGTCTCAAAATTGAGCAAAAACCTGGACTCGGCCGAAAAGGCAGAGGAAATGTTCAGCCAGATCCAGCAAGACCAGAGCATGGAAGAAGACGATGACACTGCCCAGCAGCAGAACCCTGGAGAAATCCTCATCCGAGTGCATAACAAAGTCAGATGCAGAAACTGGCCCAACTGTCGCATGAAAGGCTGCCGTTTCGGCCATCCTACTGCCCCTTGTCGATATGGTCAGCAGTGCCAGATGGCCAAGGGTACCTGCCCGTATCTGCATGAAGAGGATATCGCCAACGGCTATATCCCCAAGCATATGAGAAACGGTTTCAACCAGTTTATGAATGGTATGGGTATGCCTCCTATGCCCAACATGCCCAACATGCCCAACATGCCTCCGTTCCCGATGATGCCTATGCCCGACATGAACGGTATGGGTTTTCCTCCACAGCAACAGCACCAAGGTGGTGGAGGACACAAGCAGTTTGTGCCTCGTCAGCAGGAAATCTCGTTGTGCAAATTCAAGGAAAAGTGTGCCAACAAAGAGTGCAAGTTTGGGCACCCCACCCCTGCCAATGAAAATGCAACTATCACTGACTGGACCTGGTGCGAGGCCAAGGAGAACTGCTCTGATGCTGATTGCGTGAAGGCCCATCCATCTGCTTCGCTTGTACGTGAACCTGCACCTATCAGCACTGCAAACTACCTGGAAACTTGCAAGTTTGGCAACCGTTGCACCAACCCCAGATGCAAGTTTAGACACCCTCTTAGTAACGTCATTTGCCGAAACGGCGCGGAATGTACTCGACCAGACTGCTCTTTCAGCCATCCCATCAAGGAGCCCTGCAAGTTTGGCAACAACTGCACAAACCCTCACTGTCTGTACCAGCACAGCGAAGAGCGTGACCAAATACTGGCTCAGGGTGGTCCTCGAATGACCTGGCGACGTGATGACGGTCAGGCCAATCAGGAACAGAATGAAAACCAGCCTGCTTTTGCTGCTGTTGAGAACGGCGCGTAAATTCTTGCTACTGCTGCTGCGCAACTCCTTTTATTGAAAGCAACTCCCCCCTTGCTGCACTATTTAATCGGCTAGCTTTGCCATGCCAACCTTATGTAGAATATGTATGCTAATTTATGAAGTTATTGTGTTGATGGTTATCTAGCTTATTTTATTGTTACGAGCCTCTCTCATTCTTGATCTTAGTTTCATTATCTTCCTTCTCTTCCTTCATTAGAAATGTCATTAGAATTATTTTATTTACCTCACTTGTGAATGATATGCAATTTACTTGATGTCTCCTGACCACTCCGCCATCGTACTTCTTCTGCTTTGTGCCGCTACGTTCCTACCTGTCTAGCCTATGCCTCGCACAATTCCCACCATGCATCGTCCGGGCGAATTTTAGCAGCCTCCTCAGGCATGACATTGAACTGCATTAGCATGCCTGCCGAGGTGTGCCACAGAATATGGCAGTGAAAAGTCCAAATACCAGGATTATCGGCAACAAAGCGGATAAGAGCCCAGCCGAACCCAGACACTTGCACTACGTCTCGTCTGATCGGGTTCGTGGTATTAATATTTTCATACATGCTTGTATCAAAATATCCCTGACCAGATGCAAGCACCCAAAATTGGTACCCGTGAAGGTGAAAAGGATGCCCGCCATCATCGTAGTTGTTGATAAGCAGGTCAACCACAACCGGCTTGTTAATATTCACCACCATGTTCTGCCTAGCCCACGCGGGTGTAGAGCTGGAATTATCCAACACTTCTTGGTTGTTGTTATCCAGATGTGTGTATACTTCGTGCAAAGTAGACGTGTTGTCAAAGGGGACATATGTGCTTCTGTTGAAGAATCCCTTGGATATCTGATAACCCCCGATAAAAAATGAAGCGTCCAGAGAAACAAAATGCTCAGGATCTGGCGCAGCCATAGAAATTCTAGGCACCAATAGTGTAGAGTTCAATTCAATACAATCCACATTACCGTCTAATTGACGAGATTTAGAGCTAGTTGGTTTTCGTGGCAGGTTGATTGCTGATGGGCTCATAAGGACGGTCTTGGTTGATACTTCTTCAGAAGTTTCTTTTCTATCGTGCTCATCGGAATTAGCCAGCTCCTCTTCCCTGTGGTATACATGATTATCCAGATTGGCAAGGTATACTTCTCTGGAGTAGTCGGGGTATGCGAGGATAGCCTTTAGATCTGGATCAAGGTGGTGATTAGATCCATCGTAGCAGTAGGTTTGCATGCTTGCTCGCATCCAAAATGCATCGGATACTCCGTACTGGTCCGCCTTAAGAAGAAGAGAGTATCTCTGTCCATTAGCGATTCGAACAATCTCAGTTCGCAGAGGCTCAGTGTTGGTACCATCAGCCTCCATAACCGTAAGAACATGCTCGTCTACTGAAAAATCAAATTCTGAAAAGCCTGCAGCATTGATAACTCGCAGACGATAAGTCTTGTCCTTCCCAACGGGAATTACAGCTTCTGAGGAGTTACCACACTCGTAGTGGTCCAACCAGTACCGGCTTTCATCCTCGTCTCCTTCATAGTCTAATCTTTTGCAATCAAAATTGTTCATTCCTTGAATCAAGCCACTATCGGGAATCGGCTCCTGGTTCTCGACATTGGGTGCAATGTAATCATTAATCAGATCATAGGTATTCTTGAAGTAGGATTCCTGCAGGAAGATAACCACATCCTCATCATATTCGTAGTTAAGGTCATCTTCCTTCTTTGAATGAATCACCATGGGACCCAAAACACCTTCTAGGTATTGCGTTGAGTAATGAGAGTGGTACCAATAAGTTCCCCACTGATCATCGACAGTGAAGTTGTAAGTAAAGGATTTACCAGGAGCAATACCGCACTGGGTGATACCATGGACTCCATCCATGTGGTTAGTTCCATTCATGTGCATGCCATGAAAATGCAAGGACGAAGGTATGTCTGCTTCGTTGTGGTAATGAACAATGATACGATCACCCTCGTTGGCTTCAATGACTGGGCCCGGAAACTTGCCATTGATAACAGTCATATTCTGCTTCACACCAGCAGGAGAAGCACCGACGATTTGAGATATGGTAAAGTTGTACTCGCGGACAGTAGGCTTCTGGTTGGAGTCCCATTTGCCGTTTCTGCTCAAATGATACTCGCGCGAGGTGTCCAGCTGCCAAGGAGCCAGAGAGGTGCCATAGACACTCAGGTCACTGAGATCATCGACATTGTGAGTCTGCAAATCGAACAGATCCGAATACAGGCCGCGATACGAGACATAGGTGTCACTGGTACGCAAGGAGCGTATGAACATCACCGGTACCACTACCAGCAGCACCGCCAGCCCTATGAGTGAGGCAGTCCGCAGGCCGGGGCGCCGTTTACTCGCATCATTAAGGGCCATTATGTATCCTGCTCGATTAAACGGAAAGCGATAGCTGACAGAAACAGAAGCCAACAAGTGTGCAAAGGCAGATCGCAAAAGGTTTCACTAGTTCACCTAGGTAGATAATTGATATTTTCAGGGTGCGGCGTTGGTAGCCAGGCACGTGGGGAATTGTAGCCGTGAAAATGCAGAAGAGAACGTTGCAGCCAAAGCCTCGGAGGGGGGCAAAGAGGTGGCAGGAGGCACAGAAGATTTCAAATGGAACTTGGAATTATAGCAGGGACCAGCGGGTGTGTGCAGATTTTGGCTTCGATGCTGTAATGCATGTCCACAGCTTGGCTTTGATTACTTGGTACCCTGTGAGGCGGCGCACGGCAAGCTGACACAGTGTCGTTGGATTGCGGCGCACACACTGCGAGTGAGTGGAGCACCAAGGTAGTAATAGACGGCCTGGGATTGGCTGGGTAGCCCTCTGCAGCGAAGACTAGAGCACAAGCAGTGGTTTGGTACATTCTTGAGTTACTTGTGCCGTGCTCTCGGTGGCTACAGATGGTCTTGCCAAACGCTTGCTCGTAAGTGTCAAACTGCTTAGATTATCATCAAACACTGGATAAAACATTGCGCTACTTGGCACAGGCCCGCTCCACACAGCCAGACACAACAGTTCAGCGACTAGGCAAATTCGGCTATTTAGCATATAAGCAATGCGTTGATATATACCTCCAAACGTAGTGCAATATCTATATCAGTGCGAAGAATCGTGCCAAATATTCAAAAGTACATTAAAATATATTACAGACTGTACACTTTGTGTATAGTAGAGTACGAGTTGCGTCACTAGCCAAATTATCATCTTCCTCGCAAAAGCGCTGTAGACAACGCCTCCAGATCGGCAAGACTCTCGGGTTCCTCCACTTCCATAACATTGCTCCTTGGCTCCTTCTTTGGATCCTTCTGGAACCACTTGGCTTTCTTAGCCACGGGTTCGTCCTCACCGTCGTCGTCTTCTTCGTCGTCACCAGCCCCACCCAGTACAACTCGCACTTCTTCGTCACTGCTGGCCTCGTCATACTCTCTCTCTCTCTCCTTTCTTTGACGCTTCTTCTCCTGTCGCTTCTCCTTGGCAACTGCAATATCGTCCTTGTCCAGATCGGCCATGATGTCGGCTTCTCGAGCAATGAAGTCCTGTTTCTGCAGCAAGGCATCGCCAGCTGCGTGGAAATGCTCCTCGTCCTCCAGTTCATAAATAGCATGCGCATTTCCGTCATCGTCAAACACAAGTTTCTGAGAATTGCCCTTTGTCTTGATCGACGCCTTTTTCGACAGAGCTCTCTTCGCCTCTCGTTTGCTCGAGGGCGCCGTGAGATCTGGAATGTCATCGTCATCAATCGTGTGGTCTTTTCGTTTTACTGCCATGAAGTCGTCATTTTCTTCGTCGTCGTGCTCAGCTCCGACACCGGTAAGCTGTCTATAATGCTCAGATAGGACGTTTTGGTTCTGACGTTCAAACATTCGGTCGTATTTGGTTCGAACCTTCTTGTCTGTCTCATTATCGCTGTCATCCTTGAGCAGAGCCCGAGGAGCATTCTTCCTCTCCTTGGCCTTTTCACTGGCCGCCTTATTAATCTTCACCTTGGGTGCACCGGGAAGGCCCAGACTCTTTGCAAACTCCTCCATAGGAATATTTTCGACCTTGAAAATATCTTTCTCCTTTTGTATATGTATGCTTTTGATGTAAGAAATAAACGCCTTTTGCCCAAGATACTTGATCTCCGGCTCTTTGAAGCACAATGCTTGTAGATCTTGCTGGATGCTCTTCTTCTTGCTCTCTTTGATAATCAACTTGTTGATAGGGACCTTCTTTTCACCCAGCCGCTGAAGCATGCCTGATTCTTCTGTTTCTGACAGGAACAGAAGTGCTCTTCCAGTCTTGTCGAATCGTGCTGACCGGCCAACTCGGTGGATGTAAGTGGCAGCATCCTCAGGTGCATCGACCTGGATAACCCAGTCGATAAATGGGAAATCGATACCTCGTGCAACAATGTCAGTAGCAAAAAGGCATGAGTTTTGAGAAGACGAAAACTTTTGAGTAATGTCGATTCGAGCCTGCTGCTTCTGTTTACCGTGCAAATGCAGCAGAGGAATACCAGGTTGCATTCGACGGAATGTCTCATAAACAAATCTAACTTGCTTTGATGAAGAGAGAAACACTAGAATTTTAGCCTTTGTGTGTGATTTTATGAATCCCCACAGTGTATCCAACTTCTGAGCCAAAGGAACCGTGATGTAGAATTGTTCCAAACCCTTTGGTGTCGATGTTGTGCTTTCTTCATCAACAGAGATATATTTAGGCTCGCTAAGAGACAAACGGGCCAAATCTCCCACACTCTTGGTTTGTGTAGCAGAAAAAAGAAGGGTCTGTCGAGACTGGTTAAGAGATTCGACGATGGCATCGAGGGTCCGCTTGAAACCCATATCAAGAATACGATCAGCTTCATCCAGAACAAGCATCTGCAGATTGGAAGCATCAAAACCAGCTGTCTGATCAAGGTGCTGCAAAATTCGACCAGGAGTTCCGATCAGAATGTTCAGTTTAGACAGGCGTTCACTCTCCGTCTGAACATCTTTTCCTCCAATAACCAAACCGGCGGAAAATGAGTGGTCTCTTCCGATCTTTCTGAGCACCTGGAAAATTTGAATAGCCAGTTCTCGTGTGGGGGAAATAATAAGGGCGCCCAAACCATCAAACTGGTTCCATTTCTTTCTGTAAAGATTGTCCAGAATGGGAATGAGAAATGCAAGGGTCTTGCCAGAGCCGGTTCGAGCAGCACCAAGAATGTCATGACCCTGTAGTGCTGGTATCAGTGTCTGACGCTGGATATCCGTGGTTTCGGCAAAATGCGAAGCTCGCAGGCCAGACAGAGTTGGTGCACTGAGAGGGAAATCGGTGAATTTGGCAGTAGCAGGCAGCGAGGACACCTCAAAGTCGTGGACTTTGGCTTCCAGATCAATTATGAGTTTATTTTCATCTTTCTGCTTGAGCTTTCGAGCGTTGGTCTTTAACGGCTTCTCTTTCTGTTGCCTCTTTTTGGCCATTGATGAATGCTGTAGTGGTTGGTAGAGGCTTTGGTTTTTTGCAATTTTCAAGATGATCCAAATTTTTTTTTTTTGTGCAAGCACAGCCGTGCAATTCAACTTTATAACACAGAGCTCTCCAACACAGAACACTCAACTGCTTGACCAAAAGATGCCTTCAGAGCCGCGGTCTAAATACCAGGATCATCGTGAAAGTTGGTATAGAGACAGGCAGCAGGAAGAGCGGTCGCGCTACCGCAGAGACGATAATGAGGAGCGGCGCAGTAGGGATCAAGATAGCAGGCATCGCCATAGCAGAGACGGCAGGCATAGGAGTAAGAGATACGGAGATGAAGAGCATGGTCTAACGCCGTCTTCCGATTCTTATAGAATGCGTAGAAGGAGTAGGTCTCCGCAATCTGAGCGCCGCAGTGGGTCGCCGTCTGCAGAGAGAAGCCCAGAGAGACCCAATTACCAGCAATCTGGCGTTCTAGCGCAGGAATCCAAGAAAACGTCAACTGGGAAAGTTCTAAAATACTTTGAGCCTGAAGATTCTACGGATGCACCCAAATCACCGCAGTATCGGCTATATGTCTTCTCCAAGGTTGACAAGGATGAAATCGTGGATACCATCAAGTTGAATCAGCGGTCTTGGTACTTGATTGGCAGAGATGAATCTCTTGCCCAGATACCGTTGGTTCATGCCAAAGCTGCTTCTAGTCAGCATGCTGCCTTGCAATTTCGGCTTATTGTGAAGACTAACAGATATGGTGAAAAGAGCGAGAAGACAAAACTGTACATTATTGATCTGAATAGCACAAATGGAACCAAGCTTAATGGGGAGAGTATTCCAGCTTCCCGTTATGTAGAGATTAAGGATCGGGATATCCTCAACTTTGGAGATTCAGAAGACTTTGTCCTGATGGCTTCAGAGTAGCATCGCACCCTATTTATTATAGCCTGTAGCATTAGACCATAAATATTTACTCTCTTTTTCTTATTTGTTTATTTCAGGGTGTTTCATGCTATAATGCTATTTTGTTGGCCCTTAACTCACTTGTCTATCGTCCCGGGCTTCCTCGGCCTTCCCTTTTAAACAACCTGCCAAATCGCTCATTCAGCTTGATATTACTAGCATCGTGAGCAAATTTTCCAAATCCTTTTTCTAGACCTTCCTTCAGTCCTGCATTCACTCCAGCTTTGAGACTGGGCGAGGCAAGTAAGTGCTCGCCAGAGCTTCTCACAGATCCAGAGCTAATTAATTCACTGGTGCTTGAATTGAGGGACAAGCTGAGCTGTGACAGCATAGGAGACGATTCCTGGAGATTGTCATGGGCTCGCATATGAGTGTTGAATAGCTCCATGAATCTATTCTGTCCCCTACCGGGAGCAATTCCCTTGAGCTCCAAGATCTTGGCAAAATTGTCGGGGTTTTTATCGCCAATCAGATAAAAGTAGTTTTGAACCAGCCCGTCTGGAGGTTCACTTTGCGTAAGAATAACCTTGAGTACTGTTTCTACCTTGTGTAGAGAGTTGGTAACGTGTCTAGTAAACGCTGCTGGAACGGGCTTCTCTTCCTGAGAATCGGTGTTTCCTAGCTGATGCAAGTTTAGCAGTATCCCTTTAACCACGTACAAATCTAGCAGCATTTGCTCAGCTGAAACTTCTGATATCGGCCGACACCTGGCAGCCGTGGTGAGAAAGCTTGTTGTGATCATGTCCACAATTCTGTCACAGATAAGGCGCTTGTGAAGATCCTTAATGACCTCATGCAAGATGGGCTTAGCTTCGTTATTCACGCCATATTTGATATCAGCCACATATGCACTTTGATCGCCTACCGATTGGAGTTTGGCCCAGTTCGTGTTGACCATTCCTCTCCAAGCATGATCGCAAGCCTTGTCGACCTTGCTTGCCAGCATTCCAATAGTTATGTTTAGAATTTCCAAAAACTTATCCTTGCTGTTTTCAAAGTCAATCTTAGATTTGAACTGGGGGTCAATTGTCTCAATCATGCGCGTCTCCAGCTGACTGATGGTGGTGGAACAGTAATCACTCGTGTTAAGGACGATACAGGCACTCTTGACTTGATCAGTTGTACTCAGGCTATTGGGAATGAATGACCGGAGTACCTGATAGGAGTAGATAGCGAGCCATTTTTTGAACAGCTCATGCAAATCTAGTAGGGGCTTTCCTGTGGAGAGTTTAGCAGTCTGCGCCAGCATGGATCGATAAACAACAAATAGATCAGCAGATGAAGGCAGAACTGAGGCTGGTCCGTCATCTGAATTTTGGTTTGACAGTGGTCCCGCAGTCTTGTACTGCTGTATTTTGCTTTGCAGCAGCCTGTCTTGATGCTCGATCCAGATGTTGAGATGCTGGTGGAACACCGACGAAATTACATTTGTAAAGGAAGGGGCACCAGATGCATCATCGCTGTTTGGCTGGTGCTTGGGATGATGGAATTTTTTGGTAAGAAATTGTTCGAATTCCAGGGTATCTTGTAGGGCATTAAGCAGCAGTTGCACATCAATGTTACGCTGTGATAGCAGGAGTTGGATATCTTCCTTTGTGGTATTACAAAAGGCTTCGCACAGCTTCTCCTCCATATTCCATTGGGGTGCGAAATAGCGAGACATTTCGTCGTGATGGCGTTTGAGAAGGCGCTTGAGGTATGCATATCTTCTGGAGGTGTTCTCCAGAGAGCCGGCTTCGTCTGACGGTTTAAAGATGGTCCTGTACTCCTTGAGCTGAACCTGGCAGTACCAGGTAATTAGTTTTTCCTTTGCATTTCCAGGGATGCTTTCCAGCACCAAGCAGGCATCTGCCAAGTTGGACGGGGTGTATGCTGGAGCAGCAGCGGGATTCAAGCTTGGAGATGCAGCTGCAGTGACAGTGGACTGCTTGTCCAGAATCAGGGTGAAATCGTCCATGATCTGGTCCGACAGCTTGGTCTGTAGCTCGCCTATTCGGCGGCTCAGCTCTGCCACCTGGTTGATGGACCTGTACGGCTTAAAATGGCCGATGAGCTCGAGCACGGCCGGCAGAGTCTGGGCCATTTCCTTGTACTGGCGGTCCTCGATCTGGCGCGAAAGCTGGGTGAACGCTGTGGTCAGCATCTGGAGCCGTTTGAGCACGGTGATGCTCTGGATCAGGTTGTTCTTGGTATTGTCGAGCCGCTTGATGCCAGATGTCATGTTGGTGATGGTCTCTTCGGCCGCTCTTCCCTTGTCGCGGAGCCCGTTGACATCCTGTTTTAGGGCCGCAAGCTCCTCGGGTGCATCTTGAGCATTCTGCAGGTATTTTCCGTCTTCAGTCGACAGCTGCCGATGCGGCAGCGCCAGCTTGTAGTCGAGATGAGCCTGGTACAGAGCCACGTGTTGTTGCAGTGCAGGCAATTGCGTGAGCGCATTGCTGTCTTTGAATAGCTCGTTCAGATGGCGCACGGGGTCGTAGTCCGCAGCGTCCAGCGGGTCCTCCAGGGACATTTTTGCTTGGTTCGGCGGCGGGGGGGGGGAGGTGCAGGCAGATGTCAAGCGGGACTTTGCGTTCACAAATGGCCCACCCCTTCATGTTGTCGATGGTTCCGCTGACATCAGCAGCAGGTCAGCAACCCCCCCTACCCTTTTGCACCAGCCAGTTTGCATGCAACTCTTCTCTCTTCTTCTTTCTTACCCACCACAGACAGACAGTGACGTGAAATGAGCTTGAAACTTCCATCAGCGCCCAACGCAGGCCTGTTCAAGCAGGGATACCAGACGTACCAGTCTGAGGACGGCGCCGTGAACCGCAACATCACGGCCGTGCGTGAAATCTCGTCGATGGTGCGAACCTCGATCGGCCCGTCGGGCAGAAACAAGATCATTGTCAACCACCTGTCCAAGATCTTTTTGACGTCGGACGCCGCGACAATTCTGCGGGAACTTGAGGTGGTGCACCCCGCCGCCAAGCTGGTGGTGATGGCGTCGCAGCAGCAGGAGAGCGAGATGGGCGATGCCACCAACCTGGTGCTGATTTTCGCGGGCGAGTTGCTCAACAAGGCGGAATGGCTGCTGCGTCTGGGCCTGTCCACGTCGGAAATCGCCCAGGGCTACGACATGGCCAAGAAGTACGCGCTCAAGCAGCTCGACGACATGGTTGTCGATAAGATTGTCGATCTGCAGGACCCCAGCCAGCTCAAGAAGGCCCTGTTCACTGCCATTGCCTCCAAGCAGTACGCCAATGGCGAGCTGCTGTCTGGCTTGGTGGCCGAGGCCGTGGCCATGGTGCTGCCCAAAAACCCCAAGTTTTTCAACGTCGACAATGTCCGTGTCGTCAAGATTATGGGTGCTTCGCTGGACTCTTCCCACGTGATCAAGGGCATGGTGTTTGGCAGAGAGCCCGACGGAACAGTCCACAAAATTAATGGCAGAACCAAGGTCGCCATCTTCACATGTCCCGTCGACACCAGCGGCACAGAGACCAAGGGAACTGTTCTGCTGCACAATGCCAAGGAAATGCTGGATTTCACCCGTGGCGAAGAAGAGCAGATTGAAGGAATCATCAAGGGCCTGGCCGATGCCGGCGTCCGTGTCGTCATTGCAGGAGGCGGTGTCGGCGAACTGGCTCTGCATTACATGAACAGATTTGGCATCCTGGTGTTCAAGATTGGCTCCAAGTTTGATCTGCGACGACTCGCTCGAGTCTGCGGTGCCGCTCCTCTGGCCAGATTGGGAACCCCCATGCCCGAGGAAATGGGTACTCTGGATGTCGTGGAAACTATAGAAATTGGCGGTGACCGTGTCACCGTTTTCCGACAGCTTGAGGACAGCGAAACCCGAACTGCTACCATCATCGTACGAGGTGCCACCCAGAACGCCTTGGACGACGTTGAGCGTGCCATTGATGATGGTGTCAATGCCATCAAGGCTCTGACAAAGGACCCCAGCCTGGTTGCCGGTGCTGGCTCTACCGAAATTGAACTCGCATCTAAGATTGTTCAGTATGGTGAGAAGACCTCTGGTATCCTCCAGCATGCCATAAAAAGCTATGGTGAAGCTTTGGAGATCATTCCCTCTACTCTGGCTGAGAATGCTGGTTTGGACCCCCAAGAAGTACTGTCTAAGCTTTACAGTGCTCACAACAATAATGAAAAGAGCAGTGTCGGCATCGATGTCGACGACAATGATGGAACCGGCGTTTGTGACGCTGTTGCCGCCGGTGTTTATGATATTCTTAGTGCAAAGAAGAGTGCTATTGATCTTGCTACTGATGCTGCTACCACCGTGCTGTCTGTTGACCAGATCATAATGGCCAAGCGAGCCGGTGGCCCAGCCATGCCCAAGCAGCAGAGCACGGGCAACTGGGATCAGGATGATTAAGATAATGACATGAATTTGCTTCATACAAAAATGAAGCATCCCCCTTCACAATCTACAAAAAAGAGCTTTTATGATCATATGGTCTACGTAAATAAATGAATACCTTTTTACTGGCACTGAAAGTGCTGTGTTACATATCTCTAATTCTTCCCTACACCTCTGCATATAGGCTGGCATCTTAAGCTTCTGAAAACTGTTCAAAGCCTATCCCATCTTCATCAAGCTTGTATTACAAGCCCTTTAAAAGAATATTGGTTCATTTGTTTGTCGTGAAACAGGTGCTTGTCCATGGCCCTTGCCCATGCCGTCAACGCTCATGCCACGATAATGCTGCCGAGTGGACGTTTCCGAGACAGGAATTGGCAGTCCTGAACGAGGCCTGAATCTCCGTGGTGCCCCCGGCAAGCTGCTCTTTGCTTGAAGAGTAACACCATTGGTCTGGGCCTCTTCCCGCTCACGGAGCTCCTGAACCCTTGCATTGAGTCCATTGCGCTTCACTTCAATTCCTCGCTGAACATAAAACTCAAGTTCTCCGTATAATCCATCATCAATGGGTGCCCTATCTCCGTCAATTCCACTAGCGGCAGCAGTCACTCCTTCAATAAAGTCGTCGTTAAAAATGAGAGAGTCTGTACGTGGAGGAGCAACAAATCTTAAGAATCCAGAGCCATTGGCGTTATTAGATATTCCTGAAGAATTCGACGACGCAGCATTTGCACCAGCAGCCCCCACCAGGCTTTGCTTAGATCTGTAATTCGTACCGACGCCGGGTAGTGGAGCAACACTGAGGCGTTCTGAAGCCAAATTGACGCTCTCGCGAGAATCCTTCTTTAGGCTCAGTCTCTTAGTGCGATAGCTTTCATACAAAATTTCGTGGGTGATCTCTCGCAAATCATTGAGATGCGTACCGAGAAGAGCCTGCTTCAGAGCCAAAAAGTCACTATGCGCAGGATTTTCCACCTCAATAGTTCCCCATGGATATCTTCGTACATACCTGCCATCTACAGAGTCGGTAGAGCACACGAGTGCAAATGGCAGCAGCCTTCTGACATCCGAAATATAAGACTCGCGGCTAAACTCGTCGTATAAATAATCGCGGTTGCCAATCACCTCGTACTCCTCCTCCTCTTCTGTGGGAAAACTATAAATAGGTATATTGTAGTGCATGATATCCTCCATAATCAAGCTCTTGTTAAATGCAAGCTCCTCGGAGGTGAGTTGATCAGCATGGCCAATGACAGGAACAATATTCACCTTATGAGCTAATCTCGACATGAACTCCACGTCAATCTCCTTCAGACCATGGCTAGTTGGTTCAATAAAATAAACACAGCAGTGAACACGGTTGTCTTTAAACTTTGGGTCACGTTTAATGCGGAACTCTTCCGACAAAAAGTCGTCAAACTGCTTCTGCAAAAACGCTTCAATGTGATCAAATGCTTGGCGATTGTCCAAGCAAGAGCCAAAGCCAGGGGTATCAATGACAGTAAGACAAATTCTCGAATCTTCTTCTTCATCTTCTAGCTCAATGTTGTGCAATTGGAGACGGAGAGGTGTGCTGCTTTCCTCAATGTTTGTAGTATCCAAGGACGGGCTGCGGTACTGATCGTCAAATCGGCGGATAATATCCTTGTCACCACAAAAGCAATTGACAAATGTAGAACGTCCTGTACCGCTTAATCCGCACACCATGAGAGTGAACTGAGTTTTTTTCACAGCTTTTCGTCGCCGCCGGTTCTGCTAAAGGTGTTAATATGGCGGTGAACCAGCAGTTTCATAGTGCCAACAGCGAGCAAAAATGAACCAAAAAAATCTCACAAAAAACTGCAATATACTGTGCTCTTTTTATTCTATTTATCTTACCTGATACATTTTGACGTTTACGAGAAAAGCCCTGAGATTGTGGCCCGCAGTTCGGTCTTATATGAACGCTGTGCATTAATTTAAATCCAGTGCATGATAGCGCCTCACAAAATCACACAGTGACACCAGCCAGACAGTTTCTACCTAATGGGGAAGGAAATTACACGGACGCTGACTGACTTTTTCAGCAGCAGCAGGGTGCACAGCTCAGGCGAGAAGAGGAAAAAGGAAGGCGATGTACCTGGTGCCAAAAAGGTAAAAGCAGACAGCGGTGGTGAGGCGAGCAGTGGAGGGACGGTGCCAGTGGACGGGGGTGCTACAGGAGCGACAGCGAGTGTTCTGAGCAAGCGAGCGTTGACCGGGCAATGGAAGCTACACGGAAATATTCTTAAAAAGCGATACAATGCGGTGGCAAAGCAAGCATCTGATCCAGAGGAGCTAAGGGTGTTTGCGTTTGACCTGGATTCCACGCTGGTGGACACAAAGTCTAGTGTGCCATTCCCCCGCAATGCCCAAGACTGGCGGTGGTTCAATGCCAATACAAAACAACGGCTGGCCGAGTTGGCAGAGCAGCAGAATGTGCTTTTGGTGATATTTTCGAATCAAGGGGGAGTTGTAGAGGGCGGCAAACGGTTCGGTACATTTACGCAGCGGGTTGACGATATCATTGCTGATCTGGGAGCGGTGGAGATGTGGGCGTACGCAGCGACCAAGGACAAAACGGCAAAAAAGGAAGGGAGAAAAGACGGTAATCGCAAGCCGGAAACAGGGATGTGGAAGGAGTTTGAGGGGGACCTGGAAAGGCTGGTGGGAAATGTGCAGGTTGACCTGGCGAGGAGTGTATTTGTTGGAGATGCAGCGGGCCGTAAGGGCGACCACAGTGATTCCGATAAGGTGTTTGCGAGCAGTGTGGGCCTGAAATTCCAGGTGCCTGAGGATTTTTTTACAAAGGACCGGGAACAAGAAAGTAGCAGTAGGGTGGAAAAGGAGGAGTAGAGTTATACGAGTAGCCTATGCAGTGCTATGCAGTGCTGTGTTGTGTTTACAGTTGGACTGGATGGACTTTGGTGAAACAGAGGAGCCAGCCGGTGAGCGTAGCTAGCCGGCATTTGTTTGAGGTGCAGCTGTATTATACAACTAACTAATAATGTCATGCATTACAGGAAGATTTTGGGGATCATTTTATTTTCAGAGAAGAAAAAGTTTACTCCTCCTCGACAATGTTGCCTCGCTCGGAAACGTAGATACCATCCAAGAACTTTCGGATATCCTTGTTTCGGACTCGGCAAATCTGCTGAATGTCGGCAGCAGTCTGGGAAACATTCTCCAGAGAGTTACCAGACAGAATCAGCTCGTCCTTCTGAGCAGTGGAGACCTCGACAGTGACGCCCTCCAGAGCCTTGATGATTCGGACCTGCTTCTCACCCAAAAAGTGTCGAATCTCAACAGTCTTACCGCCATCCAACAAGTTCAGGTTGATGGGGAAATGGGCGTAGACGTATCGCATCTTGTACTTGTAGCCCTTGGTGACACCGGTGATGAGGTTGGCAACCAGAGACTTGACGGTTCGCAGAGTAGCAACGTGCTTTCGGTCGCCGTGGAACACAGAGATCTTGATGGCTCGGTCAGAAACCTTCTTGAACACAACGTCCACGTGTCGCAGGTTCTTGGTCAGGGTGCCTCGGGGACCGGTGACGGTGATCTGTCGGGACTTGATCTGGACGGTGACGCCCTCGGGGATGTCGAGGGTCTGCTCGGTGTTGATGTACTTCATTGTTGGTGGGTGAAGAGGTTGAAATTTGCCAATGTTCAAGCCGGGGCGGTTTGTGCGGTGGTGGGTGGGAAAAAAAGTTGAGTGGTGCCAGGAACTACGCGTGCGGGGCCAGACCGCGCGTAGCTCTGGGAACCAATCACAGCTGGGAGGTTTCGGCACCGTCAGAAACATGGTTTTGCGAACCAACTTCACCTACATACACTCACTACATCACCAGTGTAACCAACGAAGACCACACACATGCTTTCCAGGACGCTGAAGTTGCAACGGCAGGCACGTGCAGTGCCCATGCTGACTCTGACGCGGGGCATCAAGTTCCTGAATAAGGAGTACGCGGCCGACAAGGGCTTCAAGCTGTACAGCAGCGAGCTGGAGCAGGCCATCAGCGACACGATTGACAAGTTCCCTGCCAACTCCATTGCATTCCAGAACGCGGACGGCACTGCCAACCAGAGCACTGACGAGGGCCTGAAGGTGGCCGCCGTGCTGGCCCAGCTGAGCAAGACCAAGCGGGTCAGCTGGCTGGACCAACTCAAGCTCACCTCCGAGCAGAAGGACGTTTACAATGGCAACCAGTACCAGCTCGACTCGTACTATACGTCTGGGCGACAGATTCTCGACAAGATTCCCTACGAGGACAGCGTCACCGGTGAGATCAAGTGGGAAGTGGTGAGGGAGCACGACAAGGAAGGCTGGGAGAATATCATATACTACGGGTACGTGCCCGGTCTGCTGATTGCATTGGCCTTTGCGCTATTCCACAATTCCAACACCATTGCCGACTGGGCCATGGAGGAACTGCGTCTGCGTTCCAGCGAGCGATACAATGAGACTCTGGAGGACGACTCCACCCTCAGTCCGGAGGAGATCAAGAAGCGGGACGCTCTGATCATCGAGCGAATCATCTCGGGAGACTACGACCGACTGGCCGGCCTCAAGAAGAGCCCGTCCGATCTTCCTGCTTCCCTGTTGTAATGCCAGTAGCCCCCCGTCGAAAACGAAAACGCCCTGCCCATTGGTTGGTGTGGCTTGGTATTCCTTCATATAGACACAGACAGATTGATTTTGCACTACTACATACTACCACTACTGCTGTGTACTAATACATGCACAAACAGAATGTTTTTACAATGGCACGTCCTTACACCGTAGTTATGCGAACCTTTCGGTGAGTGTATCAGTTGGAGGTATACTATAGTATACCTGCAAAACAGCACTCATATACTTGCGTGGACATGGTTTGACACACCCTCCAACGTGTGTGCTCCCGTTTGGGGGGCTCTCTAGTACCTTCACCGTTCTTTCGCTGCTGCTCGATTGTATTTTCATGTTCCGTCCTTGTGCTATTGCATGTATAATGATTGTCTGGAATATATTTCAACAACCATGTAAGCTGCTACCGCACAAACATAGCTGTCCTGCTCTAAAAAAGAGAAGCTACATCGCTGTATCCATAAAATAAATAAAAGATAAAAAAACGTCCTGTCACACACGACCGCTGCGCATAGCGCAGCGCAGCGCTGTGCCGTACAGCACCATAAGTTCACTTCACTGTTGATACTGATGCTCGTACATCAGACACAATTGAGCAAAACAAGGGCTATCAATCCAATTATCTTACCACCATGTATGCCAGTGGTAGGAAAATGCTCTGCTAGTCAATTGACTGTCAAACCTAGAAAAAAAAGGTTTCGACGTCTGTAGCATCGTGCCTGCGCAACGACAGGGCTATGTATGCTATCGGCACTGGCACTAAGACTGGCACTGCAAAAAAATGTCCAAAAAGCTGTCAAAATGTCGGTGAACAGCCAGAAATCGGTAATGTCAGATCAGCAATGTCAGATCAGCTGGATCGACTGGCTGCTGAGTCCAGTGAAATCAATGTGGATCGCCCAGAAAACAGTGTCCACTTTCTTCTGTTCTCTGTCTGCTGAGCCGATATTGTGGCAAAGAGAATACCCAGAATATTGTGTAACCAGAAAAAAATTCGGTGCTTCTCGGGCTCTTGTAGGCAGCGTAGGCAGCGTAGGCAGGATAGAAGCTTAAACGGCATGAGGACGGCTTCACTACTCCTCCTCCTCATCAGGACCGTTCCCGGCATTTTCATTTTCTTCCTCCTCAGCACCGTCTTCTCCTTCCTCTGTCACAGTACTACCAAAGCTGTCTCGCCGAAACGCAGGAGCGGGCATGAGTTGATGGCTACCAGGGCGGGCCCCATCAGACGGCCCGACCACCACCACGTCTTCGGCAGCGCCTTGCGACAGAGCCTGGGACGCCGACGCCAATATGCCTAGCGCCGTCAGATCTCCGCCTCCCTCCGTGACTGCGGTGCTGGTGCTGGTGGTGCCGCCTTTAGCAGCCCTGGCTTCCTCCATGGCCTCGCGGTGTCGGCGGCCCTCGCGGAGCCGTCGTCTCAGCCGTTCGATTTCCTCGTCCTTTTCGCGGATCAGTTGCGCAGCGTCACGCAGCTTGAGCTTGGCCTTGCGCAGGCGCCGGCGGTACGTTTGAGCGGCCGTCTCCTCGTCCAGATCACCGTTCTCGTCATCCAGGCTGCCGCGCTGGGCGTTCTTCTCCATGAGCAGCCGGTCGACTTCCCGCTGCATGATGCTGTTCTCCACCTCATTGCGTTGGGCATTTTCATAGCTTTCAATGGTAAGCAGCTTGTTCTGCAGCTCGTACTGGGCCACCAGGGACTTGAGCCGGCTGATCTCCGCGGCAGCAGCTGTCAGGTCGGTCGCAGGCTCCTGTTGTTTCTTGACGGTAGAGCTGCTTTTGGCAGAGCTGGCCGTCGCATGACGGTTACCGGTGATGAGGTCCTTTTTGGCATCAGCATCAACAACAACCAATTCATCATCAGCAGCACCAGCAGCAGCGGAGGACGGGCTGGCGCTCTGCACCACCACGACAGCATCGCTTTCAGGGGCAAGTTCGATCAGGTTGGCTTTGTGGCCTCCACTGGGCAGCGGCGACGGCAGCGCATCGCTGACCACCGCGGCCGGCGGGGTTTTCGGATTGTCTCTGCTGCTCATGAGGTTGGTGGGTTGCAGCTTTGGCTTGCAAAGTAAATAAAGGTTGCCGGGGTAATTCCAGAGCTGCCGGATTGGGACAAGAGACAACGAACAGACACAGGCAGCAAAAAATGAAAAAAGGCAGGCGAGCAAACAGCGCTAACAAAAAATATATGGCACTTCCATAGCCTCACAAGCAGAAATAAAGTGGCAGAAATAAGAGTGGCAGAGATAAAAGTGGTAGAATGGCAGAAATAAAAAGGGCAAATCGGCAGAAATAAAAGGCAAATCTGATAAGATCCAATGGGTCAGCTGTGGCTTTCGGAGCCAATCAGTTCTAGGACGGTGTATTCAGATGCGCGCACCGGTGAAGGCACACCTGTGAAGGCACACCTGTGAACACAACGCATGGACGGACAGTACTCAGCAGCAGTACAGATGCAATGCATTTCAACTATATAGACACCTGGAGGAACGAACGATTAATTGCTACGGATAGTATGCTAACAGAACATTGGAGCAAAAAACGAGTAAATCCGAGAATTGAAAACAAGGCAAGGCATGCAGTGAGCATAGAATCTGCATGGAGCGATGGAGCCTGTATGGGTGGGCCCCCTTTTGGATTCGATGCAATCAATATTTTCAGTAGCTGACTAGGTCGGCCATGGATACCACGCAACAGTCAAACCAACGTGATCAAACCAATGTGGAATTAGCGGCAACTACGCATCGGTCGTCGTCCCGTCTACAATATGAATTTTTCACAAACGCACTACTCTACTCTGCAAATGCACAGTGCACTGTACTGCAATGTACTTGATTTGACTACGCACGCACAGTGCACTGGTCTGCCATGCACAAAACCTACAATGAACTGCTTTTTATTCATGACATTACTAATATACCGAAAGCATAAGCATATACACTTATCGATAAGACTTTTGGTATCGGGCTCGGGCACCGGGACCGCCGAACTTCTTGGGCTCAGAGTGTCGAGAGTCAGCAATCAACAGAGTTCGGTCGTAGCTTAAATAGGCCTTCTTGAGCTCGTTCTTGGACTGCTCGTCAACGTACTTCTGGTAGAAAGCAACGAGACCCTTGGCAATAGCCTGTCGAATGGCGTACAGCTGAGAAACATGTCCACCGCCGGAAACTCGGATTCGAATGTCGACATTGGCGAACTTGTCCAGACCAACAACCAGCAAAGACTCGTAAACCTTGAATCGCAGAGTCTCGGGCTGCACCAGAGAAATGGGAGAGCCGTTAAGCTTCAGGAGACCCTTACCGGCCTTAACGTGGGCGACAGCGGTGGCAGTCTTCTTCTTGCCGAAGGTCTAAAGGAAAGGGAGTTAGTACGTCGGTTCAATCATCATTGGCAAACAACATCCGCTTGCTTGCTTGCCAGCCTCGGTGAGGCCCAGCAAAGTCGAAGAGGAGCGTCACGTTCCGCAGCGAGTGCGGGGTTCGCTCTTTCAATAGTAGTTCGTACGCACCTGCACACTGGCGATGGCTTTCTTCTCAGTATCCATGATGAATTTTCAATGTGTTGGAGGAGGATGAAGAGAGAGATGTGGGACAAAACATAAAAAGAGTGGGTTTGGTGGGTGCGTGCGCGTAGTTCTGGGCACGTTAGGGCTTTAGGGCTTTCCACCACCCAAACCTGGGGGCACACACACACACAGTACACCGTGAGCTGAGCTCAGCTCAGCTCAGCCAACACGCATGCACGCTCAACAGCCGCGGCCCTTAAGGCTGCCAATATATAAACAGTAATAATGTACTCGCTCGGATCAAATGTATTGATATGGAAGGCGTTAACTACGTGCAGAGAGTTGGAGTAGTCGGGTTGGGTCGGTCTCCCAGTAGCCTACAGTGCGTTGGTTTG
The DNA here is from genome assembly GCA_023628935.1 of Zygoascus sp. PK3305. Classification (NCBI taxonomy): domain Eukaryota; kingdom Fungi; phylum Ascomycota; class Dipodascomycetes; order Dipodascales; family Trichomonascaceae; genus Zygoascus; species Zygoascus sp. PK3305. Next base: position 258,789 of record JAMAJS010000003.1, read on the forward strand.
GTGCTCGCTGCCAAATCGCAGTCTCGCTTTCTACAGTGTGTGCAGCAGCACAGCCAAAAAAGGTGATTCCACGTCTTTCATATAGCAAGTAGATTACTTATTTTCATGAGGATTATGAGGTGATACGTAAATGCGTGCACAGCGCTTAGTCGAACAAGCCCAGGCCCATATCGTCGTCGGATTCCTCCTGCTCCTCTTCCTTCTCCTCCTCAGCGGCAGCAGCGTCAGCACCACCGGCGGCAGCAGCAGGGGCGGCAGCGGCAGCAGGGCCGGCAGCACCGAAGTTAGACAGAATCTCCTTGAGGTCCTTGCCTTCAACGGCCTTGGCGAAAACCTGAGCCCAGATCTAGATGGATGTTAGTGCCTGTCTGCGTAGGCACACAAAACAGCGTGGTGGAGTTAAGGGGGGATACATACAGGCTCAACCTCGATACCGGCAGCCTTGGTCAGAGCAAGGAGCTTCTCGGAGGTGATTTCGACATCGGAGTCGGCGAGAATCAAAGAGGCGTAAGAAACAGCAGCTTCAGACATTGTGTTGATGATGGTTTGTAGTTGGTAAGAGGAAGCAAGGTGAAAAAGTCGGTGTGGAAAATTGAGTGGTGGGCTCCAACCGGTGTACTCTGTGCTGACTCAGCGGCCGCTTTGGGACGACGCTGGCATGGCATAGCATGGCAGAGCAGGCAGGGCCGACTAAACTAAGCCAAGCCAGAGCTGCCAGAGCTGCTTGATATTACGTTCAAATAGTGTATGTACTTTGACAGTTTCGTACTCTGACATTATGGTACTGGGACTGTGTTAGTGCGATATACGCAAGGTGCTCCAGCCAGGCTGCAGGGATGCCATTCATGCCATATGCCCGCATGCTCGGATTCCCGCAGATTGTGTGTTCAGCCCGTTTCTTCCGGCATTTTGGCTTCATTTCGTTTACTATCTATTGCTACTATCCGACTCGCTCAATTCACTGTCGTGGCCCGGGACGCCAGGCTGGAAACGTATTCCTGTCGGTACTTGTTGTCGTCAGCAGGACGGTTGTGGGGAATCCACTTGGGCTCGGTCTGGAACAGACGCATGGCCTTGATGTAGTCCTTGGTGCTAAGAATGAACCGATGGTAGATGCCGGCTGGCATAATAAGCAGGTCGCCCTTCTCCACTTTGATCCGCACCCACCGGTCCTGGCCGTCACGGGCATCGAAGAAGCCTTCGCCGTCCAAAACGTAACGAATCTCCTCATCCTCATGAATATGCTCTGTGAAAAACGTCCTGAGCTTCTCCTCGTATACCTCTCGGCTTCCAAAGCTCGTCGACGAAATATTCACCTCGTCCCGGCACTCGTAGTTGCGCTCCTTTGCGATTCGGTTCACTCCGTCCAGATCAGTGTTCCAGTAGCTCACGCCAATCTTCTGCAGATCGGCAACAGAAACCTCCACGCCCGAGTCATGGTCCTCTCGCGGATCCGCCGCTGTATTATCGTACAGATATGCCTTCATCGTAGGGTTTGCTTGCTGTGTAGGTAGGATGTACGATGAAGAGATGGTAGGACGGAGACGACGGGCCTTGACATGGTTGACGGACGCTCATTGCACGTGACTTTGGCCATCCAAAACGAGCACGTTTCTGGATGGGGAGCTCGTTAGTCAGCCAACTGAGCAGGCATGTGATTGGATCAAGATGATCATGCTGGAAATTGCAGATCTGAAAAAGAGCTGGAAATAAGGCGTACGCCGGTTGTATCCAGTGTAGTGTGCTAGGAGCCATGCGATTCCAGAGTGGCAGTGGCTGTTGATAACCATTTTTGGGTGCGTGACAGTGAGCCCCAGGCTATCTTAAGGGCGCACTGCACCATGGCCGGAAAACACCGGAAAATTATACGAATATTTAGTTCAATTGCAGTGAAATTATCTCTATCTAATCAGCTGTACTACTTGCAGGGGCCTGTTGTGGTGTATTCCAGAGCACAGCTTTTGCACACCACTCTTGTTTCCAGACTCTAATCTGCCTTGTCCCTGTGCACTTTCTGAGCAAATCTGCGCATGTGCGCTTTGAACCTGGCATAGGAGACATTTGCAGAGTCTTGCAAAGAGTCCTCTACCGCAGGCTCGATCCCGGCCTCCACGTGGTGTTTCTTCTTGAGCTGCTTGTGCAGCGTCAACCGATCCACCATATCGTGATCAGGCACACCTTCTCCGCTCCACTCCCTAGCAATTTCCTCCAAATTCGCTTCCACATCAGCGTTGATATTCAACGGAAAGCCCCAGCTGTATGCCAGGCTGTGCATTCCCTCCAGCGGAGAAAGATCAAGCGGTACAGGAACAAACTCCGTAAATGGTATGATGCCATCAACAGCTGGGTCAGATGGAGTGTTTTCAGCTTCATGTTCTTTACCATCAAGTTGTACATCATAATCATTGGCTACTCCATCTTTCTTGTGTTCCAGGGTGATGTGGTCGGAATTGTTTGACACAGCGCTTAGGGGCCGCGATTTGAGAACGGACGCCGGCATCTTCAGCTTAGCAGCGGCTGAGCTGCCGTCGTGTGTCGTCCTGTTGTAGTCATTTCCAGTAGACACCATTAGTAGAGGCTGCCGAGAGTCTGCACCGGTCTCAGGTGAAGGAGTATGGTGATATTCATTCATTGTTCCTATATCGTGATGTTATGATGCAGGATTGGCAAAGGCACCAATGGCTTTTCCAACCTCTTACACCGATAGATGCATACAAGCAAAAATCTAAAAAAAAGAGAATAAAATAATAATAATAAAAAAAAAAAAAAGAAAGAGTAAGAAATTTCCAAAAACACTTTTTTCCAATTCACACAAGACAACTCCAAGCATGTCAACGATGACGTGCACATGATGCAATAATGCTGTTTGTTTTCTTTCAGCTCTGCAAACTCGGCTCGGACCAGGCTAAGCTACTCATCTCAGTTGGCAGCAGCGGTCGTATTCTCCTTGGGGGTGTCATATAGACTGAGACGAACGGCCTCCATCATCATCATCTCCTCGACCTCACGGGCAACGACTCGGGAAGAACGGATTTCTCGTGTGTTGATGCTGGTGAACCGCCGTCCCGAGTTGAACGATCCTCGGTAAGTGGAAGATGCTGGGGAGGAAGCAGTGCTGCTGTTGTTGGACGAGCCCACGCTGAACCCTCTGAATCGGCCCTTCTTCTCCTTTTTGGTGGAAGAGGAGCCACCTGCATCAAGCAGCGAAGAAGAAGACGACGAAGGCAGAAGAAAAGCGGTGGCATGCAGAGCAGAGGCTGCAGCACTTTTGCGTGCAAGGTTGTGCCGAGCCGTGGTTAGATTGATGGCCCAATCTGGGCGGATCAAATCAGAAGTGATCACCTCCGGAGCAGTTGGTGGCACGGATCCCCACCGTTTGGCCAGTTCGCTGGGGAGTGGAGAAATTGGCACTTCGGCCGCTGTACTGGTGTTGATAACGGTAGTGGACAGGTCTGTGCCAGAGCTTTTGCCAAAGAGTCTGGCCTTTGTATTTCTGCGCAGAGCAGCAGCAGAGGAAGTTGTCACACCAGAGGAGCAGACACCGCTGCGGAAGGCAGGAGGGAAGTAGATGACACCAAAGTCTGGAGCGTTACAGTAAGGGCATTGGGCAGGCTCGCTGACCAGGAGCTCCTCATCGCGGGCATGCTTGCTAGTGCTCTCGTTAGCCGACGCATTGTCGGCGGTGACAGGGGATTCTTCGTCGTCATGATGGGGCAGATGGGGCTCTGGGCGCTTGATCTGCACAAAGCATTCAGTGCAGATGGGCTGGGCACAGCAGCGTGTGTGGTTGATGTACTTGGGGTAAAACAAGAAACAAATGGGGCATTCAATGGCACCGCGGTAAAGCAATACGTCGATGGGTTTTTCAGGGGGGGAGAAGTGGGCAGCCGAAGTGACGACCTGAGAGGCTGTTTTAGAGCGCAGACGGCTCTGGGGAGATGCGGTGGTGTTGCTGGTGGCTGTGGTGGTGGTGGTGGAGGTGGAAGATGCGGTAGTAGAGGCCGAGTGGGCAAGCGGAGAAGCGTCTTCTATGTGGGACGCAGCACCCTTGAGCATCAGCACATGCCTGAGCAGATCGTCATCGTCTGGCGAGGTGGCCAATGTAGAGACGGTCGATGCAACGCTGTCGTCGTCCGAAGCGGTGCGGTTGCTGTCGCCGGACGAGGACGGTGACGGATGGGCCGGCAGGAACTGGGGAAACTCGGTGATAGAGGAGTTTGGCAGCGACGAGGACAGTATTGGCGGTGACGATGCGAGAGCATGTCCCGATGAGACGCCGGTAGCGTTGTCCGAGTCGACCGAGTCGACAGCATCGACGGAAACAGCATCACCGTCAACGTCAGCATAGGCAGCGTCAGCAGTAGCAGCAGTAGCAGTAGCAGCAGCAGCAGGTGTAGCAGGTGTAGCAGGTGCAGCGTCTGTAGACGCCGGTTCAGGCTGCTGTTGGTCGGCTGGAGATTCGTCCGGGATTGGCATGCCTCGCACTGCAGCCAGCAGCTGGCGGTCGGTCCAATGCTCCTCGACATCAGGCAGGCCCTTGAAGAACGGCGCCAGGCGGCGGTCAATCATGAGCTGGCGGACGATTTTGTCCCGGTAGTCCTGGGGCCCGGAATAGACGCCGTGGCCGTGCAGGTAGCCGCCGTCGACCATTTCCTCCAGTGTCAGGCTGCCGGCGCTGGCAGAGGCCGGAGCTTTGGTGCCGGCAGGAGCCGGGGACTCTTTGGATTTGGCCTTAGCCTTGGCCTTGGCCCGTGGTTTGGAGCGAGACGACGACGATGATGATGACGACGACGACGTCGACTTTGCAGCAGCCGCGGGTGGCTGTTTGCTTTTGGCCGTGGCTGACGCTGTGCGCGAGCCAGGCTCTGAGTTCTCTTTGGTGGAGACGTTACCCATGGGGGCGGAGGGGAGATGCGGGCGGGGCGGGCGCTAAGATGGCAGATAAGATGGCAGAGATCGCTGGGCAGGAAATCGGCAGGACGGCGGGATGGGCGGTTAGTCGGACCTGAGCAGGCGAGCGCTGGTGGCCGTGGTTCGTGGAGTTGGGTGGTCAAAGGGTTGTTGGTTTGCTGCGGACTGTCGCATATACGTTAGGAGATTTGCGCTTATCGGGGGAGGGTTGGGTGTTTTGGGTCCTCGCTTAGGTAAGGGCGGGCGACAAGGCAAGGCGAGCGGGACGGCTGGGGAGGGGTGGGCAAGTTGGGCGGTTGGGCGAGTTACAAGGAGGTTGCAGGCTCGCAGGTTACAAGTTACAAGTTACAAGTTACAGGTTGCAGGTTGCAGGAGGTTGGTATGGTTTGATGGCGTGAGTGATGCTAACGGCGTGCAAGTCAGTGGGGTTGGGCCGGCCGGTTTGGTGAGGGCTACAATATGTGGGGGCAGGAAATGTGGGGTGCCGGATAAAATCAACCAACGGCAGCGGAATAAACTCTCCAGCACCACCGCACCAGGGGGTCCGCACGGAGCTGAACGGGCCGACTGGTGATTATAGTTTGGCACTCGCTGCGGGCCTAACTGGCTCTGGCTGGCCGTGCTCGGTTCCTGGCCTGGGATGTCCTGGGATGGCCTGGGATGGGCAAGTGCTGGGCGGATCTGGTGCCCTTGTTTGGTGCTGCTGGGTTGCTAGTGTAGCTTAGCAAGCTGAGCAGTGGAGTGAGATGCTGTGCGGAGGGGAGAGGAGTGGAGACACGCATATCACTTTCCGCCCGAGCTAGCAAATTCCCTGGATCGAATAGAATTCGAATCGAATCGAATCGAATCGAATCGTGATTTGGAGTCTATACGTCTACTGAATTTTGTTCCAGGCTGCGCCGGTCTGCACCGGCCAAACTATTATAGACTATGTAGCCATGCTCAGATGCAATCTGTGTATGTTGGTGGTAGCTTGGCTGGCTTGACTTTGCAAGCTCTATTCCAACCGCAGTGCTATCACTGCCATTTGCTACAAGCTAAGCTATCTAGAATATCCCTGGACATTCTTTATAGGCTGATAATGGTCTGCTCACCGCTGCTCCTACTTCCTGTCCCACACTGTTTTACACCGTCTTACACAGAAGTGCTGCCTGTATACCTATTGTACCCACCAGCTTCATCGACCTTTGTCCATTATGCTGCACTACTAAGCCGATCCAATCTCCAGTCAGTTGTTTCTATCAGCTGAAATTCTGGCCTGGATTCTGGTTAGCGTTGCGCCGATAACTCCTCCGTAGGCCGTTCAACAGGGCCGATATCCGGTTGGGCTCCGAACAATACTGCTGTATCGCTAGGGCCCTGGTCTCTTTCATTTTTTTTACCGCATGCCAATTGTGTCTCATACCCCTGCACCACAAAGGCAGCCGTTCAGAAAAAAAATACTGGCACGCGACTCCCAGTTACTTAATTATGTGCATATTTGCTGCCATAGATTGACCATCGAAACCTTCACTGTAGCGTTGGCCCCCATCCAACAGACCTCGGCTTACAGTCGCCAAATACATTGAAATTCACAGCTTTTTTTTTCTTTTCACATGGCGTTCAAATTTCTAACCTCGTGTTCTATTATATCACATTTCTATTAATATTTCAGACAGATGTACAGGTGTGGGCGTATGCTTGTGCAATGCCCATCCGCTTGGTCTCTCCTCAAGCATATGATCCTCTACTTCTTCTATACCAGCCTCAATCTGACATAAAACTTCAGAAAACTTCAGCCATAAAGCTGGTCCAAATATTCCATGCATGCATACAATTTTCCGACTTTTTTTTTTTGATCTTTCCTTTCCATATCTTCTGCTGAGTTACGCCGTCGCCTCCTTGGTTTCGGTCTCGTCCTTGGCGTCCTCCTTGGTTTCGGCCCCCTCCTTTACTTTGGCCTCCGCCTTTGCTTTGGCTTCCTCCTTGGCCTTGACCGCGTCTTTAGTCTTTTGCTCAATATCTTCCCGGTTATATCCCAGCATCCATGATGGTGTAGATGAGGTGTTTCCAAATACAAAGTCGTTGAAGTGGTTGAAAATAGGGTCCACCAGCGCATTGTTATACATGTAGTTGAGTCTCCACACATTTCGACTCTCATGAACATTGTACCACTGTTCATACCACTGAGACATGTCTTCGTCAGGTCGACTGTCTATATTCGAGTTCAGCTGCTCGGCCCCAATGCCCGTAACATATTCCCATTGCGCAAACATAAGTGGTGAGGGTTCAAACGCTACCAGTTCGCCAGTCTGAATCATGTCGGCAATAACCAGGTCCACAGCCTTGTTGTAGTCAATGGCACCACGCAACAGCAGCTTGCGAGCACCCTTCTGGGTAATCGCATAAGCAGTGGTGCATGATGGTGAATGGCTTCGTCGAACATATCGTAAACCAGGGGTGTCATCCTCGTAATAGCCTTGGTTAGGCGGTGCGTAAGGGTCCTTGACAGGGTAGCTATCTTCATGCCAATGGCCCTTTTCTCGACAATACGCAAAATTAATGAGATCCCAGTTGGCATACACATAAGGGTCTTCCTCTGTGGGTTCCAAATCATGACTTTCCAACACTGCAGGGCTTCTTTTGAGCAGCTGGTGCAAAGCGGCCTGGAATCTCTTCATAATGGGCTTGATGTTAAAGTCAAAGGTAGCATCCGACTCTAGAATCAGCATGGTCTGGATGTTTTCCTTGATCATCTTACGCCACAGGTTAGAATGCGATCTGTAGCACGCAGTCTGGGTGTCCTTGATGTCACTGGAGTGGGGAGGAAGGCCCTTTTGCTGGAGGTCTTTGGTGGTCACTCCCATAAAATCCTCGACATGAAGGTCAGCCAGAGTGGCTTGCAGCACCATGGCATCCGCATAATCATAGCGATGGGGAAGATTAATAAAATGAATAGACTGGAAGCCCAGCGTCTGGTTGCTGGGGCTCTCCAGCGTCATGAACACGGGATGCGTCTCATTGCCAATGTTCTCGAGCTCAGCAGCCTCTTTTGAGGCAGATGATGGGCCAGTCACCGGGGTGGTCAGCCGGCCAGTGGGGAAGGATAATTGCTGAGTGCTGATAAGCACACATACTACGAGGAAAACGGCCAGGGCCGCCAGTGGAAAGCGAGTAAAACTTCGAGATACCATAACGTGCTGTGCTCCAGAACGCGGCACAGGAAAGCAGGAGATGCAAACTTCCTGGAGCTGCAGATGCAGAAAAAAGAGTCCTAGGAATGGTGGGCTGCTACATAGGGGGCGCTCCTATCTAATATGCGCTCGATCAGATAAAGAAAAATGCTGGTGGTACCAAGAGAGGACGGGGGAGCTGCAGTTGGAACAATTCCAGGTAGCGAAGCCTTGACTCAGGCACATAGGAGCCCGGTTTGAGCCGGGAAATTTACCGAAAAACTATCAGTAAAATGCCCACTGATCTGCTACCCTTAATATGCTCACTCACGTTCAGATTACCCAGTACAGGTGCTCACACGAGCAGCATTTCTTCCTGCGTGCTTTACCCAGCAAATATTAACAAAGCGAATAGAGTTAAGTTAGGCTCAAAGCGGTAATCCACCGCATGATGGTGGTTTGGCAAAAGCAAATCTGAGCCACTAACTTCCCCGCCCGCAGCCCACGATACGGGCCTGGCCGGTTGGTTTCACTGGTACAAGAGCAGCACATATTCTGGTTGGCCGGGCTTTTTTGCTGTACAGTGTGCAGTGCACTTGTTCTTCTGGTTGGCTGGTCACCGCTTGCACGGGCTTGTCACGTGTATTGGCTGAGAAATGAGAGAGCAACATACTTCGATCTGAGCTCGCGTCCATACGTGCGGCATAGACTCAGTCGCAGATCGCTGACTGTTCTGCCTAATTAGGAACCCTCCCGGCCAGGTGTGCGCCTAACAACGTCTGGTTAAACGTCGGCAGGGTAGTTTTGGAGTTACTAAGTGATCTCAAGAGCGTTGCACTTTGTTGAGCAGCGTACAGTAGTGATTTGCCGGACATGGCGATTCGTTGCTGGCTGTAGTGCAACGATGGATAAGTGCAGCCCCAGCTCAGCTCAACCAGAAAACATAGAGCGAGCGACCGGCACAAACCACCCCAGCGAAAGTGCATTCCTGCTTTATTCAGCGATGGCAGCAGTCTGCGAAATTTTAACAGTTTGCCAGTTTGCCAGTTTGCTCGCCTACAATAATATGTTCACGCCATCTATGTGGTGCGCAGATGTCGTAGTGGCCGAGCAGGAGCCGCACACTATACCCGCTGGCAGCTGGCTCGAGCATACCCTACAGGTACTAATGGATGAAGCTACACGTGTAAGCAGATTGTCGTGAGCCATCTCAGGTTCCCTCCTGTCCATACTACATTAGCTACGCTTTGAGGCCCATTTCTGGCCCTTTGTGCTACCTCGTGTTGGAATGGGTCGGGCCGGCTCAGAGCTCTAGGAGGCACATTTTTGGACACGGCTGCCGGTTAGCGGCCTAGCTTGGCTACAGAATAGTGCTGGTGGATGGTTACAAAGCGGACTCAAATCGTCCATTGAGTACTTGCCAAATAGCAAACATCCCGGTGACGCGCTGCTAATCCGGCTTTGATCAGGCATGACAGATCTACGGGACCGGCCAGTAATGACTGCTCCTGTAAACGTAGTAAAAAAGTCCAGAACAGTTAGTCTGCTCAAGCCATGCCACGGCTGATAGCTATTGGCGAGCATGCCTCTCCGTCCACTTTTAGAAATTGCAATAAAATCCACATAAAATCACAATTCTTCCTTCTATCAGCATCTACCTCCTTTTCAAATAGTAATGCAAAATTTGTTGCCGGGGCATACTGAAATTGTCTGATGGACCTACTGAGCTTTCAGCGATGGTGGCTCATCTCTGTGCCTGACTTAATGACTTTATCATTTGCAAAATCACACATATAATGAAGTAGCGTAATCATGGGTTAGTCTAAAAAAATTGGCTCAGCTCTTTGCCATGACTGCTATGCACTATGGAATGGAATGGCCAAGAACTGCTCACGTTTACTAACCAAACAAGCTAGCTTCGAGAGAGCCTTCATGGTAGACTACAAAATAAAGATTCATACAGAAGCATTATACCGTAAAAGAGAAAAAATACATTATCATAAAAATATAGTAATTATTGCTGTGCTCAAGCGTCACAGCATGGTTAATGCACAGTAATGTTGGTGTATGTGTGGGTGCAGCAGCTTACAATGCTTGCAATGCCTACACGATTATGCCGTAGTTGTGTAGAGGCTTCTGGATAATTTTCAAATCATCCTAACCTGTTTTGAAAGGCACCAGATTTGTAGTAATCTTCAGTCTTTTCCATTGTGTCGTACATCGCCGTACGAAGGGCCGAGCTTTGTCAATCGAAAGAAAACTCTCTATTTTCCAAAATGCAAATCTTGCAAATTATAATGACGTCAGTTCACATAGGTAGTTTGACCCAGATGTATGTAATTAGTCCTGTTGTCCAAGTATCTCTATCTTGTCACATTAAAGTTATCCATTTCCGCCTCGTCTTCATCAGAACTCGCACCACTAGCTAGCTCCCTGCATGGCCAACTACCAAGCCAACTATCAGGCATGCGACCACCACAATGGCACTTCCGGCTGCTAGTAGTAGTGAGGCCTGTTTTATGCGAAGGGGAACCACACCAACAACCTGATCAAACAGACCAGTACCCAGTAGCAGCCAAAGAGGGGGAAACAAGATGCATGCACCTAGCAAGACTCGGGCTAGTATAATCGGGCACCTTTCATATGGAGCACTCAGCAGCAGTGGCTGGGGCATGCGCTGCCATTGGGCATCAGCGTCGGCCTCAGCCTGAGCATGAGCAGCAGCAGTAGCGTCGGCCAGGGCTTCGACATCTTCATCATCAGAATATATTTGCGGGCGATGGATAACAGTAGACGCTGTTGCTATACGCACTCCAGCCTGCGTTTGTGGAGAAGCACTGGTGCGTCGGGGATCCAGGTTTGTCAGGCTTGGAGAAGCACTATACCGGCTGCTGGATCGGCCCTTGCGGGTGGTGCGGTCCATATCCGCGTAAGGAATGCTATTCATACTCGAACTTCTGGACTTGGCAGCAGCAGAAGAGTCTGAAGACGTGGAACCAGTCGATCTAGATGCAGAGATGGTGGTGGCAGCAGCAGCAGCAGTTGTGGCAGACCCGGATGAGACTGGCGGAGCCCGGTCGTTTCGCTTGGGAATGGCAATCCCACCAGCTAAATACTGTGGTCCCTGGTACTTTAGAATAGGTGTGTAGCCGGTCGACCCTGTAATGGGAGCCTTTGGCGAGCGTGGGACGCCGGTGCTCATGCCAATAGTAGAGGCATTTGGCGGGGCTCCCAGTCTGGCAGGCGCAGTACTGATGCGCAGACCCGAAGCAGACCCTGCTAGACTGGGGCTATAGCTCTGCTGGGGAGAGTTGCTGGCACTGCTTTCAGACCAGATGGACGGGCTGGAAAAGGAAGGGGAGAATCCAGGAGTGTTAAGGGTGCTGTCTCGCGGATCAGCAGGCAGCAATGGGGAATCCATGCTAGGAGAGGGGATTGCCGACATGACGCCCGGGACAATTAGGCTTTCGGGAGTCAAGGAGTTTTTGTAGGGGAACTGGCCGAGCGAGTCGACGTTTGGAGATGCATAAATCGGCACAATACCTTTTGTGGGGCCGCCGTCCTGGTCAGAGAAGAGCCGTTGCTGCTCGAATTCGCCCAGCTCGCGGACCACCTGCTTCTGCAGCGGCAGCTTAGGGTTCAGAGGATGCTGAACGTGCCAGTCGGACTGGATGCTGGACTTGTCGATGACCAGAGGTTTGAATCGGTAGTGATATGTGTTGGTATGAGCGTCGTAGTGAGGGAAGGCCGGTTGAGAGGGCTGTCGGTATTGATCCTGGCCGGAATGCTGGCGGATGCGATTCAACTGCTGCTCAGTCGGGTGCTCTGGAGGGTCCTGCTGAGGCCCATGCCGGTAGTATTCGTGATGCGAGTCGGCCAGTTCATGTTCTGGGCGCAGTTGGTCGTCGCGTAGGCGGCCCGCGGTGGGTCCACGCGCTCCGAGATCCACCCCGAGGCCGACCGGGGACATTTTAGACAGTTACAGGCGCGCACAGACGGATGCTGAGCAAAAACTACAAGGAAGCACAGAGGTTGGACGACGACAAGTGCAGGATGTTGGGCTCTACGATTACGCTCAGCATACATTCCTTGGCCATTCATTTTTCGAGGCACATTCCAGGCTGCCTGATTCGGATGCGGCTCACAAGGCTGATTGGACAAACAATGGCACCCGAGAGGGATAAAATGGGAGCGAGTCAGGCGAATCGAGTCGGGCAGGGCACTAGCGCACGCGTCCTGGTAAACGTGCGGGGCGCTGAAAACAAAGCCAAGCGCTTGTGGCTGGCTGGCTAGCGGGCTGCTACTGTCAAGGGTTGTTGTGCTGAGTGAAAGCAGTGGTGGGTGGTGAACAAAGTTGCCAAAACAGGCAGTTCCTTTATCAGCAGCATTCTGTGCAGCGACCCGGTGCAGCAGAGTAGAGCAGGTCTGAGCAGTGCCAGCATGTACAACAGCGCAACGGCTGCAGCAGGCCCCGAACTGTGGCCGTCGCACACGGTGCCTGTTGCACGCGACACGTGAAGTTTGCATAGCAATGGTGGGGTTGCGGAGCTGTGCTGCTGCGGGCCTGCCTGTGCCAGGCACCGATCGACATGGGATGGTATGTGAAGTGCGTGCCGTTCCAGCTCCAGCGGTATACGCAAAGTGGGCGAGCGGCTGCCAGTGGGCATGGATTGATCTGGGATGGTATGCTGCTTCCTTAGGCAGTCAGTCAGTAGATTGCTCATGTTTATTTTCTGCCTCAGTTCGGTTGACATGTACGCAGCACCAAGCACTAGCTAGTGAGGTGCGTACATTCCAATAGGGTGGGTTGCCAGGCAACTCTGGCGATTGAAACAGCGGTTGACGTTGGCAAAACCAAAATAAAAAAATTAACAGCCCAAATCGTGTGTAGTCCGCGAGCGCTGTAGTACTGCATTTGCGCTGCTTTGCGTTATATTGAGAAACTGCGCAGTACATTGGTGTATAAACTACGTAGTGCATTTGCGTGTATATAGCCTAGCGTGCTACATTGACAGCCCAGGGTACTTTGCGCAATCACCCTCGCAGAACAATGGAACTTTCTTGCTGGGCATGCCTGATGACGGGCTGTGCCTAAGAGAGTCGGGGGACACAGGATAGTACAGTGATGCCGTTGCTGGCGTGGGCAATTTGGCACCAGAGACAGGCAATTAAACGGTAAATTGGTTTTAGCTGTGAGACTGCCAAAAAAAGCGGGCATGGGCAAGGCCCACCAACACAGACAGGTGCTGGCTCAACTGGGCTAGCAGCAGGTACGGCAATGCAAAGGCATATTTTTGCAAAGCGGGTGTACTATACTATATTGCACTGGCAGAATTGGATTTGTATTATATTTTTCCATGGCGGCGCGTGGTGGAGGACGATATGATATGCACTTGGATCATTCTGGCCGTTGGAGTGCTGCAGCTCTGGCTGGCCTGGCCCGGTTATCAGAACTAGAGACCTGGATATTAGTTTCACCTAATCCATTTGATCCCATTTGGGGCCATTTGGTGAATCCATTTGATTGCCCTGAACTAGCCAATTTACACTACCTTGTATTGAATCCTATTTTCCCCAGGTCCTCCTCGCATTTAGACTCTGCTTCTATTACCTCTGGCTATCTGTTTTGGGACGTAGACTGCCTGTTTGGGCCGGCTTCTTTTGTTCTCGGTCCGCAATACGCTTCCATGCCATCTAGTGGTTAGCCCGATGTAGTGCCAACATTGTGCAATATTTTTATTTTTCACGTTTAGATTTTGGCCCTAAAATATTCGCACATAATTATTTGGGTGCTGCCGCCTTGTACATCCTGTGGGCTGCCGCTATGGGCCACTATTGTGCGACAAGGGTTCAATTTACGACGTTAGTGGTGGCCCGACCACGTGTCTGCGTTCTGCAGGTTACGCTATGGGAAGGCGGTGTACATTTGCTACTGAGCGAAAAATAGAAAGAAGCAGTTCATTGTGCTGGGCATTAGGCACAGGGTTTGAACCGCTTTGGCTCTGATTGCACCGAAGCCCAGCGGGCCCGTCGTCTGGCTGCTGTGCGCACAAGACCCCTGGCAGGTAGCGATTGTCTCTTGTTCATCAGATGCAGTCCCCCGCCTCGGCTGCACTGTCCCTGAAACCCGTCTGTCCGTTCCGCCCGGTTGATATTTTCTGCACCTCGGGTTGAGACCGAGTTGAGACATGCACGCAGCATGCCCCCGGTGCGCAAATCATTGGTGGGTTCAGTTCAGGGGGAGGTAGGGCTTGTGTTTGTGCGCGTACTTTTCAGTCTGGAAATTTCAGCACACCCACTCAACCCGCATGCAGCTAACGATAATCAGGCAGGCAGCGCGGGAAACGAAACCTAACAAAGGCGCGTGGTCCAAGGAAAGAAGGAAACAAAAAAAGCCAGGCGGAGAAGAAGCAAGGAAAAGACGTTCTAAATTACATGGTTCGTTGTTCTAGCCCAGAGTGTCTGCTATAGCTAGTAGGAGTCTAGCAGACCAATGCTATTCCACGCAGTAGTCTCTGAGGCTGCCGTTTTCTCCTAATCAAGAACGTGCAACCGCAAGGGCCCGCCCGGGATCAGCATGATGGAGCCAACAGGGAGAGAGAGCCCCATGGAAGCTCCATGGGCAGCTCGAGGCGGGGGGAACTAGCCTGTCGGGCGAGCGAGCAAGACAGAGCAGCACCAGCAATCAATCAATCAGACAGTAGTGAACTGCAGTGCAATAATGGCATGCCAGTCTAGTAGCAGGCAGAACTTTCCATCGGGGTATACTGAGGGGCGTGGACGCGCAATAATAGCGTTGGAGAAGTGCATTTCTGTACTGTACTGTATTATACTACATAGTCTACTGTGGGCAGGAGGGTGGGTGGTACGGTCTGGTGAAAATGAGCTTCCAAACTAATAAAACTCTAAATGGCAACATGAGTGACGGCCAGCCGTCCGTCTCGGTTGAAGTGCAGCAGCGGAATCGAAGGTCCTTCTAGTAGTCGGCAGGCAGCCTGTAGTACCAAGTGGGGGGGGGCAGTGAGGCGATTTCGCTCGCCAGCCCAAGGGATCTGGGCAGGCAGGCTAGTGTTGCCTATCCAGGGAGGGCATCTAAGGGAGCGAGCCATCGTAGCGTAGCATACGCTCTGGCACAGCACTGGGCAATCCGAGCGTAAACCCCCTACATAAAATCTGAGCATATTTTGGGAGCGTGTGCGGATCCGGAGGGTGGTGTTTTCTCTCCCTGCGCAGTCGTGAACTGAACCCAGGGGAAACGATAAGGAGACGAACAAAGAGGAGCGAGCCAAACAATCAATCAATCAATCAATCAACCAGCCGACAATCACTTTTGTGCGCTAGTGCCCTACTCGCGGGCCCCCATCGCTTATAGTGGTTGGTGAAACGGGGCCCAAGATGAAACAGCTGTATATTAGCCATTATTGATAAAAATAAAATAAGCTTGTCATGTCAATCAGCCTTTTTTTTCTAGTTATTAGTATTTTGGGGGGGTGAGGGGGGTCTTGTTCGTTTCTTTTTGTTGCGTTGCTTTTAGCACAGCACCGCCAGGCCAATGCAGGCTGTGCCGGGTAACCCCCCTGGATACGCTGCATAAATAGCACATCCTTGCCGCTGCCATCACACCTTCATTGTACACAGTTTGAACCAATCCAATCCACCATGAGCGACTACGAAGACGAGAGCATTTCCTCCCCCGGAAGCCCTATGCAGATCATGACGACTGTGGGATCCGGCAACAGCAAGCGCAAGGAAGTGATGACGCTGCCGTTGCCGCCCGGCACTTTGCCGCCCCGAAAGCGGGCCAAGACGAAGGACGAGAAGGAGCAGCGACGGGTGGAGCGTATTTTGCGGAACCGCCAGGCTGCACATGCGTCGCGAGAGAAGAAGCGCAAGCATGTTGAGGAGCTGGAGAAGCGCTGTGTTGTGCTGGAGGAGGAGAATCGGGACCTGTCTGCCAGAGTTGAGCAGCTGGGAGCGGCCAAGGCGTTGGTGCTCGCCAAGAATAGCGAGGCGATTGATAAGATTGGGCGGCTGTTTGCGGACATTCGCTCGGGCAATGTCAAGCAGATTGACGCTTTTGATTTGAATGATATTTTGATCAAGGAGGAGGACTTGGAGGTTGTGGCTGCGGCCACTGCCAGCCCCAAGCAGGAGGAGTCTGTCGAGCAGGGGGAGGACGATGTGGCTGACGAGACGGAGAACGATGAGGCTGGGGTGCGAGCACCCACGCCGGACTCGCTTATTTTGAGCACTTTTACGGCGCCCTCGCTGTCCTCGTCGGTGACGTCGTCACCCCTTGGCTCGTCGTCGTCGGACGACTATGAAGAATATGAGGATGGAAGCACTCTTCCGCCCTCGGAGTTTGTGTCTTTGTTTGAGACATCTAGCCTGACTCGAGCGCATCATCCAGCAGCGGTGGTGTCTTCGTTTATAGACCAGCAGCGTCGGTCAGTAGCTTGGATGGACTCTTTTTCAAGGACTCTGCTTCGAAGGACGTGGAGTTTATGCTAGGAGATGCCAACTATGGCAATATGTTTGATGAGAATAGTATGGTTTCCCTGTATGGAGACTTTGACCAGTAGGGTGGTTTTTTGTGGTTATTTTGTTTATGGTTAGTACTCTTCTCTGGTTTGGATCCGCTTCTGCTTTGAATGCTGCGCCAACGGGCCGCACGTGGAGGAGAGGGCAGGTACGCTTTTTTTTTTATCATGGGATTATTTGTCGAACGTTGAAAGTGCATATGGCGCGCCCTCCAGCAGTGGTGAGGCAGCGACTGGCCAATCCGTCCAAATGTCTTGTGTCTGCGTATTTGCTCTCTTCTTGGCCCAGTGCAATATTCTTTGGGATGCGCTTGAGGAAACTAGAGCAGGGCATGCCAATGACATGCACCCCTTTCACCCCACCAGTGTCCTTGGCTCTGTGCGTTATTATTTATTGTATATACAAAAAAGCATCCTGTGCGCAGCCTAGAGCTGCGACGGACTAACGACTGGTGTCGTTTTAATTTATGGCGTTGCCAACCAAATGTTTGTGTCGATATTCCCCTGTAGCTTACATCCATGCCTGCTCCTGTAGATCAGGAGATCCCCCGCCCCTTTCTGGGGGATTATATCCAGCCCAGCAGAGACTCCGATTGACGGTTCGTAAGATAAGAGCGGATCCCCAAAAGAAGAATCACAATTTGATCCAGTCCGACTCACAATCAGGTCTGTCACAGTCAGCTCTGTTCCATCCCTCCCCCCGAGCAAGATTGTACGGCACCGTATCTAAATGCTGGGACTGCCGCCCAGAGGAGAGGGATTATTTTGAAAATCTTACGTGCCGGCACATTCGAGGGCGAGGGGATGTTTGGTTCAAACCTTGTTTTGCTCGCTAATATGCCTATATATAAACCCAGAACAAATTGAACAAGACAAACACCTAAATTAAGTTGGGGCGCCGATCGAGAGATCAGAGCACGGCTCGGGCGGACAAGTCAGGCAAGAATTAGGAAATAAACCGAAACCAAGAACATCTAATAGGTAAATATTCAGGTACCTTTCCTTGCGCTTGCGTGCGCTTGCGTTGGTGTGCTGATGCTATCTGGATTTGTCTCCTGGCAGGGCTGGAATGCAGCGGGTGTACAGCGGGTGCGTACGCAGGGGTGGTGGATCTGACCGAGGGAATGGAGCGTAGAATGAGATGTGTGAATATTTCAGAATTCCGCTGATAGATTGATACATAAATATTATTTTTTTTTCTGGCAAAAATTTTGATTTTGATACAGCTGTTGCAGGCAAATGCCTAGGCAGCCTGTTTTCTTTTTTTCAAGTAGGAGAATAGTTTTTTGGAGAACCACATTTTGCTAAACGATAAAAGACAATGAAAAAAAAATTGCTTCTACCATTAGCGGTTGGCTTGTGTCAGGTACCAGCACGCCTGTTGATAAGCGAGTGGGACATAATGCTTTTAAACGTGTAAAGCGATTCGGTTCAATGCAGAGAGAGTAGCCAACATGGAAGCCTTGGAGACATCCTCGTGGATTCCAACACCCCATTCAATGTAGCTCTTCTGGTTCTCACCGGGAGGGGTGACCAGGAACTGTAGATAAGTGGCAGCCTTTGTACCAGAGCCCTTGCCGATGGCATGCTCGTTATAGGTTTGGACTTCCAGAACGATTCCCAAGGAGCTCTTGATGGCATCAGTAAACGACGAAATAGGTCCGTTACCCTTACCGGAGATCTCCACAGGCTTCTTGTCGTGGATGATGGTGGCAGTGAGCAGACGGCTGTCTTTGTTCTCCTTGTCAGTGATGATATCAAAGGTCTCGAGGGCATAGGGGTGGTTGGACTGGTCCTCCTGCAGGAAGAACTCAGACTCGAATAAATCAACCAACTCGTTGGACTTGAGCTCTCGGCCCTTGAACTCGGCCTGGGTCTGCACGATTCGAGAGAAGGCAACCTGAAGTCCACGGGGAAGATCCAGATCCAAGGATCGCAAAATGATCCAGGCAGCTCCACCCTTTCCAGACTGAGAGTTGACTCGGATCACAGCCTCGTAGGTTCGGCCAATATCAGCAGGGTCCAGGGGCAGATAGGGCATGCACCAGTGGGGCTCTGATTTGGACTGTTCGACCTGAGAAGAGCGTCTGGAGAAGCCCTTTTTGATGGCATCCTGGTGGGATCCCGAGAAGGCACACACAACCAAGGATCCTCCGTAGGGGGCTCGGGGGTGGACGGGGATCTTGTTGCACTTTTCAACAATGTCGACAACCGAGGTGATATCGGAAAAGTCGAGGTTGGGGGAGACGCCCTGGGTGTAAAGGTTGAGAGCCAGGGTCACGAGATCGACATTGCCGGTTCGTTCACCGTTGCCAAACAGGCAGCCCTCGACTCGGTCGGCACCACCCATCTGGGCAAGTTCGGCAGCAGCCACGGCACAGCCTCGGTCATTATGAGGATGCAGAGATACACAGATCTTTTCCCGCTCGGAAACGTGGGTGCAGAAGTACTCAATCTGGTCAGCGTAGACATTGGGAGTGCTCATTTCCACAGTGGCCGGCAGGTTGAAGATGATTGGGGTTTCCTCGCTGGCATTTCCCCAGGCCTGCTTGACGGCCTCGCAGATTTCGACGGCAAAGTCGATGGGGGTGTCTGAGAAGGTTTCGGGGGAAAACTCCAGGGCCCACTTGGTGCCAGCCTGGGCAGGGTCGTCGACGGTCAAGGACCGCACCAGCTTGATGCTCTTGACGGCCAGCTGCTTGGCTTCCTGTTCGGTCATTCCGAAAATGACATCACGGAACAACGGAGAGGTGGCCAGGTAAACATGGATGATGGCCCGCTTGGCACCGCTGACCGAAGCGACGGTTCGTCGGATCAGCTCCTCTCGGCACGGGGTCAGGACCTGGATCCAGACGTCTTCGGGAGCCGTCTGGCAGGCATACTGGGTGAAGTCAAAGTCGGTCTGGGAAGCCGAGGGGAAGGCCACCTCGATCTCCTTGTAGCCGATTTCCACGAGTTTGGCAAAGTACTCCTTTTTCTCCTCGACGCTCATGGGATCAGGCAGGGACTGGTTGCCGTCCCGCAGATCGGTCGACAGCCAACGGGGCGCCTTGTCCAGGGTCTTGGACGGCCAGGTCCGCTGAGGGAAGTTGAGAGGCTCGAACTTTTTGTATTTGGTAGAGGGGTCTTTGAGCATGGGCATTTTTGCAGGCAGCACGGGGGGGTATGAGCTGAAAAACGTGGAGGTGGAGGAGGTTTATATGTGTGATTTTTCAGAGGTGGGTGAAATGACTAAATGCGATGCGCGGCTGAGGGGGTACGCAGAAAAGCGCTGTGATTCTGTGAAAAATCGCTTTGCTTTCACTCCACCACTACTCCTCCGCCGCCGGTAGCCGGGACAAATTCGTCGGAACCACCACACATTGGGGCAATACACGGACCGCACATAGCCTAGCCAACTGAGGGGACCATCACCGTAGCCCATCACTGAACATTAGAACATTAGTTAGTAGCAGCAGAATCAAAAAATGGCTCCACGCAGAGTCAAGAACGTGGCCATCACCCGGCCAATTGTATACGGCAACATTGCAGTGCCGCTAACGGACGAGGAAAAGGCGGATCCCAAGCAGTCGATTTCGCCGGACCACAGCCACCGGTGGACGATATTTGTGCGGGATCCCACTGATCCAAGCGTCAAGCTGGACTATTTCATTAAAAAGGTGATTTTCAAGCTGCACGATACGTATCCGCAGCCGTCGAGATCAATTGAGCAGGCGCCGTTCGAGGTGACGGAGACGGGCTGGGGAGAGTTTGAAATCTCCATTCGTATATTTTTTGCGACCCAGGCTGGTGAGAAGAATGTGCTGCTGTACCACAAGCTCAAGTTGCACCCGTACGATTTGCCTGCGGGAGAAGAGCCCAAGCCACAGGTGGTGGAGAGCTATCTGTACGATGAGCTGGTGTTCAACGAGCCCACCGAGGCCATGTTTGAGATTCTGACCAGCAAGCCGGGGTCGTTACTGCCGGCCAAGACTGACAAGGACCATCCGTACAGCCAGCAGGCCGAGAACGAGGAGATGGATCGCCTGAGCAAGGCTCTGGAGAGTGTGTTTCAGCAGGTGCAGAAGACCAAGGAGCGGATCAAGAAGCTGGAGGGCCAGCAGGCAGCCAAGGTGGAGTAGGCAGTATCTCGCTCCCTGACTGGTTGCTCGAGCTGTATCTCTGTCAAATCTGGTCCTTTTCTCGTCTCGTCTCGTCTCGTCTCCGTCTAAATCTACGTCTGAATCTACGTCTCCGTTTCCTGTTTGTATTGGTAGCTGCTGCTGCTACTGCTATACTGCTACTGCTATACTGACTGCTGCTACTGCTACTGCTGCTACTGCTACTGCTCTACCCAGTCCCACATTGTACACTTTCAACTACCCCGAGTAGTAAGTCAATCGCCTTCTGGTTTCCCCTCGGACCTGCACGTTGAGTTTGTGAAAACTTCAGTGCACTCCCCATGTTGGCACAGCTCAGCACGCCAAGCCGGCCGCGCTTCGCTTCTACTGTCATATGCACCTTCGGCTGCAAGAGCATGCTTCCCCCCGCCGTTTCGTCAAATTCTGCTGGCTGCTGAGCTCGGCTTCAACTTGGGTGCAGCGGTGCATTTCGCTTGCGCTGGCGGGTCCACTCGCACTGCGTTCACGCGTGCACCCGTGCACTATTTTTCACTCCTCCCAGTGTGCACGCACTCTGCCACCTCACCACCACCACCTGCACCACCACTATCAACATGGACAAAATCAACGAAGCCACTGCGCGCGTGTCGCAGTACACAAAGCTGTATCAGGTGTATCTGGATAAATCGGTGCCACATGTCGTGGAGCGATGGATTGCGTTTGCCGTGCTGCTGCTGCTGTTTCTGTGCCGCATCGTCCTTGCCGAGGGCTGGTATATTGTGTGCTACACGCTGGGTATCTACCTGCTGAACCTGTTTCTGGCCTTTCTGCAGCCCAAGTTTGATCCCTCGCTGGAGCAGGAGATTCGCGACCAGGACCTGGAGGAGGGCGAGAGCCTGCCGACCACAGAGGAGGAAGACAAGGCCGAGGAATTCCGACCCTTCATCAGAAGGCTCCCGGAGTTCAAGTTCTGGCACTCTGCTACCCGAGCCACCGTTGCCGGCTTGCTGGCCACCATGTTCTCGATATTTGACATTCCTGTTTTCTGGCCCATACTGCTGATTTACTTTATCATTCTGTTCACCTTGACCATGCGACGCCAGATTCAGCACATGATCAAGTACAGATACCTGCCCTTTGACCTGGGAAAGGCTCGATACAACAGGTCGGCATAATAAATGCGCGTGGCGCATGTACTCTGCGGTGCGTAATGCCACTGCTGCTGCGCAGCCAGCCTACCGGGGCTCCCTGCAGTCTGTCATGAAACCACAAGCATTGTAAAATCAAAAGGAGCAACGAATTGACCAGGGGTGGCCCTATATAGCCTTCCCCGCCCTAACCACGCCAAATGGCGAGCCAAGACGATCTTGCCGCTCGCTCGCCTATATAATGAGTAGAACTAAAGAT
This sequence comes from Zygoascus sp. PK3305, assembly GCA_023628935.1. Taxonomy (NCBI): domain Eukaryota; kingdom Fungi; phylum Ascomycota; class Dipodascomycetes; order Dipodascales; family Trichomonascaceae; genus Zygoascus; species Zygoascus sp. PK3305. The sequence goes on from JAMAJS010000003.1 coordinate 280,899, forward strand.
ATGCGGTGCATTGTAAGAAGCGAAGCGAGTCTGTCAGACCTCCAAACTGTAAAGCTGTAATGTAACTATGGGAAATATGGGAGCCTTGGAGTCTACTCTGGGCATGATAGCAGGTTACCCTAGTAATCTAATGTGTGCATGAGAGCATGAGAGCGGGAGTGCATGAGCCTGAAAAGTTTGAGCTTGGATACGATAGCGATAGCGATGGCTCAGCAACCTGTAGATTAGCTATACAGGCAGATGTGGACAATAGAAATTGAAGGTATACTAATTCCATGCATATTCGACAGCTATAGCTATGATATTTTTCTCAGATTATTGATGTGACGGCTTGGCTTTCGTTAGCTGATTAGTACCAGCTGGTTCGCAGCCGCATTTGCTCGGCACCCGGGCCAGCATCTCGCGCTCACCTGGCGTGATATGAGCAGTGCATCGTAGCAGAAGGGCAATGTAGAGGGAAATAGGACTTAGAGCAGAAGCGACCTGACAATTCACATTGGTTTTGGATTGATTCTTGGTATTTTCTCAATTTTTTTCCATTATTTCAGTTCAACAGCGTGTAGTAACCGTCGTAACTTCGGGCTGATCTGGCCAGCCCAGGCTAAACCTTAACTTAGTGTGATGCGGTAAAACTACCGGAAGAATGAGTTTTTGGGGCAGGGTGCTAATAATGTATGAAAAGAGTAGTTTAACTATATATAGAGAGGTCAAATCAATGTTGGCTACGTTTCATTCTTGGTGTAGAAATTTGTCAATGGACACATTGTCAAAGCCAGACACCAATGATTCGCTACGAACTTGTCAGCGCCAAGTAAGTAAGTACTGTGTTATCTTTATTTTGAATCTACTGGTGATAATCAAGTCAGTCAAGTTTCTCTGTCGATCGCCTGGCTTGGCTCTGACCCACGTTCCGTGTTACACATTCTATATCCGCTTGCATAACGCTGACCAAGCCGGCACCAGCAGAAGAGAGCCAGGTTTGGCTTTCGTAATTTATAGATTTGTGAAAGACTATGTAAGCCTCAGCTGAGACTAATCCAATCATGCAACCAAGAAGAGTAGTACTCTGAGACTCTCCGTAGAGGGGAGAAAGGCTGGGAAGATCATATTGGCAAGTACGTGCAGAGGCCCCAGAAGACCTGCGCTCTTGTTCCTTTTACATGTTTTACATACTTTTAATATGGATAATGACAAGCTTTGATGGCTCTAGTGAGTCGGGCCTAGGTGGGTTCAGTTGACAGATGCCGCCAGCCGCACCATCCTCCAGCCGCACGTTAAGCGAACCTCCATCAGAGAACGTAAGCGCAGAGGCCGAGGGAGTTATTGCAGCAATCGAAGGGATGCACAGGAGAGTGAAGAGTTCGGAGGTTTGTCATCATTCTTAGTGTATGTAGTCGTTTTCTTGTAGAGATGTGTACTGCTGAACAGTGAGCCTCCGGCAAAGTGGTACAAATGGGCAGACTCACACACTATACAGATGAACTTGGACAGACGCAGCCAATACGAGAGCGGTAAGTATACACAAAGACTCTTTAAGCGCTGGTGGCTGCATGCGCACAGGATTTCAACTTTGAAGCTGAGAGCTGTACGCAGCACTATGCTGTGCTGGGCTGTGCGTGCTGCTGAGAGAGGCTGTGTTCTTGCACGCACTGATACAAGTAAGTTTTCTTCCGTGCATGGGCCCAGACCGCTTGAGTCATCTGGTACTCAGCGGTGAGGCCTTGTCTCACTGCTGCGTATACGCGGCATGGGTTAGACAGGGGGCTTGGACAAGAAGGGACCCAGACTGGCTCTTGAGGGCCTGGCCCGGAGCCGGGACTGCGGCGCAGTACGGTACATAGTCATGGGATTCGTTGCGATAAGGACAGACAGACATGATAGCAGAGTTGCCGAGGCTGGGGGGGAACAGAGGGGCAGTGAGGCCGAGTAGCTGAGCCATTTGCTCTAAAGTCTATCGCAGCGGTGCAGGTTAATGGGCTAATGGTCTTGCGCCAGCAGCAAGCAATCAAGCCAGACCAGCAAGCAAGGCTACGTACGAGCCACGCACGATGGCAGCAGGCAAAACAAGCAAGCGGAATTTGGCCGACCTGACCTGACGAGAAAAGGACCAGCCCTGGACAGTGCAACGATTGTGCAAAGACTTGAATTAAATTAAGGGCAGTGAGTGACTGTTCCTAGATGTACATTAAATCTGTGCAGATGTGTGTTAAAGTTACAGAGTGCCAGTTTGGTGCAAAGTGCGGCTGCAGCCAGCTAGCCAGCCAATTCTGCAACCCCGGCCGCCGGAGATGAGACACTAGCAGCGATGCACCCCAGATAGGCATTCAAGCGCAAACGCAGCACTGGCGGAGCAAAGCAAAGCAAACCAAAGATGCAGTCGGTAATGCCACAGTGCTAGGATACACCCGGAAACGTCACAGTCTTGGACTTGTTGTCGTAGCACGTGCCGCCGTGCCAAGAGAACCGAGCCCAGCCTGTAGAGAGAAGAGCTTGCCTGAGCTCAGCTCAGCTGAGATCCCAAGACAACCAACCCAGGTCTGCCAAGGCACGTGCCGGCTAGCGGACGGACACAATAACCCGCTGGTCACGATGGCATGAAATCCAGCCTGCCGCGGAGGAAAGACTGTCAGGTCGGTCGCCTGATGTGTCGGTCGGCGGCGCTGGATCTGTCCGAGTCCGAGTTGCGGTGCGCAGAGCTCAGCTGAGGCTGGGAGGTGCAAGCGGACCTCCGTACGCTGATGCTTATTCCCCCACAATACCTATTTCCTCCGCCGGTGGCAACTAAATCCGTCAGTCGGGGTCCGCCAAGGCACTGCACGCGAGAGCTGAGCCAAGTGAACTAAGGCCCGCCCGGTCGGGCTACGCTACGCTACGGCTATGCTATGCTGGTGGCGGATCCTGGGGGCCCGGCCAGCGAGCGGTACTCACGCACGCACGCACGCACGCCAGCCTGGTCTGTTCGTCACGGCTCACGGCACGTAACGGCCTGGAATAGCGCTTGTTGATTTTTTTTTTTTTCTGGTTTCGTGGGGGGGGTGTTCGATTCGCGCGCGCACCTCCGGTTTGCGGTGCCGGGAATTGCTTGCTTCGGGCCGTGCAAGCAATTTTTTTTTTTGGCTTTGGGTTGGCTTGAGTCCCGGCACGGCAGCGACAAGCTAGCAAAATAAGGTTTGAACGCCAACAGAGCCGGTCGCCAGCAGGAAGGGCCAGACAAAACAAGAGAAACAAAATGAAGAAACGAAGAATTTATGACAATGATTCATTACTATTTACAAAATAAATATATTGTCGGCGTTCCAAGCGCCGGATTAGTGGGGTGAAATGTGGGATGATGATATGCAAAGCGGAGGAAACAAACATGGTCTGAGCAAGTCCGGTCGGGTTGAGCTAGAGAGAGGCGCTCGCTCGCTAACCAGGCCATGACATTTAGGCCGTCATGGCCACCAGCGAGGATGCGCTGCGGAACTCGTCGTCGTCGTCGGCAGCGACAGCGGCAGATGTGACAGTGATGTCGCTGTAGGAGATGCCAGAGGATGCGAGCTTGTCTTCTTCTTCAATGACAGGCATAGGGTTGAAGTAGTGGTGCAGAGAGGTCACCTCGTAAAACTCGTCACGAATGTCGGCGGTGTCGTCGTCCAGCTCGACCGAGTCGTCCGAGTCTTCCGAGTCCGAGTCATACTCCTCAATGGCGCCATAGTCGTAGTCATCGTCGTCCGAGTAGTCATCGTCGTATTCGACATTGTTGTTGTACACGGCAGGCGAGGCAACGGGAGCAGCGGCAGAGTCTCGAGCGGCAGCAGGCAGAGCAAACGTAACCTTGGTGGCAGCAGCAGCCTTCTGCTTCTGCTCCGAACGGTGAGCGGCTAGCGAGTCCATCAGGTTGTCCAGCAGGTTGGCATGCGACACCAACACACGCAGGTTGTGGTCTGGACGGCTGGCCTCGCGGGTCAGCTTGGAGCGGGCCCGGGCGGCAAGGATATAGGTATCGGCGAGATTGGTAGAGGAAAGCATTGTTTCACAGGCGGAGATAGGCAGTTGTATGTGTGAGAGTAGAAAGAGATCAATGTAGGCAAGCAGGCAGGCAGCGCGCTTATCTTGTTAGCTTGTGGATATCTGAGACGAGACCTGAGAAGGATGAGGGATGACCAGGTGCGGACACGGATATATATATATATGTGTGGGTCGGAGATGGGATGACTAAACTTGGTGATGACAAAAGCCGGATCCCCGAAACCGTTAGAAATTGGGAACACCCCCCGGAAAAAGCAAAGGCTTAATAATGATGGTGGACTTAGCAAGCCAAACCCCGCGGGTGCGGACACTTGTATCTCCGGGCTGTACGAGCTGGAGTTAATTTGAGTTTGAAAAAAGCTGCCTACCGCTGGGCTTGCTGGCTACCGCCGAGCTGAGCTGAGCTGCTGTCTAACGACTAACCAACTTGCCTATCGCCGAGCTGAGTTGCATACTACTGCTGATGGAGGGCCTGGCTGGCGGCCGGAAACACCGGCCGACGTGGGACCAGTTTGGCTAGCAATACAAGGATTCTTTCTGATCGCAAAGCGCGCAGCCTCACCACCGGCTCCCTGGCCCCGTGCGGTGCGGTGCGCGCTTTCAGTCATTCGGCCTGCCAGGGTCCCCCAGCCAGGCTGGGACGGCGCCGGGCACAAAGGAGGTCCGTTTGGTTGCGGCTGCTTCAGCCCCGGCACCCGGGGGGCCACCATCGCTGGCTGCCTGCCGTATTGGCAGGTGGGCACAAGCCAAGCCAGAGGCATTTGCGCACCTTCTCTGCGAATACGCACACGCGCGCAAAATGCTGCTGGGCGTGCTGCGTTTTGCTGCGTTGAGCTGCTTTGGAGCTGCGAGCTGCTTACGGGGGAGGGAGCACGGTCGGTTGACTCACTGTTTGGTTGGTCTTGTTGGCTTTTTTTTTTTTTTCGTTTAATGGGGGACTACCTGCTTGCTGGGTTGTTGCAGCCGCTCGGCCGTTGAGAGACCGAAGTGCTAGGACAAGTGCCGCACGCAGCGGCGGGCGCCTTATGCACGCAGATATTCTTCTAGGCAGCGTCGACCGACGGACGGCTTGGGCTTGGCTCTGGTTTCTTTTGTCGGACATGTATTTGTTTTATTTGCCTCGTTTTATTATTTTGTCTGCTATCTCAATCGCTCTTTAGGTTTTTCGCTGTTGTTGTTTTTTTTTCTTGGTCACCTCGCCATAGCATGCCATGCCTGTGCTGTGCAATGCAATACTATCCCACACTAAACCATGCATGCCAATACCACGCCAGGGGGAAAAGGGCGGTCAGGCCATGCCATGCCATGCCACTGCAGCACCGCGTGGGGCACCATTGAATTGGATTATCGTGTCCTGCTTCCCGATACGGCAGACTGTGCAAAGTAATGGTATATGCGTGCGTGCGTGCGAGCGTGCGTGCTGAGTGAGCCAGCGAGCGAGCGTCCCCTATCAATGGCAATGGTGCACCTTGCATTGCATTTTGCGTGTGGACAACTACTATTACCGGTGCTGCTGACACATCTTGGGAGCGAGCGAACGAACCAAAGAGCCAAACTCCACCAAAACACTGCTCAACTTAGTAATGTAATTGGCAAATTGGGAAGTTGCGCTGCGCAGCCCAGCAGGGTTCCGCTGATTAAGCGGATTGGATTACCAAGCGACCGACTGATGCACCAGCCAGCCAAACGAAGCTCTATCCCGCTGGGCTTGCTCGTATACGCAGCAACCACAACTCGGTCCACGCCAAGTCAAGTCAAGTCAGGCCAGATAACTGTATCGCACAGGTCGGTCGGTGCATGCGTGCATGCGTGTACTCTTGGCTTGCGAGGCAGGTAGGCAGGCCTGTACCTGGCCAAGCAGCATGGCGCCAGCACACGCCTTGACAGGCAGCCACAGACCAGCGGTGCGGCGCCGCACTGGCTTGTGCGGGTCTGTGTTGAACTGAGCCAACCTAACCCAACCCGACCCAGTGGAGGAGGTTGGGTTGAGTGGAGTGGAGTTGAGTTCAGTTGAGTTCAGTTGAGCTGAGGGGAGCTGAGCCGCTGAATACGATAGATGGTGCTGATGGCGCTGTTTGTCAGTCACACAGGGACCGGCCGACCAACGCAGCAGGCTCAGCTCAGCTCAGCTCAGCTCAGCTGATTCACCCCCTGGCTGGCCTGGTCTGGCATGACTTTACTTGGCTTTTGGGATCTACTGGGCTTGAATTGAATCGCACATACCTGATAATGGCGCGACTTTGGGACCGCTGTGCGATCGTCAAGTCGTGCGGTGTTTTCTTTGTCCACAGGCCGATCGGTGCCCCTTGGCAATTATGAGCTGAGGTGCAATCAGTCTGGCCTGATGAAAAACTGTGCGTGCACGCGCGCGCACCCCAATCGGTGTGTAGCCAAGCTGCGCCTAGCGCAGGCAAAAAAGCATATCGAGCTATAGATAGGCGCCTGAGCGCAATAGCTTGGGGGCTCGGAAGCGAAATATTCCCTTCCGCTCCCATGGTCTATAATCTAGACTCTCTGGCTGCAGGACGTGCGCCGCGCCCAACTCGTTTTGTTTGTGTGTGCCTGCAGCTCAGATTGAGATAAAGTGGATGCCACGCCGCACGGCTCGGATTCAGCTGTGCCAGGTGCGGCACCTGTGTCCATCTTGTCTTGTCTGTGTTTTAGTGGCAGTCGAAATGAGTATATGGGCGGTATGGCAAATCAAATCGAAGAGGAGGCGGCTGGTCGGGCAAGATAAAATAAAACTATAGGCAAAGTGGGCGGCGCAGGGCTGCAGGTCTTTCCGGTAGTGGCTTGGCTTCTGCTGGAGACTCGACCGACGGACGGGTTGGCTGGGTGGACCAAAGCATGCTAGCCACTGTTGGCGTTGTGGGGTAGAGTGGCTTGTGGTGAATGAACTACGTCCGTCGGCAGGCAGCTAGGCCACAGCTAAGGCGTTTGTAGAGCGGGGATTAATAAATAATTGGGTCTAGACGTAAGCTATGTGTGTTCATATTAGGGGAAAGGGTTGACTTGGTCTTATGATAGCACAGAGCAAGGGTGAAAGCGCTGCTGGTGCAACTGCTGTTGTCCATCCATGGCAAAGCCAAAAAAATGCTTGCCAATGCTTGCGCTGAGTGAAACATTCTTCAATGCAGCATGGGAGACAGATGACAGCTACAAAGAAAACTTTGATTCGGCACACTGTGTAGCGACGTGTTCTACATTCTTCAATGCACATGGGAGACAGTACCTCTAGGAGCGCAACAGGTGGTGGTGCATCGAGCTGCGCTGCACAAGACTACAGGAAGCAGCAGGCCAACAAGCTGTTTGTGCTCTGCTATAGATAGATTTTTTTCCCCCCGCTATCTCATTTATGACGTAGCGATTACGAAATGCCAGTAATGATGTCAATAGTCATTGCTGCTATTTTCACCCTAGGCCAGCGTGCTGAAAGCCCTCGGATATATCCAGTGGAGGCATATATGAGGAGGGGAGGAAAAATACGCATGGGCTCGGCTCCTGTGAGCTAATAATATGCTTATCCCTCAGTAGTATCTAGTCAGCACGGCTGTCAGTCAGACGTATGCAGTTCATCAACAGAGCAATAAAAGGAGCAATAAAAGTCCATGTCCAGCAGTGCGCGGTACGCGGTACGCGGTACGGCAGCGGAGTAATAAAAGCCAAGCAGCAGCGGAGTAATAAAAGTCAAGTCAGGAGTTCTCTGAGCTGGCAGTCTACGCTGGAAACGTACGTCGTAGCCCCTATCCAACACAATAAGGTGAGTGATAGGGTAGGTAGTGTAGCCACCATGGCTCGATGGAGAACCTAGGCTTTAAAATGTCCAGACCAGCCTGTTGGTGGTGTGCTGATGTGTTGTGCTGTGCTGTGCTGTGCTGTGTTGTTGCTGTGCCACTGTTGGTGGTGTGCTGTCTGTGCAGCACCGAGCAGCTCAGCACCGAGTTTAACCATGCAAAGTATCGGGCCGAAAGCTGCTCATGCTCGCCAGTTATGCCCTAGTTGTGCGTAGTGTAAGCGGCGCTGGCAGATTGAGCTGAGCAGGCGGTTTCGTGGGTGCGTGCGTGCGGGCCCGAGCCTGAGCCGCACCAAAGTCGCACAATCCACACCAGTGCCAAACAAAGCGACAAACCGGCCGAAAACGACCAGAATAAACAGGGGTTCTGGAGCGAGCCAGCGCCGCAGCCAGGACGCCCCGGCCAGACAGACTGCCAGCCTTGCACCGCTCAGTCCAGTCCAGGCAAGGCAGGGATGAGCCGGGCGCCTATTTTTATTTTTACAATGCTAGCAGGTCGGTAGAGAAGAGACGTGTCCTGCAGCTGGGCAGCCCGATCGTCTTGTCTATGGCTGCACACGCAGATTGGGGGGAATGCGTGCTGGTAGGCAGGGGCATCGGGGGTGCGTGCATATACAGCGAGCGACCTCAGCAGAACACACAAACTCCGGCATCCCAAGACTAGCGCAAGCGCAATGCAGCAGCAGCGTCGCGTAGTAGCGTAGTGTCGCTAGCATAAGCACCATGCCCATGTACAGTACTGTTCTAGATGCAGTGGTAGTGGTGGATGAGGACAGTACTCTGTACCATGCTATGGCGCACTGTACCGGCTGGCAGGCTCAACCGGCTAAATGCCATTTGGGGGGGGTGGTGGTACCGTACCTTTTTCTGTTAGTTATTATGCTCGCTCCATCTATTTTCCACTGGATTTGATATTCCTCATTATAGTGTATGCTATTTCAATTTTTTTTTTCTTCTTTTTCTTCGGCTTAATTTTCATTATGTTTGTTTTATGTTATTTTATTTTTATTTTTACATATATTATTTTACTTTTCTTTCCCTTAGTATGTTACTTTTTTTTTTTTTTTCTTGGGTAGTTATTGTCTGTTTACAAAATGTTTATTGTTTGTTTAGCCCGCCGATAGAGTATCAAATGGCAGTGGATGGTTTGCGGCAAAGCAGGCGGGTTGCCCAAGCAACTCTCACAACAAACAAACATGGAAAGCATGCAGCTTTTACCATTCACCACCATTCATTTTTTTCTTGCACTCAGGAGCGACGACGGACTGGAACGCACGCACAAATAAACTGAGGATGGCCAGCATAAACGACGAGAATTATCGGTCGAGGCTGCAGCAGGCGCAGGCGGTCAAGCAGAGTGCCATTGCGGCCGCAGCGTCGGCAATGGGTGCGGGCACCGGGGCTCGTTCCGGGGCTGGAGCTGGTGCCCAGCGAAGGGCCTTTCAGAACATCACAAACACTGCCAGGGACTTGAAGGAGCAGCAGCGGGCAGCGGGCGGCAAAGCGCAGCAGCAGACGCTGAAAAAGCAGCAGTCGGCGGGGCTTGTGTACCAGGATCAGGCACAGGTGCAGTTGCCAGTGACGGTGGAAATTGTCGATCCTGCCCAGGAGGACATGGACGATAAGGAGGACTCCAACGATGAAACCGAGGAGGAAATGCTGGAAGACGAGGAGTTTGAACAGGACGAGTTTGAGCAGGAAGACGAGGATGCAGAAGACGAGGATGAAGAAGATGACGACGACGGAGAGCTGCCGTTCTGGGCTGCTACCGTCCAGGACAGCTCGGAAATGGCGCTGGTGGTGGCTGACTTCTCCTGCAAACCAGGCATCTGGGACGAGGAGGACGAGGACACCTACGACATCTCCATGGTGGCCGAGTATGGTGCCGAGATCTTCGAGTACATGCGGGAGCTGGAAATGGGCATGTTGCCGGACGGCAATTACATGGAGCGGCACGAGGAGATCCACTGGGGCATGCGCAAGGTGCTGCTGGACTGGATCGTCCAGGTGCACGGCCGGTTCCACCTGCTGCCAGAAACGCTGTTTTTGGCCGTCAACTACATGGACCGGTTCCTCACCATCAAGTCCAACGTGTCGACCAACAAACTGCAGCTGGTCGGCGCCGTGGCCCTATTTATCGCTGCCAAGTACGAGGAGATCAACTGCCCGTCCGTCCAGGAAATGGTGTACATGGTCGAAAACTTGTTTTCCGCCGAACAGATCCTCAAGGCCGAGCAGTACATGATCAACCTTTTGGATTTCAAGCTGGGCTGGCCGGGGCCCATGTCCTTTCTGCGCAGAACCTCCAAGGCCGACGACTACGAGCTGGAAATCAGAACTCTGGCCAAATACCTGCTGGAAATCACCATCATGGACCAGGAGTTTGTGGCCTGTCCTCCTTCGTACCTAGCCGCTGCCGCCCACTGCATGTCGAGAATAATGCTCGAACGGGCTCCTGCGTGGTCCGACGCTCATGTCTTCTTTGCTGGCTACACGTTCAACCAGCTCAAGCCCGGTCTGCGCATTCTCTGGGACTGCTGCAAGCACCCTGAACAGCACCACAAGGCCATTTTCCACAAATACCAAGACCGTCGTTTCCGCCGAGCAAGTCTATATGTGTCGCAGTACCTGACAAGTATGGACTATGAGCTCCCCTCTGCATTGAACTAGGGGTCTGCCCGACCGATCTTACAAACTGCGAGTCCAATGCGACTCTCATCCATTGCATCTTTTTCCTCCCCCCTCCCCCTCCTCGAGTGATTTTTTTTTTTTAATACCCAAGCAGTGCAGTGCTTTTGCTTGTGCCCTGCTTTAGCCTACTGCTGCTGGCTGGTCACTCTGGATCCCAAATCCAGTGGACACCAGATCAAATCAATCAACCCCGCACAACAAATGCGATGCAATGCGCAGTCTCTGACGACTTGAACTTTCAGAAAGAATTATATATATAACACTCTGCTCCCAGATGCCTCGATGGATCTGTGCTTCGTGTAGAGCTAATAACATGTTATGCTAATTGCAGTATTGGCCCGCCTCTTGCTGCCAAATGACTCCAGCAGCCCAGCCAGCAATATGCTTGCGCACAAACTGTTTTCTTCGCCGCCGCCCGGGCTTACCGACACAAAACGTAGAAATACCCTGGTTTCCTGTAGGGTGCACCCTAGGCGGCACGTTGCCTATTGTGGCGGTCCATTAATTCTTGCTTGGCCGTAGTAACGAGACTTTTTGCCTGTTTGGAGACACCGCCGCACCGATCTGCGGCGGTATTAAATTCCTCGACATCCAGGGCGCACGCCGCCATGGCAGAGTGCGGCGCCGGAGCCTTGTAAATAGATAGAGACAGCGCAGTAACCTAATAGGAGGGTGCCACTACATAGATATATATGCTTTGCCAGATGGTTTGGGTCGGTTGGCGTGGGTTGCGTCGCTGCAGTCAAAGCAAGCATGATGTTCTCCATTTGTGGGGGAGCAAGCCAGCAGCAAACCACAGCCGGGAAAGTGTGGGATAGAATGAGCGCAGCAGCTTAGGACACAAGGATGGATGCGGGGCCTGACGTTTGGGATCGGAACGGAGACCCAGGCCGATCTGCGGAGGTGGCAGATAATATTTGTGCCCCGTCAGCCTTGCACCGAAGCAGACAGACCGCGTCGCATATGAGTGAGCGGAGCGTGTGTGCGCAGCCTCAGACGATGAGGCGCATGGCTACGCAAATGTCTCGAGTCGATAGAGTAGAATATCAGCGATAATGCGACGAAGAAGATGCACACACAAGCGCTCACACCGTCACACACACCAAGTTGGTTTGGCTGGTCCGCTGCTGGCATGCGAGCGGATGTGTGCTGGCATGCGCGAGAGGGAGCTTATCGGCTGGTGGGCTGAGTAGGCGGAAGTGACAGTGCTGCTGCAGAATTGATCCTACCAATAGGTAACGCTGCTCACTGCTAGCCTGTGAAGAACGGCAGTCACCTGCAGAGTCGACCAGTATGACATGGCAACGGGGCCACAGCCCCGTTCTGATCTCTTCTGCTCTGATCCGTGATATCGTATGCGCAGCCGCAGTTTTTTTCACAGCCCCCGTCGGTCCGGGTCGATGACACCGTCAGTAGTGTGGGGTCCGCTTAGTAATTTTTCCGTTTGTAGGCGGACGGTAAGCCATGTGTGAAAGTTCGGGAAGGTGCTAGACGCCAGTGCGCTAAACTCTATTCCCCTTTAATAACCCATCCGGATTTCCCTCCCTCCCTCCCCAGTTTAGAAAATAAACGGTCGCAGCTGATCGCATAGCAAGGCATTGGATTGTTCATATATAACTGTGCTGTACAAAAAAAGAGACGCTGTAGCAAAGGGAGAATTCCGACTATTTCAACATCAACATTCCTCAGCACTACATTATATATATATACCAATAGACCATATGGTACGCAATCTGGGTGATATGCCGCTGAGCAGCGTATCGGCGGAGGTGGTGAGCATGGTCGAGCGGGACGTTTTGGATCGGCTGGAGCACCACGTCTGGGATTCACAGGCATGGCGCGTGCTGCGGGATCTGGAAGGGGAGTTCGGCCAGGCGTCGCTGAACATGCTGATAGTACTTGGTCATCTGAACGGCCGGACGAGACACCGGTTTCTGCGGGAACTGCAAAAGGAGGGAGTGCAGTTGCGGGACGCCCAGCGGGTGTATGAGCTGATTTGGCTCAAAGACACCAGGGTGGTGCGGGACGGTGAGCGGCTGGGACGAGCGGCACAGAAGACAGTTGCAGTGAACGGCGGGCACGTGGCGCTGGGCGGAGTCTACTTGCGCAAGGACTGCATGAATTTTGGCTACTGGATGGACTGGATACGAAAAGAGCTGGGTGCTGTTGGTGTAGAGGTAGGTGCTGATCTGAGTGTTGTGGTTCGGCGGCCGCCGTCATACGACGTTGACGGGTGTGCCCAAACTCAAACGACGGGACATAGCGGATCCAACGAGGCCGCAGCGGCAGTGCTGCAGGGTGATCAGGCTGCTGCACCTTCAGCGGCAGAGGCTATGGCTGTGGCGGCTGAGAGCCAGGTAGAGTACTTGGAGGACATCCTAGCCGGGTCGCCGTCGCTGGCATCGTTGGCGTATGCGTCGTCGTCGTCGTCGTTGTCTGGTGAGGCAGCGGCGAACCCCACGTTGATCCCAAGATCAGCAGCAGCATCACCGGGCACGAAGAGAGAGCCGATGGAAAACGGTGAGTTGCTGGACGAGACTACAGCCTTACAGGTTGCGCAGCTTATCCGGTCGTCACTGGCACCCGGGTTTGTGCTGCCATTCTGCAACGCCGACAGTCCTGAGCAGCTACTGCAGTCGTTCCGTCGCAAGCTGGTGTATCGGCGGCCCCGGGAAGTGCTGCGTTACATTGACAGGGAAATTGGCACACAGCTGTTGAGACATCCGCAGGATCCACATGCTCTTGACGAGCTTCACTCACTGGTACGTGAGATGGGCGGCAACATTCTGTCGGTGGTGCTGCTCATGTCGTCGCTGTCCAAACGCAAGGGCTATGACGACGGTTACGACGGTTACGACGGCGGAAAGCATGAGGTCGCTGCGTGAGATCGCTGCATGAGATTATTAGATGCAGTTGCTCATTAGAGGCCGGCCGAGCAAATTGGATTCGATGCGGTGGCCCCTGGTGGTGCAATCTTCAGGTCTGGTGGTTCTCAGGTCTGATCTACTGATCCATCCTCGCTGATCCACCCTCACTGACCAATTCCCACTGACCAATTCCCTCTCATAATTTCTTCGCTCATCATTTCTCCGCTCATCATTTCTTCGCTCATCTACGCTCACTCCCTGATATCGGCTGATGACTCTTTTCTACAATCACTAACTGGTATCGACTCCCTTGTTGTGCACTGCACTGTACTGCACTGCTGGGGCTGGCCAGGCTGGGTTCCCACGACTCCCTCATAGACGGCACGCTACACTGACTTGGAATACGTAACATATGTAATGATGCATGAACACATGCATGGTAATAAAGGGATAATCATTGCACAGGTCTGCACTTTGTAGTGCAGGGCTCACTCAGTAGGCGGGGCGCAACTGCGCTTGCTCATCGCCGGTCGCACGCACGCACGGCTGAGCGGGAGATAAAATTTGAAGTCCCACCCTTGTCCTTTGGCTTCCTTCACACTCTTCACAACATGCTGAGACGAGGATTGATTCGATTGACGCCCTTGGTGGGCAAGACTGCTGTTCTGCGAGCACAAGCGCCCGTGCGAGTGGCTGCAGCCAGCCGGTTTGCGGCCCGAGCGTTCAGCGCTTACCAGCCGCGCATGAAGAGCGCTCTGAATGCTGCCGATTCGCAGCTGGTTGGCGCCCTCAAGACGGAGATTGAAATTGAGACGTCTGACGCCAATGAGGAGGCGCTGGCCAAGCCCGCGGGCTTTGACAAGTTTCTGGCTGATACCGGTTTCGAGGTGGTGGAGAAGGACAGCATTGACGACGTGGAACTGGTCAAGAAGAATGGCGGCGAGACGGTGCATGTGTTTTTCAGTGTGTCTGACGTGACCAGCAACGATGCAGAGAGCCCCGAGTTTGACGGCGAGGAGGCTGCGGCTGAGGACAGCCATGACGACTTGACTGGTGAGACGGTAATCCGACTGAACATTGTGATTGAGAAGCCCAGTGGCAAGGCTCTGGCGGTCGAGGCCATTGCTCAGGACGACTTTATTCTGGTGGAGTCTGTTGTGCCCTACGAGAGCTCTGAGCTCGCTCTTTCGGAGGCGGCCGAGGCTGACTACAAGAGACGGTCGCTGTACCAGGGTCCTCCGTTTGCGTTTTTGGACGAGAGTGTTCAGAGCGCTGTGGATGCTTATTTGGAGGCTCGGGACATCAACGATGACCTGGCCCACTTCATCACTGAGTATGCCAGCTACCGGGAGAACCAGGAGTACATTCGATGGTTGGAGCGAATCAAGAATGTTGTGGAGCAGTAACTTTTGTTTGTACCGCCGCCGCGCGCCGTTGCCAGGCCAGGCCAGGCTAGCCCAGGCCAGCCCAGTAATAATATCAACAATGCAGTGCCAATGTATTGGCATTGCGAGCAAGCAATTGCCAAGCTGTTCTGCAGAAGTAGACTCTTAGTATCTGCCGTGCCGCTTTTGTAGTGCTGTACTGTACTGTGTAGTATGGCTGCTGCATTGTTGTGTGTACATAGTGAATTAAATGATAAACCGTGAAACGGCTCATCCTAGCCTAACTTAAGCCTTGAACAATTATGATCTGGAGCAGATGTAATCGGTAACATGGTAATCGGAAAACAATGTAATCCGGAGCAATGTAATTCTGAACAAATGCTATCCCGAGCAAATGTAATCCTGATAGATGTAGCCCTGATCTGTACGTACAATGTACTAACCTCAGATCTGTGCACAAGCTGAGCTCTCTTTTACTTCCTCTCCAATACTTCCACTCCAACCCCAACTCAATACGTACATATAATTATGACTCTCCATTATGGAGTGAAGATCAGCACATACAAATAATCGTGCGTTTGCATGCATGACAGTGAAGATCAAACACGTACATGTAACTATCGGTTGGTTGGTTTGGCCAAGCCGACACAACGACCAGGATACAATACAATATCTATGGAAAACGCATCCGTTAATGTCAAAAATGTTTTTTATACCAACAATTATATATAGCGAGCCGAGCTGGAACCGGCCACGTTTCTCTTTTTGGTCATAATCATGAACTGCAGTGTAAAGACCACGGCATCATCAAAGCTAGAGGGTGTCTTAACACCCTATTCAACAAAAACAATTGGCAAACAAAGCAGCCTTTGCAAGGCAACTCCCTTCCCTTCCCCCCTCCGGTTCTTATTCTTGGAGGGGGATATTCCTGGGGTGTCAGATCTACTGCTTCTTCTTGTTCTTCTTGAGGTGGTGCTCGGGGATCCAGTTCTCGTCGTAGGCCTTGCCGTCAGACTTGGTCTTCTCAGCAGCCTTGGACGCAGGAGCAGGAGAAGCCTTCTTGGCAGGATACTTCTTCTCAATGGTAGGCAGCAAGAACCGCTTAGAAGCAAAGAAGCCGCCGGCAATGGCTGTGACACCCAAAATCACCTGGACCAGCAGCAGCTTGGGGTCCAGAGACGACACAGGAGGGTCGTTAACAGTGATGGGAGTCTTGGACAGAGTGACAGTCAGAATCTCGTCATTGAAGGAAAAGTACAGCGTAAAGGCCAGGTCAAAGTCCTTGGGGGGAAGGGCGACTCGGATGGCCTGGGCCACGTCCTTGGTTTCGCCGGCAGCGATTTCCACCGGAGCAATGGACGTGGTGGTCAGGTTAGTGTACGGGGCCTTCTGGTCCTTCTTGTCATAAATGGCCCCGCCAAACGCAGCCAGAACAAGAGGAGCGGCTTCTCCGTTGGTGATTCGGAAAGCCACCGGGGTCTCTTCATCATTGGTGAGCGAAAAGGCCCCTTCGGCGGTGGAAAACGAGCCAGGGAACGACAGCTGGATGTCCAGGCTGTTGATGGGGGAGGCATCCTGGGCCTGGGCCAGCCCGGAGGCAGCCACGGCAACGAGGCCGGCAACGATGGAGGAGAGCTTCATGGTGATGTGGGTGGGAGTGGCAGTGATGAATCTGAAAAAGATATCAACTTGTGTTTCCGTAATTGTTGCAGAGAAATACGTGGAACTAGACGCATGCGGCACGTACGGCTGAGCCTGGCCAGTCGCCCATGCTTGGAATGAAACCCGCCCACCAGCCATGCTGATAAGCCTCTATGGAGACGAACATGCAGTAGTGCCAGTGCTGTACCAGGGCACAGCTGGACTGGACTGGCTGGACTGGCCGGTTGGCCTGGCTGCTGCCGTCCTGAGTGCTGTGCTGCTGTGCTGTGCAGTGCCTTCCCGTACGGTACGGTGCGTGCTGATATGATTTTTCAGCCACCACCGACTGTTATCGGTCCTCAAACTACGCAGCAGCCCCGCTAAACTGCTGGGTTGGTTGCGTGCCAACGTAACGTCAGTGCCAGCCGGCCTACTGTGCGTGCATGCGCTCGCTGGCTCGCTCGAAATATAAGAGGTGTGCTGAAATAGTTTTGCGCTGTATATTCACATTCAGACCACTGGACCTGCGGTACTAAACGCACGCAAGCACGCACGCAAACAGACAATCTGCATTGCCATGAAATTCACAGTGGAGTTTTCCGGCGGCCTTGAGACGTACTTTGGCGGCGAAAAGACGCTGGGCGTCGAGCTGGCCAGCGGATCAACCGTGCAGACGCTGCTGGATCAGCTCCGCAGCCAGTGTTCCAAGCCGGACATGTTTCTGCAGGACGGCATGGTGAGGCCCGGCGTGCTCGTTCTCATCAACGACCAGGACTGGGAACTGCTGGATGAGGAGGCGTACGAGATCCAGAATGGCGACAGAATCCTGTTTGCAAGCACACTGCACGGGGGTTAGTGCTTCCCGTTCGGCCAGCCGGCACTTGCACTTGGCCATACTTTATGCACCACTGTACCGTGCTGAAATGGACATGCTTATTTTTCTATCTAATGCTGTGCTGCCTGTGTGTGTCCAGCCTGTTTGCCCTGTGTCGTCTCGTCCGCTTCCAAAACCATCTCTCATGTTAATCTGCATAATTTCATTTCGTGCGACTTGACCGTCTGTTCTGGACCACGACTGTCTAGCTTCCCATGCTTTGGATACCTGCCTTTATATCAATGTAATTGATTCATGTTTCGAAATGCTTTTCTTGACGCATTCCATCCATCTGTCTCCATCTCATCCTCCACCTCCTTGGATCAATCCCACCCTGTACTTCCCGTACTCTACACTTTCCGTACTACCTCCGAGATACTCACGATGCTCGGCTCTTCGTTTTCATATTGGGTTGGGCTGGCCAGTTACAGGGGCACCACATGCGCCCCCAGAGCTCCCCGTCCTCCCCAGTTGGTGTTCGGCCGCAATGTTAATGCTCGAACACCCTCCACCAGCTCGTCGTCCTTTACAACAATGTCAATCTCTGTCTCTTCCCGTACAATGACTGCAAGTCGCCTCAGATTATCGTGGTTAGCTGCATTGGCCGATCCAAATTGCACAATGGCATCGCCGCTTCTCAGACCGGCTTCGCTGGCTGGCGAGTTGACGAACACCTCCTTGACAACTGCAAATGCTGCATGTGTGGGCTGCGCCCCGGTGCTGCTGCCATTGGCACTATGACCGTTGGCTGTGTTGGCTTGGCGGCGTGCAAATTCGTGCTTCACCTGGGCTTCGATATCCAGCATGATCTGTTTGAGATCGTTCTGCAGTCGGATAATGTCTCTACGAATACCTCTGATCTGCGCCACATCTATGTCGCTGCGCGGAAACCCGTCGTCTGTCGTCAGCGGTGTGTTCATGTCTGCTCCCTGTGACTCTAGAGCTTCTACAAGGCTATACAGCTGGTTTTCCAGCTCTCTCCGAGTGCTGGCAAGGGCATCCATGATGAAAAATATGAGCAGGGTTGGAAGATGAAAGGTGAGATGGGAAGACGAAGGGGCACATCAATAAACACGGCGGGCCAAAAAACACAAAGCGGGTATGCACTTGCATGCCGAACAGCAAGCAGCATTTTTACTATCTAATCAATTCTAACCCCGGAGGGCCTGGCCAGTCAGCGGAAGCGGGGCGCACGTTCAGCCCTCAATCGACTTGATTGCGCCGTTGAAACTGTCTTCGGGCTTGACACCCACCTTGACCACCGAGAAGGTGCCATCTTTGATGATCCAGTGCGATCGAATCAAGCCCCCAGCAGCGGTTTTCTTGGCTCCCAGCGGCTCAATCAGCTGGTACTTGGGGTCGCTGAGCAGCTGGTACGGCAGGTTCTGCTTGGACTGGAAAGTTTTCTGGGCTTTGACCGAGTCTGCACTCAGGCCAAATACCCGCACGTGCTTGTCCTGGTATCGGGGGTACAGGTCTCGGAAACCACAGGCCTGGCGGGTGCATCCGGGAGTGCTTGCTCGGGGGTACGCAAAAATAACGGTGGTCCCGGTCTTGACGAGCTCGGAAACATCGACTTCCTCGCCTTCCTGGTCAAGCAGCTTGATGCCGGCCGGGAAACTTTCCCCAACTGCAACGGCAGCAGCAGCCTTGGCAGGGGCGGCGGCCTTTTTGGGAGCGGCTGTCTTTTTGGTGGGGGCCTTGGCAACCTTAGCAGCCGCTACGGCGGGCTCCAGTGAGGTTTCGGCTGCTTTGCCACGGAGTCTGGACGATTTTCGGAGTTCTGGCATTTGCAAAACAGAGTTGGTAAGGGGA
Source organism: Zygoascus sp. PK3305 (assembly GCA_023628935.1). Taxonomy (NCBI): domain Eukaryota; kingdom Fungi; phylum Ascomycota; class Dipodascomycetes; order Dipodascales; family Trichomonascaceae; genus Zygoascus; species Zygoascus sp. PK3305. The sequence goes on from JAMAJS010000003.1 coordinate 299,976, forward strand.
GGGGAGCTCAATCACGTCGTTGAGCAAGGAGGTTTTGGCATGTTGAGAGCCGCACCCAGCCGTGCCTCTCCAGAAACTGAAAAAATGCGGAGAGCTGACTCTGCCAGGCACTGGCACAGGTAAGTGTGTACGGTGGGCAGGCACTATGTTGTAGTCTCGTCCAGTCGGGTTTGAGCGTTGTCTCTATCAGATATTCGCTCGATTTAATTGACAGATGAGCTCTTCTGTTGGCCCTGTCTGTGGGTCTTTGGGTCTAATAATGGGCTAATATGGCTGGTCAGTCTTTTTGTTGTATAGTGCTTAAATAACCACCATAGTTTGCATGCAGTGTTGTTCGACATTTTCCCGAAAAAAATCTTGAAATATCCGATCCACTGAGTATTCGGCGCATCGCTCCAGCCAAACCAAACCAAACCAGCATGGAAAGCAAACAGGAAGGCAAAGAGAGGCAAACAGAAGGTGTCGCGGCACCTGCACAGGTTCGAGCTGAGCCCACACCGCCGCCGCCGGAGGGGATGAGCAAAAATGCCTGGAAGCGGCAGCTAAAGAAGCAAAAGCACGAGGAACAGAGAGAAGAGTGGATCGCCGCTCGAAAGGAGAAAAGAAAGCAGCTCAGATTGAGCAAACGAGCTCGGGATAAGGAGATCAAGAAGGAGGGCCGTGAGTATCAGCCTGGCGACGAGGTGCGCAAGCCTGTTTTGCGGGATCAGAAGCCCAGCGGAGTTGGTGTCTATGTGGACTGCTCGTTTGACAGCATGATGAAAGAAGGAGAGGTGATCTCACTGTCGCAGCAAATAATCCGATGCTATGCACAGAATAAGCGAGCAGTGAAGCCGGTAGATTTGCATATTTATGGCCTCGATGGCGAGCTGCAGAAGCGGTTCGAGGGACCGATCCGCAACCAGCATTTGACCTGGCAGAGAGGTAAGAACAAGCGGGTTTCTTTCCACAAGGATGCATATAGCCTGGAAAATGCACAGGATCTCGTGTATCTCAGTAGTGACTCGGATAACGTGATCGAAACACTGGAAAAGGGCAAGACATATATCATTGGAGGCATTGTCGACAAGGGCCGGTTCAAGGATCTGTGCAACAACAAGGCAAAAGAACAGGGACTGCAGACAGGAAGACTACCGATCGACGAATACGTGAAGATGTCCGGGAGAAAGGTACTGACGTGCAACCATGTGTTTGAGATTCTGCTCAAGTATCTGGAAGTGGAGGATTGGAAGGAGGCATTTGAGAGCGTACTTCCGCTGAGAAAGATAGGAGCAAAGCCAGCAGCAGGGGACGATGAAGCAGAAGAGGACGATGAAGCGGAAGAGGACGATGAAGCGGAAGAGGACGATGAAGCGGAAGAGGACGAGATAGAGGAGGATGGGATAGAGGAGATCCCCAGCGAAGTTGAGTAGACACCTGAGCATACAAAATACTAAGGCACACTGCCATCACCTACAATTACAAGTTTGAAGATATAGGTTGAACATCCGACCCCGAAGTACCGGCACGCCAGTACTTCTCTCTAACCGTATTTCAAGGATCCATATGTCCGCACAGATTTTTAAATGTTTCCACGGCCAATTGAGCAGATCGGGCGACCTCGCCGTTTCAGTATAAGCACAGCTCGGCCAATTTCACCATTCCATATACTTATCTGCCCGTACGGTTCTACTCACTTACTAAAAGGACCATTGCTTATGTTCTGTTCCCTTACGACTAATTTTGCTATCTGTTGTCGTTTTGCGTGCTGCCGGCAAATCAGGCCCGGTAGCTGTTACAGGGACTAAGTCAGCCCGTCAGGGGTCCCTCAGTGCACGGAAAGTCAAAAAAAAGAAGTACAATATCGCAAGCAACAAACTACAGCTAATCTACAGGAAAAAACAACATATACGGTCGGCTCTACGAATATCACGAAAATGCCCGAGGAAAGCTGATCAGGGCGCGCTGCAGGCGGGCGCGCTGGGGGAGTGCGGGATGCCAAACTCTGTTCGGAGGGGCGCCGATGGGTGGGCTCGCTCGCTTGTGCCGAGTAGGCGAACCAACGAGCTATAGTATCACGAACAGTACACGACACTGCCAGTGTCATGACCACTGGCGCGTCTTCTCCATTACATGAATAGTGTCACGGATGGCAATTCGCCCGTCCCTCCTAAATATAAAAAGGGCCCTCCCCGTCTCTCTCCCCCCCGGTCGAGGGTCTCCATGTTATCAACTGGTACCTGGCCGTTGCATTGTGGCTCGCAACCCCCCCAAAAACTTCTTGGGACGGCCTCCCTGGTTTTTCTCTTCACCACCCACCGAAACCAAGCGTAGCTGGCAACATACACGACGCCCATGGAGCCACACGACCACCACACCGGAGCGGATGGCGCAGTGGAGCTGTCGCGGTGCCAGTCGTCGCATCGACAAGCAGGCGGCGGGGCAGATGACCGGCGGCCCATGAGACGGCCGTCAGATCGGGCGGTTTCAGGCCCAGGCCTAGGCCCAGGCGCTGCCGCAGCAGCAGAGCCCCGTCCACGTCCTGCACCGGCCAGCCAGCAGAGGCGCTCGTATGAGCAGAGGAGGATTTCGACTGGACCGGCAGATATCCAGGCCAGGCGCACATCATCGCAGGATCTGCGCAGACTGTCACAAGAGAATGCTGCGGCCACCGCCGTGGTGCAGCAGGAGATGAACAATGTGCAGGCTCTCAAACGGTTGAGTATTGGAGCATTGTCGTCGCTGGATCCCGACTTGCCAAGCTTTTCATTCGACACGGGCCCTGTCCAGGAGGGCCCCAGTTCCCCCGTGGAGCCTGGCTCTGCAGCAGCATCAGCAGCAGCTTCTGCGGGCGGCGGTGCCGTTGGCCACAGCAGTTCCTCTGATAGAGACCTTTCCAGCACTCAGATATCACCCAGCCAGGCGTCCCAGTTGCTGTGGGTGCCTGCCAATGTACATCCTGAGCTGGCTCCGCAGGAATGGCGGTCATTTGTGCAGAAGAAGGTGGCTGAAATCAAGGCTGGTGTCGAGAACCAACACAGGCCCTCTTCCCGCAGAGTGTCGAGCGGTCCCATCACAGCTGCTTCATCTGGACCGTCATCTAGTTCGGCTCTTCCTGAGCGGTCCAAGAGCTCGCCAGTCGCCAATCTGTCACGCAGAAACTCAAGGCTTTCTCGTCAGATTCGCAACCAGGATGAGTATACTGATGGGTCCGACATTCTGCAGAGGCATTCTTCGGACCCGAGGGGAAGACCTCTAGCTCAGCATAGCCATGGTAACCAACAGAATGACAGCCCTGGGGCTGTTCGCCCTGGCGCGGGCAGTGGCGCAGTGGCTGGAGACAATCTTCAGAGCATCTCCTCTCTGTCCCAGCACTTGTCTACTCTGGGAGAGCTTGAGTCTCTGGCTGCAGACCCGTTCCAGCTGGCCCGCTCGCTGTCTTCCAGCAGCAGAGGCAGCTACAACCCGGGCCTAACGCCTCAGCAGCAACAGCAGCTGCAATACCAACAGCACCACATGGGCAGCGGCAATAACGATCTTACGAACAGCATGCACAACGACCACAACGACATAGCATTGGCGAACGATAGCGACGAGCCCATTTTGCCAGGCGGCTCGGGCTCGCTTCGTAGAGCCACCCGAAACAGATACAGTAAAGCTTCTCAGAAGCATCCTTCGCTCAAGGGCCGGCGGGAACGGCCCAACTTTAGAATAGACATCAAGCAGCCTGTGCTGGAAAATGTTGTGGCAGAGGGCCCGTCCCACAAGCACTATCCCTACTCTACCAGCAGCGGCAATAGTGGTGTGACGACGACGTCCCACGGCGGCGGCGGCAGCAGCAGCAGCAGCAGCACTACTCATGACAATATTGACGACGAAGATGATGACGACGAGCTTCTTCACCAGCACCATCACGAAGAGCTGGCCAAGGAGCCGGAAAATGTCCCCGAACTGTCGCCCATTTCGCCTCTATCCCCCATCAAGCTCGACAAGGATGCATCACTTGCCATTTCTACAAGCGACTACTCACCACCATTGATGTCTTCAACGCCGCCCACTCCGCCGTCCAAGTCGCCTATCATGCCTTCGAGCCCATCTCCTCCCCCGGTACCGCCAAAGAGCCCCCAGACCACAGTCCAAACTGCAGAAGGGGTGACCAAGTCCAAATCAAGAAAGGGGTCATGGCGTTGGTTCCAGCGAGACGAGAGCAGCAGTTCCAAAGATTCAGCACCGAAGGAACAGTCTACACATGCAGCTTATGCGATACCAGCATACAAGGAAGGAGCATATGGTTCATCAGTGCCTGTTCCTGACGCGGCTCCGTTGACGAATCCTTATGCAACCCACCATTCGGCTGGTTCACAGCAGTCGGGATCAACTACACCTTCTCTGAGTTCAGTTCCGCATGTGGAACTTAAGCCGCAAGAGCAGCAGCAGCAGCACCAATCCCGAGAATCTCAGTCGCCATCTCCTACAGAAGACCGGCCGGCTGCCAAGGAGCAGCAGGCTAAGGATTCCCGGGAAGGCAGTGCGTCAAAGAGCATTTCATCATTTTTCTCCAAGATGATCAAGAAGGACTCATCAAGCAATGAGCAGCAACAGAGTGGAACAATTACTCCGTCCAGCTCTACTGGTAGTTTGAGTTCTATTGGCAAGAAGTCACCGGAGAAAAAGAAGCGAAGTGAAAAGACGCATTCTAGATATCGATCTCGCAGCAGAGATATCAAGACTCAGCCTACTACTGTGACCCAGCAGGTGGTTGAGATGGAAAAGAAGCGGCTGTCCAAGCAGTTTGATCAGCAGCAGCAATTCCAGCAGCAGCAACAACAACAACAGCAGCAGAGGGGTGGCTATTTTATGCCCGTCGGACAGGGACAACAGGCCGGCGGACAGCAGCAGGGTCAAGGTGTTCAGCAAGGATACCACCAGCCGTCTCAGCAATACCAATCTGCCCAGGATGCTTATTATCAGCAGCATCAGCAGCAACAGCAGCAGCAGCAGCAACAACAGCAACAGACGGCTGCAATCCAGCTTCCCTATGAGATTCCTCCTCATCAGATGAGCGATAAATCTCTGGCCATGATGTACCACCGATATCCTATTCATATTGAGCGGGCCATTTACCGACTTTCACATTTGAAGCTGGCAAACCCGCGGCGGCCGCTGGTACAGCAGGTGCTGCTGTCGAACTTTATGTATGCCTACCTGAATCTGCTGAACCACGGCTACCAGCTGCAACAGCAGCAGCTTATGTACGAGCAGCAGCAGCAACAACAGCAGTATGGCTATGATTACGATGAGGGCCAATATGTGGATGGTCAATATGATGCAAATGGACAATTTGAAGGTGACGTGCAATATGAAGGAGCTACCAGCCCTTATGACAATAGCAACCCGTACGACTACTACGAGGGATATGAAGATGACGGAAGTCAGGCACAGGCTGTGATGGAGAATAACAAGAAGTTTAATCCTAAGAAGAGCCCGTCTGCTGACAGTTCGTCGTCGAGTTCATCGTCATCTTCAGCAGGGGAGGACATGTGGACTGGCGAAGAGGAGGAGGAACAGGGCCAAGGACATGCTGAGCCGTTCAATGGCCGGCATCGTCGAGGACATCACAACCCAATGTATGGTGGAGCCTTGAGCGTGGAGCATAACTAGTTGGCTAGTTAGTTTTATTGTGATGAGTCTGCGCAAAGCAAAAGCAACTAAGTTTTTTTTGGGGGGATTTTATTTTGCATAGGACGTTCATGCATAGCACAGCATCTTTTGCGTGATGACGTATTAAATGTATGTAATAAAGTAACAGATGTGCTCTCTGTAGACGGCGACGACATTGTGGGGGAGGAGAGTTGGCGATGATGTCCCACGCCAATTTACCGCGAGATCACCCTTGACTTTGACCACATTTCTCGACCAGCATGGCGTCTTCATCAAAAACGGCGGTGGCCAACAAAAACACCAGCAGCTCGGGCCTGGCACTTCCATGGGTGGAAAAGTACCGGCCAATGTACTTGGATGACGTTGTTGGCAACGAGGAGACGATTGAGCGGCTCAAGGTCATTGCGCGCGATGGTAATATGCCACACATGATCATTTCAGGAACCCCTGGTATTGGCAAGACGACGGCGGTGCATTGTTTAGCACGCTCGTTACTTGGAGAGAAGGGCTATTCTGAAGCAGTTTTGGAGCTGAATGCATCGGATGAGCGGGGAATTGACGTTGTTCGAGGTCGAATCAAGGCGTTTGCTCAAAAGACGGTCAATTTGCCGCCAGGGAGACACAAGATAATTATTCTTGATGAAGCAGATAGCATGACTCCCGGCGCGCAGCAGGCGCTGCGGCGAACGATGGAGATTTATTCGAATACGACGCGTTTTGCGTTTGCTTGCAACCAGAGCAACAAGATCATTGAGCCGATCCAGAGTAGATGTGCGATTTTGCGATTCGCAAGATTGACAGATGAGCAGATTTTGAAACGACTGCTGGAAATTATCAAAGCCGAGGGAGTACAGTACAGTGACGATGGGCTCAGTGCGCTGCTGTTCGCAGCCGATGGAGACATGCGACAGGCCGTGAACAATTTGCAGAGTACGTGGTCGGGATTTGATTTTGTGAATGGTGACAACGTGTTCAAGGTAGTCGACTCGCCGCATCCCGTTGCGGTGCAGCGGATGCTGCGGGCATGCAAGAGCAAGAATATAGATGGAGCTGTGGACGAGCTGGATCAGCTGTGGGACAAGGGATACAGTGCTGTGGATGTGATCAGCACAATGTTCCGGGTCACCAAGACGTTGCAGGAGCTTAATGATGAAGAGAAGCTTGAGTTCATCAAGACAATTGGATTCACCCACATGAGGATTCTGGATGGAGTGGGGACTTACTTGCAGTTGGCGGGATGCTTGGCAAAGCTGACAAAGTTGACCAAGTAATTGGAGAAGAAAGCTGAACATGTGGATTATGATTAAACGAAGGAAAGAATAGTATTGGCGTAACCTTGCCAATGCTGATTTAAATGGTGACCCCTCCAACCTATCGAAAGATGAGTTGAGTTGATTTAAATTGAAGAGTCGAGCAAAAAGGTTGGCAGCATTCCAAGACGAATAGGAGCCCACAGTTAGAACTGTGTGCAGTATGTATTAAAAAAAGTTATGTCATGTATCATGAATCTATGGAAATTAGGCATAGTTTCCCGGGGTTCGATTAGACGGTCGATAGCCAAAACCAGCTACCCAGATGGAAGAGAAAAGAACCTATATCCAGTGTACAGCAGCCTAGTTAGTCAATCAGCCATAAAAAGTCCAGTGCAGCTTCTAGAAATATGAGACAGAAGTTAGCAGAGCACAGAACTAGTGAAACCATCGCCGCAGCTCGTTGGATCGGCCCAGCAAAGGCAGAGCCTGAGTGAAACCTAGCAGGCCCACAAACAACAAGCCTCTATAAAACAGTGTCTTTTTGTGGGTATCCAATGTTAGTGGAGGGAGGCCGAGCGAGTTGCAAAAAATATGGACGACAATGCAGGCCCAGATGGAATAGGTGCGCACAAATATGTAGGAGACGTACCAGCCAAACACGGTAGTGTAGGCGAACTGCAGCGCTGATACCAACAGGACACGCTTGAGGTGGTTGCGATCATGAAGATAGCTTTCAAAAGCATGATGCAAATGTGCCACTGCAAAATACAGTGGTGTTGCTAGTACAGTAGTGGCCTCGGAGCTGTTTGTGCTGATGTACAGGGCCATGATGCAACCCCGGAACACCAGTTCCTCAGTGATGGGACCCACAATGTAGTTGCGGATTCCATGGAGACTGACAATGTCGTCCTTGATGTCTTGGAAAATTTCGGGCCAATTCGAATCGTGTTCAAACACAATAAAGTTCCACAGAGGGCCAATGTACAGCACTGCAGTGACGAACAGAGCAGTGGCTGGGGCAATGATAAGCTCGTAGATGCCGAGCCCGAGGCCAATACTGCGCCAGGCGTAGATCCAGCGGCTATAGACGCTGTGAAAGATGAAAATGGAGGGAACCACAATTAACACCAGAACAGCGGTTAGTATGGTCACGATGTGCATGCGACTATAGACGACATGAGGGTCATCTCGCTGCTGGGTTGCAGAGGGTCGGGTTTTGGCCGACACGTACAGGCACCCTACATAGGCGCAGGTAAGCGCCAGGGAGTAGAGCGCAGCCTGTGTCCCAGTGAGGTTCTGATCAACTATATCCATGCCAATTGGTTCCAGCGGAGTGGGGGGGGGGGCTCCTGGTTATGCCAGGATATGTAGCTGATACGAAGGGTTAAAATGAGGGTTATCTGCGGAGAAAAGCGACCACACGCAGCACCCCGATGAGGTTGTACGCGGCTCATCTCATCCAACCCAGCTCAATTGAAACGCAGTAGCTAATCCAGTAGGCGCCCAGCTGAGTATAAGCCATGAAATGGGCTATAGAATGAACCTTGCAGAAAAGAGTCTTAGCACAAGTATGCCGATAAGAAGATTTTGGAGGCTAGGGTCTTCCGCGATAGGCAATTGACAGGTCGTTTAGCTGGCAGGGATATGCCTAATCGGGGTGATAACAGGGGAGTTCACTGTAGAAGGGTGGAGCATCTTCGAATTATGGAGATTTAACGAAATTATTTATGGGTTTTATTATTATTTTTCTGTTGAATATTCTATAGAATATTGACCATGTGTGAGAGCTGCGCCGGTTGTATACATAACCATACATACAGGCATAAATAAATGGATAAATAAATAAACAAATTTTTATCTCACAAACAATTCAATTCCACTCAATAAAGCCAATAAACTCAACATCTTCATCTGCCACTTATTTTATTCAATGGCGGTAAAGTCAGGTCGGGAGTAGACTAATTGGCAGGGGCTGTCATCCCACTAGCAGTTCTCCACATTGCGTTGAGCGGATTAGGAGTCTAAAGTGGATTGGATAACAACACCGTTGCTTTTCCATATCCACCATCATCATGGCGACGCTCGCAGCACAGCAGCAGCAGCAGCAGTCAGAACGACGGCTGTCGAGACGGTCGATATCCAAGGCACCGACCGGCTCGAAGGCGGCACAGTTGGATCCGGTTGCAAAGCTGCAAAGCATCCTGGGAACTTCTAGTATGAATCTGGGCCCTACTGAGCTGGCGCAACTGACGCTCCCGGAGTCGAGCACATACGATAGCATTCTGGAAAAGTCGCGCCAGACCAGCACTCCGGAAGGACTGGACGACTTTGAGGACAAGCTGCGGCATTTCTACCAGCTTCATGAGGAGATTGGCAATGCTAGTGGTATTCTCGAGGAATACCACGAGGGCCTGGTGTCGTTTCAGCAGGAGATCGACCTGCTGAGCAGCGATATGGAGGCTTTGCAAACCCGCTCACAGCGACTGAGCCAGGATCTAGTCAAGCATAAGCATGTCGAAGAGCGCCTTGCCCCTTTACTGGAGGCACTGGTGGTCCCCCCGCCAATCATGAAGCATATTATCGATGGAGAAATCAATGCACGCTGGAGAGCATCGCTCAGTTATATTATGAAGCGCAAAAAAGAGCTGGAACTACTGAAAAATGAACAGGAGTTCAGTGCTATCAAAAGTGCCGAGTACCAAATTGATTTGGTGATATCCAAGGCATGTGAGAAGATACGTGATTTCATTGTGGCTCGTATCCGGCGCCTGCGAATGGCCAAGGTAAACAGCCAGACAATTCAACAGAATCTTCTGGAAAACAAAGAGCTCTTCTCGTTTCTATTCCAAGCACATGAGAAGCTGGCTTTGGAATTGCGCAGGGCCTATGTCAATACAATGCGATGGTATTATAGCAGCCACTTTGGCAGGTACATCAAGTTTCTCGAAAAACTGCCATTGACAACGGCCGATAAGTCTGTGCTTTTAGGCTCTGACGACACAGGAAGTAAAAGAATTCTCAGTGGAGTCACTCGCTCAGTTGGTGCAGGAGGTCCCATGGATTATATGAATTTGGGTACTAGGGCGAATATTATCGCTTCGGACGATCCGTCGGTGATTAGTGTTGCAGCACCGACCAACAACAGCATGACATATTGGATGGAGACCGGATATCGAAGTCTTAATGTGGCTATTCTGGACAATTCAACTGCTGAATATCGCTTTTTGTCCGATTTTTTCGGCGTGGCCGGCTCTGTTACCCCGGTGTTCAATGATATATTCAAGCCTACATTTGAGCTCGGGGATGGATACCTGGCAGGAATAACCACGGAAACATACGATGCTTACGGCTTATTAATATGCATCCGACTGGTAACGAAGTTGGAGTTTGAGCTGCAGCATAGAAAGGTGCCGGTGATGGAAGACTATCTGAATTCGCAGCTACTAGTGCTGTGGCCCAAGTTCCAGAGTGTCATGGACATGCACTGTGATTCTCTGAGAAGGGCATCCACCAAATCGACATCATTTGCGATGACAAGTCAGCATGCTGCTACACTTGTACCACACCAGGTTACACAGCACTATGCAAGCTTTGTGTCTGGAATACTGTCTCTGTGCGAAGGTCATGACTCAGAGGCGGAGCCGGTAGCCAAGAGTCTGCTGCGATTAAGAGACGATTTCGAGTTCTTTTTGACCAAAACATCCGCAGTGCTGAATTCTGGAGGGTCTTCTTCGAAGCAGGAGACCTTTTTGTACAACAACTACTTCCTAGTGTATACGATTCTGAGCGATGCTGATGGCCATTTGGCAGAGGAGGAGAAAAAGCACTTCAAGTTATTAACAGATGCATATGGTGGCGAGAACAAATAGGCTATATAGTGAAAGCGGGAGGAGATGTAAACTTAATGAAAACCCAGCAAAGAAATGAAGGTGCGGATCTTAAAAAAATGGTTATACAAATGGAGAAAGTGTAGGAGACTATCGGCTGGGTAGCCAGCTCTTGCGCATGATGACCGAAATGAGAGCCACGCTAGCAAGACCAGCAATGAGTGACGTAGCAAACAAGGTACCACTCTCCACCAGGAAGCCACTTTTGTGTTTATCTTCCTCGCTGTTTTCGTGTCTTTCGGGTATGTACCGTGGTGTAGCACTACCAGGGGCCCGAGCAGCTTCTGACAGCTGGACAAACAATTCGTTTAGAGATGATGGCCATTGAACCGAAACATGTAAAGGAGCTGCCATATCTAAGTTTCTAGTGTACACATCGGGCTGTTGGTCGCTTCTCTGCTGCTGCCTGTCAAGATCAGCTTTGAGGCCGACAAAGACAGCCGGCAGGAAGTCAAGCCTTGGATATTTTTCCCGCAGCTGAACAAGATACTGGAAGCTGTCTGGGTCTGATGAGTCGTAGGTGTAGCAAAGAACATCACACTCGTGGAGTCGGTTGGAGTTTTCCAAAACAGCGGGCTCAAGCTCGCCCAGCTCTTCCAAGATCATATAGCATTGTTTTCCCCCATGCATTTCTACACTGTTCACCACAGTAGCAGGCTTGATGGTTGGCATATATAGGTTGCTGAAGGGTCTATTGACAAATGCATTGAGAAGAGAGGATTTACCGGACGAGTGTGAGCCCAGGACAAAACAGTTGAACACGTTTCGATCCACAACCGTAGATGAGCGGTAGTAGTTAGACTTTGGATTTCGCTTTTTACGAGCCTTGGTGACTCGAACACCATCAATAATGCGGCGCTGTTGTTCCTGAAAGCTCTCAAAGCCCAGATAGGCCAGATATGCCATGGTAGTCTTGTACTCGAGGTAGGTTGTCATGCTCCACTGAGCCAACCAGCCCTGTAAAGTTATATCTCCGGCTTCGTTGCGAACCGTGGACTGTGGGAAATTGGTTTCTTGCCAGAGCTTGGGCTCCCCTGGGGTTACTCGGAGAAGGGCCGCCAGCTCTGACTCGGACAAGCCACCATCATTGTCCTTGTCAAATAGAATAAATAAGTCCACCAGAAATCGATAGCCCTCGGGGCTGAGCTCAATGGACGAGTTGTAGGGGACATCGAGATGCGGGACGAGGAATTTGTCTTCGAGAGATAAGGAATCGGTGTAATGGAAGCTTCTAAGGATTCCCCAGGTGGTCTCATGGCGACCCTTTTGGGCAAAGATCTTATTGAGAAGCAAAAATCCATTAAGCGATATGCCATTGGTGGTATTTTCACGGAGCTCGTCCAGGCCAGCTTTGATCTGTTCGATTTCTAAAGGGTCCAGGTTCTTGCCGAAGCACTTTCGCTGGAGATGCAACATTTCATCATCGTTCAGGTAGCCATCCTGATCCTTGTCGGACAGGATAAAGATTCTTTCCAGGGCATCGATTGCGGGGGGTTTGAGATTGCCTTCCTTAGAGTCAAACAGCGGGGCCAATGGATGGGTGACGGCTCTTTGGCACAGATAGAAAGCCTGGTTGACATTGTAGTGGAGCTTCGCACTGCAGCGGATGCAGGACTCGATTTCCTTGAATTCTTTAAGAATTGGCAGCATTTCGTCTGCAATTGCAGCTTTGGAGTCGCCCTCGGTGTCGCTCTTGTTGGCGGTGAGTACCACTGGCAGATTCACCCCCATTGACCGGAAAAAGGGCATCCAAAAGAGCGAGATACGCTGGCAGGTGTAGTGGTCCGAGTAGATCAGCCAGATAACATGTGCTCGGCGAATTTCTTTCTGCAGAGTTGCGCGGTCCTGCAGCAGGGCAGAAGTGTCGACCAGCACGGTGGAGCTGGGGGCATCGGGTACCAGCGAGAACTCTCTGGGGATGGTGATTGGCGGTAGGACACTTTCGAGATTCGGCACAAACGCCTCTTTGACTAGGGAGGTGATTAGGCTGGACTTGCCGACGCCCTCGTCGCCGCAAACAATCACTCGGATGAGATCAGACATGGCACGAGGGGAGGCAGAAGGAGGGTGGGCGGATCAAACCTAAACCAAACCAAACCAAGTTCAGCCAAAACCAGAGCCAAACCAAACCAAACCATTAAATTGGGCCTGGGGAAAATTAAAACATGGGGGGGGGGGGGAAGAAAATTTCCTTCTAAAAGGATTCGGCAGTTTCAATTGATTTTTTTAAAAAATATTTATCTAATTGAGTTGTTCTTGGGATCGGTTGCTCGTATCCTGCTCGCTCTCGATAAGTTTTTTTATTAATGCATAGTCTATGATACGACTGGACAAACGAGGGCCCAAATTAATGGAAAGCTCGTACACTGCTGTCGTCGTTATACATGCCAGACTCGGAAAAGGGCACAATCTTGTATTGTTTGGGGGCCACGGAAGGAGGAAGGGGAGGCAAGCCGGCGGTGTCCAGCACCTCACTGACAATAATGTCCTTTTTGGCACTGGCTAGAGTATCGGTCAGAGAAACCGCACCCTGGGAGATGGTGGCCAGGGCCTGGGTGCCGGCATCACCGTCGGCAATTCGGGGAGCAGCCTCGGATCCGTACAGGAGCAGGCCAGCCACAGTCGACTGGTTGTAGAAGGCCGTTCGTGGGTAGTTTCGTCGGTGGTCTCGCTTGAAGTAGGGGTTGCCGGCAATGTCGCTGGTGGGAAGAGTTGCAGGATCCTCATAGGTGAGCACCTCCTTTCGAGAGCCAGGAGCAGGTGTTCTATAAAAGGGGACGATGGGGTTACCGGTGGATCTATTGGGGACCTGGGTGTGTTAGATGTTTTCAAGGTGCTTCGATGTGTGCAGTGCAGTGCAGTGCGTGCGTGGAGCCAAGGACTTACCAAAGTCAGCCAAACTCGGAGCTTTTCCCAGATGCCCTTGGATTGGACTGTGTATTTCTGCGCATGTTAGAAACTGGTTCATCGCCGGCGAAGCCGTTTACGTGTAGTAAACGGAACGAAGCAGATACGCACCTTGTAGACAGGAACAGGGCCGCCAGACATGGTTGTTGGATGGTTTTGTTAGGATAAGCGTTGTTGGTTCGGACGTGATGGAGTTTTGTGCTTGGGCTTGCAATTGGCTTGGTCTCATTGGCTCAGGTGGGGACCGGGTAACACTGTCTGTGGGACTGAAACTTTTTTAATTTTGGCATTATTGTATGCAATAAAATGGCCTTTTTAATTGTGGGTGGGGGCACAGCCGTGCATCAGCGGGATTACCTGTTGCCGAATTGGGTTGTTTACATTGGGTCGTTTTAACATCGCAGATCCATTCAGGATCTTACTTGCTTCTCCTTATCTGTCCATCTGTAAGTCTGGCGGGGAGGGATACTCTGAATACGATAAGATGGAAGAAATCATTACTACGGCTCTGGAGGAGATCGGGTCTCGCGAGCCGGCCCAGGTTGCCCAGGGCTTTACCAGGATCGAGAGCATTGTTGCAGAAGTGACCCTGGGTGCTGATAATGTGGCCCTGGCTAATGCATCCGAGAAGACCAAGGTCCATGAGCTGTACTCTCGCGACGAAATGACTGAATTTCTGGAGACCCAGGACGACTTTATGATGAACATTGCATCGCGAATAGTGCCGGTGCTGTGTCAATTGAGCCAGGCCGATGGGAACAGCACACTGATAGTCCAGGCTCTCGAGCTGATCCAGGGACTGTGTCTGATTCACTACAAGAGCCGCGAATGTTTTGCAAGAGCATCTTCGATGAGGGTAGGTATATACTCAAGATTTTGCATCTTTTCTTCCTTTTTATTTCCCCTTTGGAAGGCGCTTTCTAATTTGGTTCTAGGTTCTGGTCGGCCTGTTGGATGGACCTGTGTCTACCCCGCAGATAAAGGCTGCCTGTGTCAATACGTTGGTAGCCGTGATGGTTCACGAGGTGGCCAGTATACGACAGTTTGAAGAACTAGGAGGTCTTAAGATCATTTGCACAGTGTTCAAGCGGAAGGAGACGCCTAAGGACGTCAAGCTCAGGATCCTGGAGTTTCTGTTTTTCTACCTCATTCCTGAAACTCAGGGGAACAACTCTGCTAGACACAAGGGCCGCGACTCGCATATCGAGCGCAAGACTACAGAAGATAAGCAGAATCTGCTGGGAAAGTACCTGAGCAATGTGAAGAACCTGGTTCGGGAGCTTCAGCAGAGCAAGCCGTTTGGTGAAATTGAGGTAGAATGGTAGAGAGTACTGCGCCTACCATTAGTGCAATACCTGGAAACCACAATTTCTGCCATTTAATATATATATTTTCCATCTTCGAGCGGCCCTCAGAATGGAAGAAGAGAAACTGCTCTTAAATTGTACTTCTGTCTGTCTAGCTCCTGTGTGAACGCAAAGGGGGAGGTAGAACGTGCATGCAACACATATCTATTACTACACAGTAATTTCAAGGGCGTCCTTTTTTATTTTGTTTATTTATAGTATTATATAATATAGTAATAAGATATTAGTAATTATCTTTATACCGGAGCCTGTAGATTTATTTTTGCATGTAACTCGATCGTTATGCGGGGGACTGCCTGAATCAGCTGGGAAACGGCTGGCTCGTGGTATACGCATCCAACCTCGATACCTGCACATTGAACAGCGAGTTCTTCCATCCCAGCACTATGATATCTGCACTGCTGCTGTACAACCAGAAAGGCGAGATTCTGATATCACGTCTCTACCGTGATGGGCTGCGACGATCTATTGCTGATATATTCCGTATCCAGGTGATTTCCAATCCAGAGGTAGGTGATGAACACTACACGGGGATGAAAAATGACAAAAAGCTCCCGGAGCCGGCAGTCCGGGGGTTTGCAGCGGTTGCCTGCTGCTAATAAACTCTTGCAAAAGAGCATGAAGTACTAACTATCACAGGCGAAATCCCCTGTTCTGACTCTGGGATCAACGACGTTTCTGCATGTGAAGCATGAAAACATCTATGTGGTTGCAGTGGCTCGGTCCAATGTCGATGCAGGTTTGATCTTTGAGTTTCTGTACAAGGTGATTGGGCTGGGCATAAGCTACTTCAACAAGTTTGACGAGACTTCCATAAAGAACAATTTCACACTTATTTATGAGTTACTGGATGAAATTGTGGATTTCGGTTTCCCGCAGTACACCGAGACGGACACTCTCAAGCAGTACATCACCACCCAGGGCATCAAGACCGAGCAGATAAACAGCGACAAGTCATCGAAAATCACCTCACAGGCCACAGGAGTCATCTCATGGAGGAGGCCGGACATTAAGTACAGGAAAAACGAGGTGTTTGTGGATGTTATGGAAGATGTGAACTTGTTGCTAAGCTCCACAGGCTCGGTTCTCAAGAGCGACGTAAATGGTAAAATCCAGCTGAAAAGCCATTTGACGGGCATGCCAGAATGCAAGTTTGGACTTAATGATAGCCTGATGGTAAATGAAGAAGGAGATTTGGGAGAAGTATCTGCCGCGGCCGGTTCTGTCTCGCTTGAGGACTGTCAGTTCCACCAGTGTGTCAAGCTGGGAACGTTTGATTCAAACAGAATTATCAGCTTCACACCACCAGACGGGGAGTTCGAGCTCATGCGGTATCGAGCAGTTGAAAATGTAACAATCCCCTTTAAGGTGATACCTCAGGTTACAGAGATCGGTAAGCTCAAAGTGGAGTATAATATCACTGTCAAGGCCAACTTTGGCTCAAAGTTGTACGCAACGGACGTGTGCATCAACATTCCAACTCCACTGAATACCGCCAATACAAAAACAAACCAATCATCTGGCAAAGTGAAGTATGAGCCATCAGATAATCGGCTTGTGTGGAAAATTGGCCGTTTTGGGGGAGGAAACGAATACACCCTGCATGCTGAGGTTGACATGTTCGCGACGGCCAACCAAAAGCCGTGGTCAAAGCCGCCGATTTCCATGAACTTCTCACTGTCGATGTTTACTAGCTCAGGAATTGTTGTGCGATACCTCAAGATTTTCGAGGCATCCAACTACAGGACGATAAAGTGGGTTCGTTACTTAGTCCGCGCTGGTTCGTATGAAATCCGCTACTAAGCCTCATCTAGTATAGCATTTATAGTATTCATTAAGCGATATTTTATTGTAGAAACAGGATACCGGGCTTAAAGCGAATCTGACAGACAATCTGTATGGATAAAGCGCTGATGCTGAACGGGTGAGAGAGGATGCATTACTATCATTTTACAAACTATTTACATTACATTCCTATCATTTCATGCTTTATTTACATTATTTTCTGGAACGGCAGGACGCAGAAAATATCCTGCATCATACTTTTTTTCAGAAAATTCTTCTATCCACTCAGCCAGGAGCTGCTGTTGGTGCGTAGTTGACTTACCAGAAATCACAATGCCTCTTTCTAGACATGCCGCCGCAACTTCGTATTCATCCAGCAGGGAAGCACCACCGAAACGGCTTAGCAGCAGATTGTCACACCGAATCTCAGTCAGATACTTGTTCACAGTGTTTTCGAGATGGGAGCGAGTGTATAGTGCGGGAATCAGCCAAAGCTTATTGGTGAATTTGGCCAGGGCCTGGAGCTCAGGCCGAGAAACCCTGTAAACGGATTTAGCCAACTCTTTGGGCTCCAATGATGTAGAGTTACCAAACAGTTGGAGCGCACCAATGGCCTTCTCCTGTGCGTCCTTGTGCTTGTTTAGGGCTGCCGGAGTGTAGCATGTGATAGGGGTGATTCGAGGGAACAATAGCACGAGGAGCGGAGTTGTCTCAAAAAAAACAGCAAAAATGACAGCAAAAAATGGTAACTTCAAAATATCTCGGCGAGTACGTAGCAGCAGCTGATACTGAGCTCTAGTGATGTGGTTCTCGCCAGCTTGAAGAGGTTTGGCCAAGCTGCGAGATATGTCTTGGGCAAAGCCCTGATCAACGACATACTGCGACAGTTGGTCTAAGCTTTTATAGTTATACTGTCGCTTCAGACTCCTAGAAGTCTTCTGGTTCTTCCATACATTCTTTATGCCGGACTTGTACAGATTCACATAGCCCTTGCCAGTAGCTACGAGCCGTTTTAGTCGCGGTAACGTAGGATCAGCGGGAACAATGGCCACTGGCCGAGTGGAGATGCTATTCAGAGACGCAGGGTCGTGGAAAGCCCTTCTCAGAGTGAGCGGCCCAGCCTGACGCAGACTCTGTGATGCAAATGACAGCATTATGGAGTATAAACAGGAGGGGGGGTGTTGACAACAGGGAAACGCAAAGTAATGAATCAGCTGAAGAAGGTGAAAGTTTCAGCTGGGCTCGTTCATTTCCTTTCCCGGTCTGAGTGCTGACGAACGGCTGAAACCAAACACCTAATCAAATACCCTGAACACAGTGACTTGAACACATCATAGAACGAACCACACCAAAACATTGCACAGAGAGCACCTGTTTCTCGACTTGTGCCATTACTTTTGCGTCTCCCAACTAATTCAGAGGGATACCCAGCCCATATTAGGATGGCCGGGGGAAACTTTGACTCCGCCACGGCTGTGGCAGTGGGGTGTTTGGTGGGAATAGTGTCCTCCGCAACCCAGAGTATAGGGCTCACGTTGCAGCGTAAGTCGCATATAATGGAGGACGACGCTTCTGTCAACGGAGCTCGACGGCCAGTGCGCCGGCAGACGCTGTGGCGAGTTGGTCTGGCATTGTTTTTGTTAAGCAATATTTTTGGTTCTAGTGTGCAGATTACCACGTTGCCATTGATCGTGTTGTCGCCGCTCCAGGCCGTGGGCCTGGTGTTCAACTCGATCTGTGCTACAGTGATTTTATCGGAACCGTTTTCCTCATACTCGCTCATTGGTACACTGCTGGTGTCCATTGGAGCCCTCGTTATCGCTAGTTTTGGGGTTGTCCCTGAACCGAATAGGAATCTCGATGAGCTGTTAGTGCTGCTGGGCCGTCCCAAGTTTCAAATGTGGATGGTGTCGACTCTGATATTCTGTGGATTTTTGATCTTCATTATTTATAGGGTCGTCGATGATCGGCGTCCCGAGAAGCCCCGCTGGCTCGCAGACCGCTCGTCTATAATCAAGGGAACTCTGTTTGGAGTGCTTTCTGGAATTCTCAGTGCACACTCGCTACTGATGGCCAAATCTGCGGTTGAATTACTACTTCGCGGATTCAATGATAGATGGAAAGACTTTTTCAGATGGCAGGCTTGGATCATTGTTGGCATGTTTCTCTTTTTTGCATTGTCTCAGTTGTTCTTTTTGAACAATGGCCTACGTCTGGCATCTACCAGCATTCTCTACCCCCTGGTGTTTTGTGTCTACAATGTCACTGTTATTATGAATGGACTGATATACTTTGATCAGATGTCGAAGCTGACTGGGACACAAATCATGATGGTGGCTGTTGGCACTGTCTTTGTGTTATTGGGTGTCTTGAGCTTGTCTTGGCGAATGAAGACGAGCGACGAAGAGTGCTTGGACATTACGGAGCAGTCGGTAAACTGCAGTATAAACGACGAGTTTAACACTTCTGAGTCGTCTAGCGGTGATATTTTCAACCGCTCCCATGTGGGACATTCTCGTACGCACGGCCTGGGCCACGTTCGTGCTAGCAGTAAACACTCGCTAATGACAGCTAGTCTAGCCGATGAGCGCACTCCATTAATATCAGAGGTTCGAAGGTCGTTTGGCGAGGACAGTTCTCAGTATACATCTTTTTCCTCTAGTGGCGGGGTCCCAGAACCGTCTTCGTCTTATAGTCCTAACCAGCGATCAGCTAACCCTCTTGGCAGGAATTTGTCAATGGAGCAGAGCAGTGTTCTGCAGCAGCTGAGAAAAAGCTCGGGGGCAACTACTATTGTTTAATTAGTTCCTTATTATCTATTTATTTGATCAGAAACAAATACCAAATTTTATTTATTTCAACCTTTCGAACCCTTCCCGCCTACTGTTGTTTCTATGGGGAATAGTTAGAGAATCAAGCAAGACAAACAATTGCTTTATTCGCCGGGTACAATGAAAGCACCACCGAGGCAAATAGCAGGCTCATCGACATTGTGATGCTCGTAGCTGAGAACTCCGACAGCTCCAGCATCGAGAATCAATGACGGGTTCACCGAAACTTCTCGTTTGACCCATCTAAGCACAAATGCTCGCAGAATATGCCCATGGGCTACTACAACGACATCCGATTTTCGAGAATCTCCGGTAGAAAGAGCTTCACGATGAATATCAACGATTTTGTCAATAAGGGCGTCGACTCTTTGCTGGACTTGGTCTGGGGACTCTCCTCCGACACAGCCGTCTGTCCAAATAGACCAATTGTCGCTCAACCCTTGAGCTTTTCGAATTTTGTTAATATCGGCTGTTATTTTACCCTCATAGTCACCATAGTCCCATTCTCTGATATTTTCCGTCTACTTGTTAGTATGCCATTCATCGTTTGTACAAGGAGATGTCCGATCACTTACAGTTTCGACAGTGGCATTGCAGAACTTGTTTCCTTGCGTCAACAACTGAAACGTACGCTGGGCCCTCTGCCTAGGGGAGATAAACACATGTTTGACATTTTTAGGATCAATCAATCTATCAGGTCCAACAAGTGCTTTTCCAGTAGCAATCATTCGCTTCTCTCCGTTGGCTGTCAAAGGAAGATCAGTGACTGAGGTGTGCTGACCGGTCAACGACCATTCAGTCTCGCTAGAGAACAATTAGCTTTCTAAGAAAATTGACGAAAGATAGACAGAATAATCATACCCATGACGAACAAATATAACACGCGGAGTGACTTTTCCCATTCTTGAAACAAGCTTTATGCTGGTTGGAGTGTTGTAGCAAACTGACGCTTTATACCCGCACCTGTCGGACTACCATACCCGAGCAATCACTAATAAGCTTCGCACCACAAGCATCCGCGGACCAAAGCAAAGCTCGAAGAGGGCACATGGGGAAGGAGAGAACCAATTCAACACATTTCAAAGGGGGGAATCATAAGGAGTATATCTCTGCGAGATCAATATGGTTATGATACGGAGGAATTAGCTTACAATAAATAGGTAAGTTGGGGTAGCCTTTATGTGTGTGTGTGTGCTGCACACACTAACCTGATGAACGGGCAAGCCGGGGCAATAATTGATACCAGCATTCTAACCCGCAATATCGAATTATTATTATATATTGGAGTCAGAGTTGTTCAAGTATTCTTTGAAAATAACATGCACCATTTCGACACATAAATATCTACTACAGAGGAACGTTAATATCAGAAGCAGTGTCTATATATTGAAGAGGCATTGGCATTGTACCATTAAATCTCCAAAAGAGTGAACAAAACAACCCGTATTTCATTATATTTATAAAAGATTAGGCCGAGTTACTTGTGATACGATACATAATCATCTACGTGTATATATCTAGAATAATTTTCATCTTTACATCAACTGCTGTTGGTTTTTTATTTCCCCATATATGGAGTGTCAGATCTCTCTAAGCCCCCATGTGTATTAGATTAGTCCTCTCTCTCTCCTGTATGAAGAAGTTGTTGCATTTCTTTGGAACGGAAGGAATATTGCTTTTTCAGTTGAAAAATAATACAAATTTCAGTTTTATATTTTTCCAAATAATAAAATTGTAATGTTATATTCTGCAAATTTTGCAAAATTATTGGGAGTGAACTAAAAACGTTCCAAAAATAGAAACATTTTGCTAAAATTATTAAATTCCCAATGATATTCTGACAAATTTTGATAATGTCTGCAAAATACTTCCAAAATTTGATAAAATAATTCAAATCTGTAACACTCTAGAGCGTAGCCGTTAGTGGAATTACTACGAGGATGAATGGCAGGGATGGGGGGCCTTCTTTTGCTACTAATATGATTTGAATTCTCTTCCTATATAATAATAAGTACCGAGGGCTTGTTACAGATATTTATTCTACAGCTATGTTATGGATATATCGATAGTTGGCCGCTGTTTTCTGGAGAATATTATTATGTTCGAAGTTGTTTACGTGCCAAGGTAGACTGCTCGTACCAATCAGAAAATAGTGTCAACACACCCCGCACCAGTATATATAAACAAAACCGAAACTTACCGGTTTACCTGCCACCACCTCTTTGCATGCTCTTCTAGCATGAAGCTCTTCAGTAGGCTCATACCGGAAGCACATACAGTGCATTCCGAGCCTAAGAAGTCTCCGAGCTTCAGGTTAAGGGCCAAGCAACAGCTTGAGTCGTTAATCCTGGCTGATAACTTTGGCAAGAGGAAGCATCATAACAACAAGGCTTCAAGCCGAAAATCACACAACTTTCAACCTCCAATCTCCACCGGCAAAGCCGCAGTTTTAGTTTCTACAGAAACAGAACGAGTTTTGGTTAGAGGCAAGTTTTCCAGCAATGGGGACCTGCGAGAATGGAAAGAGCAGCCTGAGTTCTTTAATCAGAATGATGAGGACTTGCTCTCTCAGACTGTCCAAGATAGTGAAAGCGAGCCAAGCATAATGGAGAGCTTTCATAGCGGAGCTACTACCACGACTGCATGCCTAGACGAATTCATCTACGACTCTTTCATCGAATCCGATGATGAAGAAATTAACAAGCAGCATGCAGATACCTGCGAGTATTGCCGAGAAGCAAATCTCCAAGCATCAGCAAAGAACGACAGTGACAGCGAAACAAACCAACTGTCAACTGTACTTTATTTCTCTTTGCTCTTGAAAGGTTTGAAGGGACAGAATGCCTGTCAAAAGGCTATTGAGCGTTCGGTGTCGTGCCAGACGTTGGTAGAGCCTATTGAAGAACCGGCCCAACCCACTAAGGAACCCATCCAAAGTGTTCCTGTCCAGCAACCTTTTCAATTCAATGGTTACATAGAACTAGCTTTCTTGTAACAAACTAAATATAGGTCACTATTATTAGAGTGTGTGTAATAACAGACGGGTTTATTAAATACAAATATTTCTGGTTATTTTTGAATGTATATATTGTCCAGCTGTGGTTGATAAGGCTGTCTCCCAGCCAGATTAGTGGTGATTAGCGTCGAAAAAAAAATATTTCGGCTTCAAAAAATTTAAGAATTCAACCTCTCTGCGACGATTTGGAATAGTGCAAACCAACGCCAACGAAAGATACTTGGTACACCATCTCATCATGGTCAAGAAGTCTGGCTCAGAGTCCGCTACGCGGAAGCATAAGGTAAGCTGGCCTCCTGTTATTTGGGTGAAGTACATACTAATTGGTAGTTCATCTCGTTCCGAGAGAAGATTGACAACATAAAAATTGATCCAATTAGGAGAGTCAGAAGAAAAGTGACCGACTATTCTGATCAGACATCATATTTTATCACTGCATATGAACATTGGTCTGAATTAAACCTTTCAGCCGACTTTACCGAGTTCTCGCAAGAATGCTCATCCTATGTGGGTTCACTGCCGATGATCTTCCACTACCAGCAAGAAATAGCAGATTTGCTATTCAAGCATATCAGTAAAAAAGACGTTAATTCGTTGGAGAGTCTATTAGAGTAAGTAATAGCCGATTCATCTCATTCTCTGGATATAATCTAACCTTACAGCCTTGTTTCGCATTTTGCACATGATCTGGGACCTGATTTTCATCCTTTTTTTGGCAAGACTCTTGATCTACTCATCTCTCTCTCTTGCATTTCAAATGTTGAGATACTGGAATGGTCTTTTAACTGCCTGGCTTATTTATTCAAGTTTCTTTCTCGACTTTTAACGACTGATCTCCGACCCACCTACGATGCCATCTCACCTTTGCTGGGCAAAACGCATCAAAAAGATTTCGTTCGGCGATTTGGCGCTGAATCCCTTGCATTTTTGATCAGAAAATGCAGCGGAGAGGGATTAGATTTAATCATCGAGCATGTTGTTTCCGATAGTCACGAACATAAAACTGATGAGTTTTTAGAAGGTGTGGTGACCTTATTTTCTGAGAGCATGAAGAGCTCAGGAACAACGCTTCATTCCAGGACAGCAGCTATTCTTGATTCTCTCATCACCATATCTCTGAAGCAAAAAGATGTTATTTACTCTGGTAGACTTACTGCTGGCGTTCTATCTGAGCTCTTGCATCATACACAGCAAGACGATGCTAAAATCCTATATCAGACTGTGATCAAGTCGGCGACTAAGTTACTGAGTGGCAGTTTGTCCTCTGATGAGATTCAGTTTTATATAATGCTATTGATCAATCTTGCTGCATTGAGAAAGGGGTCGAGGGTTTCTGACTGGACAGAGTTGCTGGATATTTCTACCCAGCTGTTGAGATCCGCAAAAGGGCTGCCAGATACTGGTGACAACTTTGTTAGAGTGGAGACGCTTGGTATCTCGTTATTAGTATACTCAGACTTTAGCAGTAAGAGTAAGTGGGGAAGCTATATCATGGAACAAGTCTATCGCCTCATGGAAGACAAGTTTGTAGTATTTCTCAACGGCTTGCTTGAACAGGATACAGAGCTTTTCATCAACTTTGCATCTTCTCTGTTCCAGAAGTATGTTGGACAATACGGCCATTCTGGTGAACGAGATATTGGCTATTTGCTGGTTCAGCTTGATAGTAGGCCACTATCTGCAATGGATAAGGCTAAGGTTTCCATTAAGGGTCGGCGCGAATATGTGCAAACATTCGAGTCCAAGATGCTTATCCTATTAAAATCTTTTTCCAATGGAGATCTTGAGGATTTGACGGATTTGGCTTGGAGGATACCGGTGGCTCGCATACTGCTGTCCGAAAGCTCAAAGTTCAGTAGCCAAGTGATTCATACGGTTATTAGCTTGCCCAGAATTTTGGACGGCAAAAATCCTTCGGCATTTGAAGCATTCGTTTTAGGGCAGTTACTCGAAGCAGTCTCCGGTATGGATGCGTTTTCCGAAGAGCTTTTACAAGCAGCAGAGCGGCTTTGTACTATCACAGAAAGCTACACTTCAGTATCTTATATATCTGGTTTGGAGAAGTTCTTTACTTTAGTGGAGAACTCAGGTGCTACTATTTCATCCGAGAAAACAGCTCGCCTTACTGAATCGCTTCTTCCTTTCGTGAGATCCCCATCTCATAATTTTAGAAACTACTCTCTTAGCATTCTGACCAAGCTATACAGACTGGGGGGAGGAACTAATTCAGCAGTCAAAGAAATTCTCAACACATGTGAAATCATTGAGAGCATCCCTCGAGAAGTTGCCACTGCAAGAAATTTGCAGATGCATATCAGAAATCTCGGTATGAAGTTCTCCACTATCGGAGAGGATGAATTACTGGATCATCTAGTGCCAAGCTACCTTTTTGGGCTTCTTTCTGATCGATTCCAACCGGTTTGGCAGGCTGCTCTTGAGGCCCTGGAAGCTATCTCTGGAAAAAGCCCTTTCTATATATGGACGATTATCCAACTGTTTTTGGAGGAGTGCGGCACCATTCACTCGTTGTCTGTTAGCGAAAACTTTTCCGAGTTTCAGCACATCGAAGAAAAGTTTTCGACATGCTCGAATGTTGAAAGATTACTGGAATCTGCTGGAAATCTTTTGAGCCGATATCAGAGCCCCGGAATGTCTTTGATTCTGGCTATTCAGATATCTGATGATATCGCCCAGGAGACCATCGGAGAACGCCAGATAGGTCTGCGGGCTCTTGAGAAGCTACCTAAAATTGCAGAGAAGAATTCTAGTTATCTGGTTCCTTTCTTGTTGTGGACAATTGAAGATCACGAAGAAGGAGACGAGAGCAACAGTAATAGCCAGTGGGGCTGGAAAGATCGAGTATTGCTGCTGAAAGTATTCTCTACTTTCAAAAAACCTGAGAAGCTTATGAGATCTGACGAGGTTTATGAAAGATACCTATATTTACTTGCTAATCGTGTTACAGATGTTCAGAAGTCTGCGCTGAAGTGCATTCTTACTTACCATAATGCCAGTGTGCGTAAGTACTCTGAAAACCTGACTGCCCTGCTGGAAGACACTCAATTCAAGGATGAAGTGGTAAATCTTTTGAGAGCATCCGGAAATGAAGCAGCTATTCATGAGAAAGACAGAGAAGCCGTTTTACCTATTGTCATTAGAATTCTCTTTGGTCGTGCTCAAACAGCTAGGGGTGGTGGAGTGAAACAAGGGCGTCGATTTGCCGTGATTTCAGGTATCCAAGGATTAGAACCACAGTACATTCGTCTGTTTGTTCAGCTTGCTGCAAACCGTTTGGATTGTGAAGGGTTTCTTTCTGTTGGAAATAATTCGACTTTTGATTCATCCTTTGCAATCCCTTCCGAACAACAAACTATCGAATCTCTTATTAGACGAGAGCTTGGATTTGTGACAATGCTTGAGGAGCTCATTAATGTTCTAGGTGTAAATCTCAGAGCTTCACTGGACATCATTTTGAATGCATTGATGTTCTCCATCTGGCACAGCCATCGAGTTTCTACAACCATGGAGGTAGCCAGCAGCAGCATTTTGGCTCAGAATATTAAATCAATTAGAGCATTGGGAAGTAAATGCCTTTCTGGTTTGTTTGACTGCTTTCCCTCTGAAAACTGGAATATTCACTTTAATGTTTTCTATGATATTCTTGTTGCACCCAAAATCGCATCGTTTGACGAAGAGAATCTACAACAGCCTTCGGCCCTGATGAGTTTATTTCAAACAATGTCTGGAATTCCGACTTTTGCCGAATTTTTGGCTATAGACGATTGTATTATTATTACCAAACTCTTCAATACTCTTTCTTACAAGGGTGTGAAGGATGCTGTTATTGACAGCGTGCTGGAAATAATGCTGAGCATTCTAGATCTGAAGGACCGTTGCGATGGAGCCTTGTTTGAAAAGATATCTCATACCGCTGTTTCGCGAGTCCTTCCAGCTATGCCCAGTCTCTTTTTGAGACCGGTAAATCACGAGCTGATGGAGAAGGAGTCCGAAATTCTTGTTTCTCTTCTTAACAAAGGTTACAGATTGGATGATACCACCCAGCCATTGCTTGTTGATGTCTCTTTAGAAGCCCTTAAGCGCCCCAATAGTCAAGTGCGTACTATTGTCAAAATCAGCATCTTGGATGCATTTTCCAGACTCATCGAGTATGATGGCTTTGATATTCATAATGCAGTGCATGCCAGTGAAGCTCTATCACCATTGTTCAAGCAGTTGGTAGACAGACAGGCAAGAATCAACCTTGCAGAAGTATTTGCACAACTTGGTCAAAAGTTCCCAGCCTATAGCCGTGTTGGAAATCTTTTGTTAGAGCTGAACTCCTTTTCCAAGCGTAGACTGGATACTCCGGACTTTGACAGACGCTTACCTGCTTTTGCTGAGATCAACGAGAAAATCTGGAAACAGCTGTCAGCTGAAGAATGGCTGCCTTTGGTATACTGTATGCTATTTTTCATGAAGGATCCTGAAGAGCTTGCAATGAGGGCAAACTCCACATTCTCTATAAAGCGCTTCGTTGACTGTAAAACTGCGCATCATGATAACCAAAAGCTTTCTGATATGCTTGAGTCTATTTTGATTAAAGAAATTCGATACGGTGTCAGGGAAAAGAATGAGATCTTTCGGGTTCAGTACGTTGAGATCCTCCATCACATTGTCGAGAAAGATGCGTCGACTGGATTAAAGGACATGAGATGCCTTCTCATGGATGGTGATGAAGAGGCTAATTTCTTCAATAATGTGTGTCATATTCAGATTCACCGACGACGAAGGGCTGTACGTAGACTGGCAACACTCTCAAACCAGTGTCTACTTGCTGATACTAGCATTGCCTACTATCTTATGCCACTCACAGAGCATTATATATCTGGAAAAGAAGGAGATGCTCATAATTTAGCTGACGACAGTATCAAGGCTATCAGCTCTTTATCGAAACATTTGTCATGGAATCAATACCGTGCTATCTTGAAACGATATGTATCTTATCTGAGACTAAAGGAGGAGTCCATGAAGACTTCCATTCGCCTCATTGATACTATGGCTGATAGTGTTTTGACTACTGAAGATGACCAGAAAGAAGATGAGAAGCTTTTACAAGAAAATTCTGTTGAGGGTGTTGTTTTACTGAAAAATACACTTCCTAAGCAGGAGAATCTGAACAACTTTATTCTGGAGGACCTTTCACCTTCGTTGTTCAAAAATTTGGATAAATTCTCTGACGACGATGATGTTATGGATAGAATTCCCGTTGCTATTCCACTGATAAAATACATGAAGCTTCTTCCTATCGAAGTTTTGGAGGTGAAGCTGCCTGGTGCTTTGTCGAAGGTCTCGCAAATTTTGCGATCGAAGGCCCAAGATGTCAGGGATGTCGTGCGTAAGACACTCGGACGGATTTCCAAGATTCTTGGTGCAGAGTATCTAGTTTTTATGATTCGTGAACTAAAAGCTGCTCTGCGCCGAGGCGCCCAGCTGCATGTTTTGGGATTTACTGTCCATGCTCTCATCAGTGAGTACGAAGGAGAGCTGGACCATGGAGATCTGAATGACTCATCCAAATTAGTGAGTGAGATCATTATGGAGGATATTTTTGGTGTCACTGGTGAGGAAAAGGATGAAGAAGGGTATATCAGTAAGATGAGAGAAGTTAAGCAGCAAAAAAGCTACGATACCAGCCAGCTTTTGGCTCGGAATGTCAATCTTTCTAACTTCTACAACCTTATTGAGCCAGTAAAAAGAATGCTTCTTTACGACAGGCTAACCCATAAAACGGAGAGAAAGGTTGAAGAGCTTCTTAGGAGATACTCTCTGGGCCTTTATCACAACTCTGAGGCTTCAACGCAAGCCGTGTTGGTGATGTGCTTTGAGCTCAATGACATGATTAAGAAGGCCAATGAGGAGTTTGATCAACAAATTCAGAAAGAGCAGGAGAAGGGTAGCTATCAAAATGTCAAAGAATATCAGGCCAAGGAATCGGAAGAGTTTTTCACCGTTCAGCTCAGTTCTCGAAACTGGCAAGCTCAGAAGGTACGGCTCCACCCTGAAAACCTCCATTTGCTGACTAGATTTATTCTCGACGCCCTTCGGACTGTACTTGGCAAGAGCGAGTCTTTACTGACAGTCAAGAATGTTTCGGGTTTTCTCCCCATGATTTCTTCTGCTTTGACGTCCAATTTTGAAGATGTGGAAATCGCAGCTCTTAGATTACTTTCCCTGGTTATCAAGCTGCCTTTTACAGGTATCGAAGCCGACCTTGCATTCTTTGGTAGGCGTTCAATTGACTTTATCAAATCTTCTCCAAACACCAACTCAGAAATATGCCAAGCTTCTTTGCGGCTACTCGCTGTCCTGATCCGCCAAAGAGATGACTACACCATCAAGGACTCTGCTTTGATTTACATTCTCAGTAGGATCCAACCTGATTTGGAAGAACCAGATCGACAGGGTATCACATTCACGTTCTTGAAGGCTGTTTTATCTCGAAAGATTGTTATCAATGAGGTTTACGACGTTATGGATCATGTTGCTAAAGTAATGGTGACCAATCAGTCCCATGTAACTCGCGAAGCGTGCAGAAGCTCTTATTTTATGTTCATCACTGATTACCCTCAAGGCACTGCACGAATCTCAAAACAGTTTTCCTTCTTAGTGGCTAACCTACAATATCCTGCTCCAGCTGGCCGCCTGTCAGTCATTGAGGTTTTGCATTTGATTGTTACCAAGATCAACTCGGAGCAACTGAAGAATTATCTAACTTCTTTGTTTGTTGGACTGGTGTTGGTGTTGGTGAATGACGATGTCTCTCAGTGTCGAGAACATGCAGCTGTTGTCATCAAAGAAATATTGTCAAGGGCTGAGCAGGAGGAGCTTCGAGCTATTGAGGCACTATGTCTCTCATGGTTAGAGCAAGATGGCCAGCTTGGACAAGGTGGTTTGACAGTCACTGGGTTGTTTTTCACTGAACTAGGTCTCAAGCGAAGTGTACGATTATACCGAACTAGCCTGGAGCGTATCAACACACTTCTTCAAGAAGGAAAATCCGACAGAGAAGACTATGACTCTGACTGGAAGCTGCTTTATAGCGCTCTTCAACTTTTTCAGAAGATTTGTGAAGTCGACAAACACGGAGCAGCTGGTGCTGAGTTTAGCCACATTTGGTCCTTGGTTATTGAGAGCCTACTCTACCCGCATTCGTGGGTGCGCTTAGCTGCTTCCCGACTGATCGGGCACTTGTATAGCAAATATGATAGCGAGGGCTTCCAAATCAAGCTGGGATCTAGTGAATTACAGGAATGTGCAACGAAATTCGTTAGGCAGCTGGGAGCTCCAGAGGTTGCTGAAGCTCTTGCAAATCAGATTGTCAAGAACCTAATCTTTATTTTACAACAGTGGGCCGTGTCGAATCCCAAATACGTGAAGACATATGGGTCGAAGATCGATTTGGCTGAAGATGAGGAAGATGATACAACTGCTTCGGAAACAACTGCTATTGAATGGCTCGTCGACAGAGTTTCAGCTATTCTACGATCGCAGAAGAGACCAAAAGAGATGAAAAGTTCGAAAAAGGCCTCTGCTCAGTTGCTAGCAGCTCTGTGCCAGATTTTGCCGACCGATCAAGTGGTCCACCTGTCTCAGAAACTGATCATGGCTTACTATAATTATTCTATTACTGAAGACGAGCGAGACAAAGAATTGCATGATATGGCTCAAGAAGCTCTGAACATGATGCAAAACAAGATGGGAACGACTGACTTTGTACAAAGCTACAGTGCTGTCAAGGAACAAGTATCAGCTCGGCAACACGAGCGAAGAGCTAAGCGCGCAATCGAAGCTGTGGTTGCCCCTGAGTCTTACGCAAAGAAGAAATTGAGAAAAAATCTTGCTAAGAAGGAGAAGCGACGTAGTGCCAAGGACGAAAATGGCTATTACCATTCAAAGAAGAAGAGATCAACTTGAGCAGATCAAGAGGAACTTCGACTGCTGTACTGCTAACGTTGAAAAATTGTTAATATTTGTAATAAAACCCATGCTATTTTTTTGTTAACCTTGTATGATATTAGAGCTGCTCTCTTCCTACGGTGCCTGAGCTGAATCTCGATAAGGTAAGGGTGTATGGATATTTGTGGATACTTAGTTGCACAGCAAAATGAAAAAAAAGATCTGCTCCTTCCGAGGATTGATACCGCAAACGGTGGTATCCATAAGCCAGAAGATATTAATGCTAGATTAACAGTGCAGAAAACCAAGTAGCCAATGCAGCAGAGCAAGATAGGTAGTTACACTACGGCAACACTAAAAGACAAGATATGGGATAGTCTCCAAAGTTACTGGAGCAAGATCCTCCAACTCAAGTTCCTACCACATCGAGTCTTCTAACCGTCGTAGTTCCGCGTGCTGAGAAATATGCTGTATGGTGAGCCGGTGGCCTTCGCATGTCTCATATTGCCTATGCTGCACACCTAGCATTTTCCTGTTTGGTAGCCCGCTGCACCTCGACTTCTCCATGATTTTCTGTTTCGGGAGATATACAGTTAGCCAAGAATTTGCTGGGTCTAAAATAGTGCTACAAAGCACACCACGGCTGAAAGGATACCACATCGGGACCACTCCCGGAATAGGGAATGCCAAAGTGCTCCAAGCAGCGCTGTAGGAGCATTTGGCCGGTGAGTCCTCGCGGATTCTTGTTCATGATCCGTCTCGATCGAGCTCCAAGCCCTTATCTGACTAGGAGATGATGTGAGTTGACTAAGTATATTGCCGTGGTAGATATCGTAAATGGCTGATAGACTGATCGATATCCTGCCCACCACCCTTACTTCTCTAGGCTCTCGCCCACTCAAAGAATTCTTTAGGCGTACTATTTATCGAAGGACACTCAGACAGTCTCTGGCTATATTCAGATCCTGATAATTCGTTACCAAGCTAACAAAAACTGTAAATGGGCCATGGGCTGGAGTACAACAAATAGGTGATATAGGAATTCATAAATTTCTATAAAAGCAAAAGCATAGATATCGACGAACAGAACATGATGACATTTAACACAAAAATATGCTGATGAGGGTGAACAGATTAGCTCGAAATTTCAAAGCTAGAAGAAAATTACGGCTGCACACAGAGCTGCCAAGCCAACATGCATCCCTAGTTTATTTCCAATATTGATCGGAGAGGATGTGACAGATGTTTCATCTGCAGATGGAAGATTACTTGACGTAGTTCCAATTGATAGTACCCTTCCAGAAGTGACTTCAGAAGTGGCTGGAGCAAACGTAATGGTCGTGGTTCCAGCTCCCGTTTTAGTACCTTGGCTTGTTTTTTGTAACGAAGAGAATACCGGGACAAGTCCACCTTGAGAGCTCTGAATATGCGTTTCAGAAGTGGGAATAGAAGTCGTAGCAGAAGGAGCAGCTGGTAGAGGGGTTCCTTTCGTAAGGCTTGTGCCGTAGATAATTGAATGATCTGCCTCCGTGCACTCACAGTCTTCTATAGTCTTAACTGTTGTCTTCTTCACAATTAGCGTTGTTTGATACGGAGATACTGTCAAACCACCAGATGTAGTACAGTCGGTGACTATTGTCTCTGTAACAACAACAGTGCTGATGACAGGGAGACCAGTGACACTGACTAAACTCTTGCTGCTGAGCACTGTTGATGGAGCAGAAATCAGACGTGTGATATTAGAAGTAGAATCTGCCACTGAAGTTACACCTGTCGAACGCCCAGAAGACATACCTGCAGGAGTACTGAGGATGACACTAGCAACTTTTGAGCTTGAGAAAGGAATTGTTGTAGGAACAACCGTAGAACTGACAGGGGAGTTATCAGAAGTAGAACTCAAGGAGGCGGAGTCAAGTGAGCCAGTAGTAGAATAAGAATAGATTGAAGAGATAGGGCTAGGGGAAATAGAGCTTGAAGCAATAGAACTAGAAGGAACCGAGCTTGAGAGAGCAGAGCTCGAAGGAGTAGAACTTGAGGAACTTAAAGTGTCAGAGCTAGCGGGATTAGAACTTGATGGGACGGAGCTTGAAGGTACAGAACTGACAGGATCTGAGCTGACAGGTGCAGAACTTGAAGGTGCAGAACTGACAGGATCTGAGCTAACAGGTGCAGAACTTGAAGGCGCAGAACTGACAGGATCTGAGCTAACAGGTGCAGAGCTTGAAGGTGCAGAACTGACAGGATCTGAGCTAACAGGTGCAGAACTTGAAGGCGCAGAACTGACAGGATCTGAGCTA